>JBAMBO010004102.1:0-279857 GCA_037044535.1 Lordiphosa magnipectinata
GTATAGCGCTTACGCATAGCTTAGGGCTAAGCGTGGTACAACAACAACTTCTAATGTGTTTTCTCTTCTCTTTTTCTTTTATGTCTCTTGCAAATTCGAACGTAACAAAGATGTGAATGTGTCCTCTTCGATAATTTCAACAGCACACACGCGCACATACACAAACCTAAATCGGTTTTCTCTTTCTACTTCATGTGGTTGTTGTTGTTTCACAAATATTTTCTTCATTTATATAGGTGTCTACGCGGCCGTATGCTGATTTTGGGCACATCTGTTTGAAAGCTTAATACAAAACTAAATATTTGTTGTTTAAGGGCCGATTTCAACTCTTTCAAAATGCTGCTATGTAGAGCAGAGTTTCCCAGCCATGCCACCTGGGGGCCAAACGCACTCGGCAATTAACACCGAAGGCTTGCCGAAGTCAAGCATTACTGTGTCTTACATTTTCATCCTCCCTTCTTGGGGAAACCTGATGTAGAAGATTTGCAATCGGGCCTAAGGCGAATTTTTCAATAGATTAACAAACGCCTGCCCAGTAGAAGGTTATACGATATTTAAATACGGTTTCTCATATATTTCTGTGTAAATCTTTTGTAATATGGAAGTTATTTTGTAATAAACAAAAGGCAAACTCCATTGACCCTATAAAATACGTCAGCTACACAAATGTTAGCCACTTAACAGAGCTCTGTTAAAAAAGCCGCTACCTGTGGCCTCATAATATAACACGTGCTTATCAGTCACTCTCTCCAACCATAACAGAGAGTGCCAAGCATTCAGAGAAATAAACAAAGAACAGCTGTTGAGCAATTTCCAATGAGCAAAACGGGTTGTTTATGGCAGAGAGCAGTAAGACTGCTAGAGAGTTGCCATAAAAAGGCAAAAGTCTCAGTTTATGGCAAGTTTTAAATATTAATTTAAAACAAAATATATTAAAGTATAAATAAAAATATATTTTACCAAATTGTTAAATATTTTTTTACATTTTGTAAATTTTTGACATGTTTTCACATTAACCATTTACAAAATTCCCATACACTCAGTCAATTATCGCATGCGATTTGGCATTTACTCTCCCACGCTCTCAGGCGCCAGCCGAATCGCAGCGTATTCGTTTTCAGTATTCGTCTTCGCCACACGCACGAAACGAACAGGCTGTCCACCCCCGCCCACCACTGGCTGTGCTCGCTACTGCGTGAGCTCTGAGTGGAGCATTAGTTGGAAAGCCAAACTCGTCGCGAGCGGTTGATGTTTTTCCACTTGGCGGATGATTTTGATTCGCCCGTGTGAGAAAATTTACGTAAAAATCGCGCAAAAGTCTTTAAAAGGCAATAAGAAAAACCCAAACCGAATTTCCACTTCAACTGAAAAGCGGAGTGTGAGTTGTGTGTGTGTCGTTGTTGTTGTTGTTGTTGTTGATTGAATGCCGTTCAAGCTAATTTGAAAAAGAATGAAGCCAAAGTGAAAAGTGTGACCAAAGTGTGTGTAATTGGAGTTTTTGATAAGAAAAAATTTTGGCCCTGGGGGTGTGTCCCCTACGCCAAACCAACTCTGTTTGTTTTTTGGTGCTGTGCGTGAAAAATATTTGCGGCATTTTCAATTGAAATTAATTTCAAGACAAGTGTAACAGCATTTAACTCAACCAGACATAATTAAGCATTTATTTGAGCCTGAGTTGACCATAAATAATTAAATCAATTAATAATAAACATACAAAAAGCTAAAGGAATTTCCGATTAACTGAAAGAAGATATTTCACACAAAGAAACACAGACAAGGTGAGTGTGTGGCAAACAATTAGTATTAATTGTTTAAATGTTTAATCGACAATTTTCAATTTGATATATATAGAAGGTGTGTGTTGAATTTTGTGAATATTTTCAAGTGTTGCAGCTGTAGGATGCTATTTAACTTCAGGGAGACTAAAGCTAAGGTCTTACTGGCAAATAATTTTCATAAATTCTGATCAAAATTTAGCCAAATAAGCCAAATTAGGGAACTTCTTGGATAAATATCTGCAATCATGGCTATTTAGCTAAAGTTTTATCAAAATTTGACTAAAAATTTTTGGCCTGTAGAACTTTAGCTTAAGCAAAATGTCAAAAATACAATTTTAGATGCTGTTGATTTGTAAAAATGGTGAAATAGAAATCTAAATAGATATCAAATACTCTGTTACACAAAAAAAAATATTATCACAATATCAAATATCATCATTTAAATGTGTAAACTTTATTTCCTTGAATACTTCTTATTTTGAACGAAATAATTCAGAGTCAATTTATCGCAGCTTCAACAATATCCACAATTTTCATTTATTCACATTGTCGAAGCGGTTAAAGACATACAAAATAAATTAGTGTTGAGGCAAATATTACAAAAATATTTTGCAAAATTATTAATATTCATAAACATAGCATACTTTGAAGGGATTTTATTATGATATTTTTTTTTGTGTATAAATAAAATGGTCACCCAAAGGTCTATTGAGTTATTCCTCTCAAGCACCGCGATTCGGCAATATTTAAAAAATTAAGCCAAAAAAAACTGTTTTTAGTTGTTAAATTTTTGGGGGTTTGTAAGTGAGACAGTGCGTAATACTATACCCTCAATTCCATTTCCACACAAACTTCCCTTTCTCGCCAACCCAAAAGTACATTGTTTTGATCGGTGGAATGAAAGGTAATGGCTACCAGTGTTAGGAAATACCTAGGTATAAGTACCTAGATACATATTTTGTGTAACTTTTACCTTACCTCTGTATTTTCAAATTCCAGTACCTTTTACCTTACCTAGGTTCAAATTATCCTTTTCCTTGTCAAAAAGTAAGGTATAAGGTACTTTAATATGTTCGAGAATTTAGTTTCAAATGATAAGCTGGGTGGGAAACTAATCTAGTTTAAACATTCATTCAATTTGATGGTCGATGTGATTATTCAAATAACATAGTCTTGAGCTAAAAACTGTGTTGCTTTAAGTCAAAGAAATACAGAAAGCTGTCAGCGCACCAAGCATGGAAATAAGGTACATAAACTATCTTTTGTATTGTTTCAAAATGCGATTGCTATTCAGAGTTGATTATAAATGACAGCATTTTATTTAACACGCAACAAATCAGTGGACTGTGTTATCAGCTTAAATAATTAAGTCGCTAATTTTACTATTTAACTGGCCGTATTTTGCACATAACTTGACCCGATCTTTATCATTCCTTTTGCAAATCGATAAATCATTTTGATTACTAGATATCTCTAGAAGGTACGAACCATCTATCATAAAAACTGTGGGAGATATGACGTTTTTTCCAAATTGCGGGGGCGGCAGGGGGCATGGCAAAAATTGAAAATAAACTTGATCTGCCTGCAAGTATAAGAGATGTCCCATACATGTCAAACCTCTATCTCTTACCATCTCTGAGATCTGTGCGTTCATACAGACGGACAGACAGATGGACATGGCTTTATCGACTCGGCTGTTGATGCTGATCAAGAATATATATACTTTATAGGGTCGGAGATGATTCCTTCTGGCTGTTACATACTTTTGCACAAACTTAACTTAACTCTTTGTACCTTTGGTGCAGAGTATAAAAAAGTGTATGTCCCTGTAGAAATTTTCGGAATCTCGGAACACAGATTTGTTCTACTGATTCTTGAGAATCTTTTATTCCTTTTCCGTACACTTTTGTTGAAATTTCGATGAAACCTTTTCGTCATGACGTCATGAACCTTTTCGGGTAGGTGGTGTTGAATAAACCATGCCTTAAAAGGCATTTAAAAAGTACCTTTTTTGTACCTTTACCTTTACCTAGGTTCTGTAAATTTCGGATACCTTTTACCTTACCTAGGTATATTTTTTGACATTTACCTTATACCTTACCTAGGTAGGTAAAATGAGTACCTTTCCTCCAATCACTGACTGCTACGATCCATCTAGAAATTGTTCGTGAAATTAGAGTTTACATTTAAGTTTTTGATTCATTTAAAACAAGCTGTCCCGACGCGCGTTGCTACGCCCCCTTCAGTATCTTAAGCACAAAATAAACTGAAGCTTACTTTACAATTGTCATCTATAAACATTCATGATAATCTAAACTCAATTTAAAATTTTGCAAATTATGCGATTTTGTGCACCTTTCGATCTTCAAAATCTCTCCTTTAACCCGTCTTTGCAATAACATGAATAGTTGGTGATGATTCAAAATTATATTCGTGTACTGAACTCGAATCTGTTTTAAGTTATTTCTAGATGCGATTTGTGGGGAATCCATACTTTTTTGAATATTGAAGGGTTGGTTGGTGGTGATTCTAGAGGATTTGTGTGTGCTGGACGCGAATCTGTTTTCGGAAATGGTCCATCACGTCCACATGTTTTTGTAATTAGCTCTTAAAGTTTGTAATTTGCCTATTTTGACCCTATTTGGCGCATTTTTTGGGGAATGAATTCGTTTGTTTTGACTCTGTTCGATATTATCGGAAAGTACTAATCTTTAACATTGAAATTAACTATCTCAAACAATTCTAAGATTATTTTATGCAAACTTATACAGCTTTGAATACATGTGTTTAGAATTACAATATTTTCTACTGCCCAAAGGTGTATTTATTTATTTATTTATTGTTTTACTATCCCAGTGCTACAAGTTACAACTTATATTTATTGCACAAGTCACATTGACATAAAACAGTTATTTGGAAGATTGATTTGACTTTGATTCATTCCATAGACGGATAGCAGGAATGAAGAAGTACCGCTCCGAGCAAGATAGCTTAAATCGGGGGTAATTCAAATTATTTGTTCTCCGAGAGGTAGAGAAATGTATCTTGGAGTACAGATAGTTTGGTTCTTTCGTTAAGAAGAATATTAATGTTCTAAAGTCAATCCATTCTTTGAGGCGAAGGTCAAAAATCGTACATGCTAAAAAAGTAATATGGCCAGAGACTCGAACAACTGAATTAAAAGCTACAGTTAATTTTCTCATGTCATCCACATTGGAGTGCCCGAAGATTTCGATTCCATAAAAAAGGGAGGGTATAAGGTATGTCTTTGCTATTAAAAGCTTAATTTGTACCTCAACTTGTGCCTCAACAATCCATACGTGATACCACACGCTTTAGTAACATGTTTACTCCACGAAAGTGTGTTATTAAAAATGATTCCTAAGTTGGAAGCCTGATTCTCATATTTAATCGAAGTATCATTGATAGATAGTTTTGGCAGCTGCGTCGTATCCAGTACTTTTTTTTATGTATAACAATACATTTAGACTTAGAAGGGCTTAATCCAAGCCCATTATCCCTAGCAAACCTATCTATTTTTAAAAGTTCGTCGTTGCAAACATTGATACAATCGAGAATCTCAGCTACCGGACGACTAACATATATCTGGATATCATCAGCGTACATATGGACTTTAGAATTAGACAAATTACTTGAAAGATCATTAACATATACAGAAAACAACAGAGGTCCTAATACCGAGCCTTGAGGAACACCCTTTCCATACTTATAGGCATTAGAAAATAATGTTACATCTAACACATGTATTACAAATTTTATATCCTCGCTCCAAAAATTCGTCTCCAGCACACTAAATTCATCTAGAATCACCACCAAGGCTTCAATATACTGGATTATGTAGCCTAGTGTTATGTATTTAAACTAACTCTTAACCAAAATTGCAATATTAGCAAATTCCATGCCTAAAGCCTGATTTCTAGAACAAATTAAAATTTATATCACGAAATTGACAATTATTTATATTGTTATGTGGATTGTAAGCTCTAGAGGGACCCTAAAGTCTCCAAAAAATTTTAAAATATACCCAAAACGACAGTCAAATGGTAGGGTCACACTTATTTGTCAGCCGATTGTATGCAAAATTAAAGTTCAAACAATTTAAAAATCAACTCACAGCTTTCAAAGTCACATGAAGTTATGCTACTTCGTGAACTCTGCAGCTGGATCTGATCTTTGGCAGAGAGAGAGAGAGAGATTCTTGACACTGCTAAACTAATAAAAAATGCGTCTATTTTATATTCTACTTTATTTATTTTTTGTTGCGAGTCGCTTTTACCTCCAATTTGTTCGATGATGTCCGGAAAAAAGTGTACCAAGTTTATTTTCAAATTTAGTTCAGCACATCGGCTTTGCTTGCAATCCAGTTATATGCTTTCAAATAGTTTCTCAAAATTTGGTTGAAATCGGATGACTATATTTTATGACTGTTATAGGAATGATCGGTTAGAAAGTGGGTCTTAGTAAGAAAAACTTTTTTTTTTCATTTTATCATTCTTGAGCACGCTGAGTGTTAATTCTAGAAATTTTTGATTTACCTCTGATACTTCAAAATCAGCATTTGCAAGGGTATCGAAACTTCAGCACAGACGAAGTTAGCTTAGCCTTCTCGTTTTTATAATGTATTTTCATGAGTTCTGAAAATTGGCATTAAAGCTTATTATTCAGACAAACTAAATGGATTCCGAAGGGTGTCAAAAAGCTTTCATAAAATTCCGTCAGGCTGGATTGAACTCATCGAAACTAAAATTTCCGTTCATGACCGTCGGAAAGCTTAAGGCGCTGCCAACTTGACAGCGCCAGGCGCTATCTTGACAGGCAGAAGCAGCTGTTTTAATTCCGATGTGCAGGCTAACGAGCAAGGAGTTATAATTTTTAAGTTTGGTGCGGAATATTTGATGGGAAATGGGTTGGAAAGTAAAGCAATTACTATTAACCAAACAACACAAAACTATTATTGGACTCCAGCTCTTCTAATGCATCCCACACCTTTAAAATTTAAAGCCTGTGAAATTTATTGTAACTTTTCACTTAAGGAAATGTTAAAATCCTTATACGTTCCCATGCTCCCTCATTTGTAAGCATTCCATTCTTTACAAGCATAAATTGTTCACTCATAATTTTCTTTTGCCATAACAATCAAAATGATCCATTGAATGGCAAAAACCATATGCATTTCCCTCAACTGGGCACAAAAAACGCTTTCATCAAATTTAACAGCATTTTTATAGAGTTCCTACCCAATGTCTAAAATCATAATCATAATCGTCTGGAAACAATTTGCATACAACTCACGTCTATGTAAAGTGTCAGGATCTTAGTGTGTCTTGGCGCTACTGCGGAAAAAAAAAATGCAAATGGAAGAACTCAAATGATAAAGCAAAGTCCACACACACACACAAAAAAATAATCAACGAAAAACCGCAAACTGAGAAACTGACCAAATGGCTCTGACGAGGAGGAGAGTTTTTTTTTTTGCTAAATGCAGTTTTCGGTCCGAGATTAGCGCGAGTTGATTATTTACTTTGGCTTCAATTGTGCAATGCAAATAAACGTTGGGCATGGAGCTGGGAGCTGCGAGTTGGAGGTGGAGGTTGCCGCATTATTATGTTAATGGCAACGAAATGCAGTTGCAGTTTTGTGGAGTTGAAGCTGAACGTGTTGACCATGCGGGTCGTAAATCTACCACAAAAAAAAAAAGAAATAAGAGAAAAAGAAAAGAAAACTTCAACTGGGGGCCCAAGCGATGCATGTTGATTATTTTATTGCAATTGACAAAATGCAATGCAAAAAAAAAAAACTGCATCGCACAGCTGCGACTTGAATCTTTTGGCCAGCTGCCCGACCCGATTAATGTGGTAAATTAAATTGGTGTATTACTTGGCATTAGTAAGTATGACTAGGATCATTTGAATAGGAATAGGAATAGGAAATGGATATGCTCTTCGGTTAACAGGGTTAAGCACCCAAGCACCATCTCTCTTTTTTTGAGAATTTTTTAAACACTGTGTAAGGAAATTGATGGGAAATGTAACAGAAATGTTCGAAATTCACAGAAACAGAAAAAAATCAATATTTCGGATATCCGAATCGAAGGATCGGAAGGTTAAATTACAAATGGATTTAGACTGGGCAAGAAAATGTATGGGAAATTTAACAGAAATATTCGAAATTCACAGAAACAGAAAAAAATCAATATTTCGGATATCCGAATCGAAGGATCGGAAGGTTAAATTACAAATGTTTTTAGACTGGGCATGAAAATTTATGGGAAATTTAACAGAAATGTTCAAAATTCACAGAAACAGAAAAAAAAAAAATCGGATATCCGAATCGAAGGATCGGAAGGTTAAATTACAAATGTTTTTAGACTGGGCAAGAAAATGTATGGAAAATTTAACAGAAATTTTCAAAATTCACAGAAACAGAAAAAAAACCATATTTCGGATATCCGAATCGAAGGATCGGAAGGTTAAATTACAAATGTTTTTAGACTGGGCAAGAAAATGTATGGAAAATTTAACAGAAATGTTTGAAATTCACAGAAACAGAACAAAACAATATTTCGGATATCCGAATCGAAGGATCGGAAGGTTAAATTACAAATGGATTTAGACTGGGCAAGAAAATGTATGGGAAATTTAACAGAAATGTTCGAAATTCACAGAAACAGAACAAAACAATATTTCGGATATCCGAATCGAAGGATCGGAAGGTTAAATTACAAATGTTTTCAGACTGGGCAAGAAAATTTATGGGAAATTTAACAGAAATGTTCAAAATTCACAGAAACAGAACAAAACAATATTTCGGATATCCGAATCGAAGGATCGGAAGGTTAAATTACAAATGTTTTTAGATTGGGCAAGAAAAATTATGGGAAATTTAACAGAAATGTTCAAAATTCACAGAAACAGAAAAAAACAATATTTCGGATGTCCGAATCGAAGGATCGGAAGGTTAAATTACAAATGTTTTTAGATTGGGCAAGAAAAATTATGGGAAATTTAACAGAAATGTTCAAAATTCACAGAAACAGAAAAAAAACAATATTTCGGATATCCGAATCGAAGGATCGGAAGCTTAAATTACAAATGGATTTAGACTGGGCAAGAAAATTTATAGGAAATTTAACTGTGTTACTTACTTTGACTAAAATGTTATGAAAAACATAAAATTGTTTGCGACTTTTTAAAGAAAATTCGCAAAAGCAGAACAAACCAACTAAGAAACTGTAATATACAGTGCCGCTCAACTGAATAGGTTTGACTTTTTTTTGTAGTTTTGAAACGTTGTATCTCTGTAACAAGCACTACGATTTAAGCGAAATAAATTTTGTTGTATAAAGAAATCAATCATTTGTGAAATAGCAAAGTTTCTGTTCTGTAAGTTTTGTTTTTATATAGTTTTTATTATTTTTTCAAAAACATAACAAAAAATCTCCATTTTTTTTGGCTCAACTGAATAGGTTTGACACTTTTGACTTCACTTTTTGATTGACTGCGTGATTGAAAAGAGTTGAATTCTTTTGTATTCCAAAATTTAAAGCAACTGCTATCAGTTTTTTTGTAAAATGGGCCGCGGATAACCTTTAATCGATTTTGAAAAAGGTCAAATAAAAGGCTATATTGCATCTGGCTTAAAACACTATGAAATAGCTAAGAAAATCGGTCGAAGTCAAAACGTTGTGAGTAATTTTCTCCATAATGAAGCAGAATGGAGGAAAAAAATATGCAACAACCCACCTTTCTGCTGGTAAAATTAAGGAAGAATGCGGCGTAAATGCTAGTGTGGCCACGGTAAAACGAATTATTCGAGGCGCCAAACACTTGAAGAGATTGAAAATACAAAAAAAAAACCACCTCTCAATGATGCTCGTAAGGAAGCACGACAACCATTTGCCCGAGAACACATGATGTGGAACAAGGTGGAGTGGAAGACGGTGGTCTTTTCCACGAAAAGTAGTTCAACCTCGATGGACCGGATGGCTATAATTACTATTTCCACGATTTGCGAAAGGAAGAATGTTTTTTAAGTCGTCATCACTCTTGTGCAGGTGGTGTAATGGTGTGGGGAGCTCCAGTTTGTCACCTCGAAGATCAACACAAATGTGTACAAGACTGTGCTCCAAAAGGCTGTTCCTCACTTTTCGGAGATTTATGGTCATATTCCATGGACGTAACAACATGACAACGCTCCCATCCATACCGCTCGGGTTGTAAAACAATGGATTAAAGACCAAAACGTCAAATTGCTCGAATGGCCGCCTTACTCCCCTGACATTAACATTTAGAATTGGAGAACATTTGGGGACTTTAGTCCAGGAAAGTATAAGAAGTAGGAAGACAATTTAGTGACTCTGGGACCCTAGTTGAAGCAATAAAAAAAAGTCTGGTCAACAATTTCACTAAATGAAATTGAAAAATATTATGATTCCTTCCTTGAAATAATTAAGAACAAGGGTGGGCATACCAATTACTAAATAATGCTAAAACAGTGTCCTTTATTATGTAAGTTACCTTATTCCTTGAAATTTTGCTTTATATACTTTTGTTTATTGGTTTTAGTGGTCAAACCTATTCAGTTGAACCAAAAAATATGGAGATTTTTTGTTATGTTTTTGAAAAAAATAATAAAAATGATATAAAAACTAAACTAACAGAACAGAAACTTTGCTATTTCACAAATGATTGATTTCTTTATACAACAAAACAATTTCGCTTAAATCGGAGTGCTTGTTACAGAGTTACAGCGTTTCAAACCTAAAAAAAAAGTCAAACCTATTCAGTTGAGCGGCACTGTACTCTGCACCTGCAGTAATAGCACATCTGCTCCGCTGCGGCAGCGAACTTTCTTGCTTTGAACAATACTGATTAAGGGATTTTCTAAGCTGGCCAATAGATGGCTCCAGCGCTGAAGCAGCGAACCTTTCTTTTGGTCATAACTTGAGTATAGTTCATCCAATCTTTATGATTTCTTCGGAAAATTGATAAATAATCTTGCGTTCTTAATATCTCTGGAAGGTACAAAACATCTATCTACGTTAAATTACAAATGGTTTTAGACTGGGCAAGAAAATTTATAGAAAATTTACCACCAATTTCTCATCTTCTAAATAGCCACTATGTGTCAGATAACTTACAATATGCTATGGGCCCTATGCTAGAGCTATATGTCACATAAATTTACAAATAGCAGAGTAAATTGTAAGCTTATCTGACAAATAGCTGCTATCTGGAAGAAGAGAAATCGGCCCTTAGTCATTTGCTAGTTTATGTGACAGATAGCTCCATGTAGAAGATGAGAAATCGGGCCTTACTTTGACTGAAATGTTATGTAATGTTACCCAAAATTGTATTGAACTTTTTAAATGAAATCGAAGATTCGGAACACAACGAAATCGTTTTTAACTACCCAAACTAAAATAATAAAATTTTTGCTCAGTGTAGAACCTTGTTCAATAACTGCACCTTCTTGTTTGCGTTTCTCATGTGACAAATGCCATCATATTAGCCGCCTAATCTCATTCCCTTCGCTATTCATTAACTATTTTACGTGGTTCGCTTTTTTGGTGGTTCGATGGCGGTTTTTGTGGGTTGTTTGGATTTGGAAAGTTGATTTGTGCAAACTGATTATGTGCAGGTTTGTGGTGCGCGGTTTGGTTGGTTTTTGCCTGGCCATGGATAATAGTTTTAAATAAGCTAAAAGTCCAATTTAATTGGCCAAACTAATGCACACACACACACACACACACATACACTCGTAGATATCTTTAAGTGGGATTTATCTGCCCACTCCAATTAGACAGAGACAAATATAAGCGTTGACATGAAAGACGTGACTTATCAACGAAAACAACACAAGACGTCCGTCGTCTGGACATTAAAAACCAAACAAAGTGTGTCATCCCCACTCCTCCTACTCATGCTGTGTGTGTGTGAAACCTATTGGGTTTCCATTTGCACAATCTACTCACAGATGCCCACACCTGTCGCCGCAACTTATTTATGCCCTTTGATAGATGCAGCCACATTCGACATATATATTTTAGATATGTTAAGAGCCATGTAAAATCATCAGAAGAAATGATGATGCTAACGACAAGCTACAAATTAGTTTGTAAGTTTTGATTTGCATAATTGAGATCTAAAGTCTAGAGTTTCAAGATGCCAAATGAATGGACAGAAGATGTTGCTTAGACATAACCTCGCCCTCGCCCCACCACTCAATCAAAATGTAACTAAGGCAAGGTCCTTTACCTGCTCAAAGGTTTACTTAAGACATACCACCCACAGAGTGAATCACAGAGAGAGAAAAGGAAGCAAGTCCACTTGAGGCTGTAGGAAAAAACTAGTTCAAGTGCGTGGAGAGTAATTAGTGTGTGTGTGTGTGTAAAATGTACCACAAATATTTACAAATTGAAAACAGGGAAAACTACAGCAGCAGCCGCAGCAGCATCAGTTTACCTCAAGTGGTTAATTAAAATTGCTTTTTAATATTTTCCACAGACGGAAAAACAGATTTCCACTTGGAGATTAACGCACGGATGTTGTGCACCCACACACACACATTTCTCTGTCAGTCAGGGGTTAAGCACCACAATGCAGTACACCAAAAAAGATGTCAAGTGAGCGGCTCGGCTGGCACCCACCCAGACATGACAGCCACTGTCACACACGTTATTTTGGTATTGTATTTTTAGTTGGCGTTTTTGTGTAATGTTTGCCTAAGTGTTCCAGAAGTGTAAATTGTTGACAAAGACACGCGGACTGCATTGGTAAGTAAGTAAGTTTACCCAAACTGCACTTCCGTTGGTAATCGGAGTGAGTGAGTGAGTGAGTGAGTGAATGGGTAAGTGAGGAAGGGAAAGTGTCAGAGGTGCAGAGTTCTCAAGAAATTTGTAGGTAAACAGCTGCTTCTTGTCTTATGCTTATCTTAAAGATCAGTCAGGGGGTCTTAGTCTATGAGACGGAGTTATAAATTATGCTAAAGTCTATAGGAAGTATCTTTTCTTAGAGTTGCAAGATGGTTGCCGTTTTTGCATGTTTGATGTTATCATTCAATTATTTAGATTTAGGGTGCCCACACAATGCTTACGGCAGAGCAGACACTAATAATTTGAAGAAGCTTGGATTCAAAAAGAAGCTCGATGTATGGGTGCCACACGACTTGACGCAAAGAAACATTTTTGCCCGTATGGATGCATGCGAATCGCTTCTGAATCGCAACAAAACCGACCCGTTTTTGAAGCGGATGGTGACTGGCGATGAAAAGTGGGTCACTTACGACAACGTGAAGCGCAAACGGTCGTGGTCGAAAAGCGGTGAAGCTGCCCAGACGGTGGCCAAGCCTGGATTGACGGCCAGGAAGGTTCTTCTGTGTGTTTGGTGGGATTGGCAGGGAATCATCCACTATGAGCTGCTCCTCCCCTATGGCCAAACGCTCAATTCGGACCTGTACTGCCAACAACTGGACCGCTTGAATGCAGCACTCATGCAGAAGAGGCCATCTTTGATCAACAGAGGCCGAATTGTCTTCCATCAGGACAACGCCAGGCCACACACATCTTTGGTGACGCGCCAGAAGCTCCGGGAGCTCGGATGGGAGGTTCTTTTGCATATATATAAAGAAAACCATTTGTCGAACAAAAACAACCACCCGGTTATTGCCGTAAGCTTTGTGGGTGCGTGTGCCTATGTTTCGTTGGCTTACAAAAACAATTGTGCTGCTAGGGCCTTATCTATGTAGATATATAATCTAATGTAGATAAATAACAAATGCTTCTACTCATTCGAAATGATTAAACCATGGAAACTGCATCTGATCCATTATGTTTTCCATTTAATTTCCCAGTTTAAGAAAGTAGCTCTTGGCAAACAAGTTTAGGCACAATGAAAAAGTCATTTCCGAAAAAATTTGTTAGATCAAAGACCTAAAAAAGATTCAAAAAAGTAAAAATTGACTCTTAAATCGGAGCACAAAATTTGAACAATCAAAATCAAACAATTTTTTTGACTAAAGTAAAGTTATTCTGCATTCTCTGAAATCATTATATAATTGGACTCTGAGGTTAGTGCAGTAGCCCTACCGACACCAAACCAGAACTTCTCACGAGTCAACTCTACAAAGAATAGCAGCTCACTTCCCGCCCAACCGATTGAAGAGCCCAGCCGTTACCGTACCAATCTATACACAACGGGATAAAAACGTAGCTTTTAAAGTAGAATAAGAATCTTCCGATGGATAATTTTTGACGATGGTGGATCATTAAGTACCCGTGTTTGACCTAGATGGGAATTGTGTTTACTTAGAATAGTCGAAGCTTTGAACCATCCTCTTAAACAGAATTTGTATTATTTTTTATACTCTGTACCGAAGGTACATAGAGTATATTAAGTTTGTGCAAAAGTATGTAACAGGGAGAAGGAATCGTTTCCGACCGTCCGTCCGTATGAACGAAGAGATCTCAGAGATGGTAAGAGATAGAGGTTTGACATGTATGGGACATATATTTCTTATACTTGCAGGCAGATCAAGTTTATTTTCAATTTTTGCCACGCCCCCTCGCGCCCCCGCAATTTGGAAAAAACGTCATATCTCCTACAGTTTTGAAGATAGATCGTTCGTTCCTTGTAAACAAAATTATTTATCGATTTGCTGAAGGAATGATAAAGATCGGATGAACGATACTCAAGTTATGAGCAAAAAACGGCCAGTAAACACCACCCACCCCCCCACCCATAACCACAGCATTCTATTGAACGGCAATCTTAGTGAGAGAGAGAGAGAGAGAGTGAAACTTAGAGATGAGCGCGTATAACTCGTGAGCAAATGCGAGCTGCGACGTTAAGGGTACAGAGTATGTTATAGTCGGGCTCGACCGACTTTCTTTCTTGTTTCATTTGTTGTACAATGATCTCACTTCAAGAACAAATTTTCTCTGATCGAGAGATGAACTTTCTTCATTTCATGAAAACTAAGAACATTTGTATAACATTTGAGAGTATTTCATTCCTGTTTTGAGTTGCCGGCAACACTTATTTACTTTCTCTTTGGGTAGGAATACAAATAAGTTCGTTTCACAAAGGAAATTGAACTTTTTAAAAAACGCTTTGCATACCCTAGTACTAGCCATTCTTTCTTATAATGTTCATTACAAAACTTCACACATTTGCCTTACCTTCCCCGCCGCACCACAATTACATGTTTTGTTGTTGTTTAAACAATTGACTCCACCCCATGCAGTTAGTTGATAATGTTCCCAATATGTTCAATTTCAGTTCCACTTTAAATAGACACACGTCCACCGCATCAGCAGAAGCAGCAATAACAATAACAACAACAACACAAAAAAACTGTTAAACAAACTGTGGCGCGTCAATATTTGTACATGCGTTGCATTTTCACGCCGCATAATTAGACAAAACGGGCAGCCCAAACTGCCACCAACTTCCATTGAAATGCAATGCAGCAAATGCACAACAACAACAACAACAACAGCAACAGCAAATGCATTAATTAAATGCCAAATGCATAGACAACTGTTAACGGCTTCTACAAAAATTATGCAAATTCCATGAGGGGTCGTCGGTCCATTATATGTATGTTAGTCGGAATGCTTGTGTGCACATATGTGGTTAGGTCTGCACAAGATACGAGTAATACCTGTCTGGCATATTCTAATTAGAAGCGTGACCCATTTGAAATTGCCGTTCCCAGTCAAAGGAATTGGGGGAACAACAATTGTTCAAACAGGCTTCCACACTTCCTGAAAATTAAAAGACAATATAAATACAAAGGTGGTTTTGACATTTTTTATAGGAATGCATAGCAATCGCACTCTCATCACCCTTCGGGAAGCAGTGTGCCACTCTGCGACACTTCTGGGAGGAAGGAAAGCGTTTCTTCTGAAAGATATCTTCTCAGGGATAAAAAAAAGCGTTTCATTCTGGGTATAAGAAAAGGTCCCTTCGAAGCTATTAAAAAGTAACTTCTAAGGGGCGATATCCACGGATCACAAAAAATTTCGCTCACTCATACCCTAAATTACCATAAAACATTAGTTTCTTTTTTGTATGATATTCCAGTTGTAGGCGTTTTCTGTGCCATGATTGATTACATTTTATAATTTATTAACTTTGGCTTACGCAACACAAATGGAAACTGGTGAATATTTTAATAATCAATAAATTATAAGTCCACATTGAAACGCTTCGACTGCATCAATACAGAAGGCGCCCGCATCAACCAAAAAAGAAGAAAAATGATTTTTTTGCCGAGTCAAGATAACGCACACACACACACACAAACGCGCAAAGAAAGAGGATTCCCAGGTCCCTGGCGGTTTATCTTGTCTGGGCAATCGCGCGCGCGCTTCGATTATTAACCCTCATAAATATGGCCCAGTAGCCTCGCCTGCCCTTGCTCCGTTGTCAGTCTCCTCATTTTCATTAGCATGTGTGTCTTATCCCTTCCTTGAGCTCTTCTAATAAATGTTTTTCAATTTTCATTGTGGTGGCTGCTCTTTTTTTGTGGTTGTTTGGTTGCTCATCAGGCCGGGCTATTGTTATTTTGCGGTTGGTTTTTTATATTTACTTTTTTTTTTGTTGTATAAAAGTGCCTTATCATTGAGGCTCCTCCCACCTCCCGCCTTTTGTTGCCTTATTGAGACATAACTGCAAGTTTGTTGTGGTTTTTTGCTTTGCTTATTTTACTGATTAATCATGTTTTCAATGCAGCTATTCTATATACATATATAGACAGATATGACAATGGGTGAAAGTGCCTTTGAAATTATTTCAATAATTGTTGGAAAGTGGAACATTATTTGGAGTTGGAGTTCTGTGAAAAAAAACTTGAAATCTGTAATTAATAGCTGATTTCTTATTTCAAGCATAATTTAGAATATTTTAAATTTTTTTAAACAATTTTGGGCAGCTAGTGGCTTTTTAAGACATTGCATCTTGGCCCTTTATTGGGTTCAAGAAGCCGTTAACAAGTCTCATCGGTTTTCAGCCTTGGCAAATAGCGAATTGATAAATATAGAAAAATAACTTATTGTGGTTATTAAGCCCTTTAGTTAGATTTTGGTAAAAAAAAATTTAGAGGAAAGCTAACTTCGGCTCGACCGAAGTTTATATACCCTTGCAGCTGTAGCATGTAAAGTTTTTCTTACTAAAACTACTTTTTCGACCGATAGTTCCTATCGCAGCTATATGATATAGTCATCCGATTTGGATCAAACTTGACAGAATAGTGTGAAAGCATATAACATTGAACAATGACAAGTTTGAAAGCAATAGCATTGAAAACAAAAATGTTTTTCTTACTAAGACTTTTGTTCAGACCCAACTTTTCTATGGCAGCTATACTATATAGTTGTCCGATTTTCATCAAAATTTGGAGAATTATGAAAAAGCATCGAAAACTTATAAATACAAGGTTTGGGGACGTTTGCTTTGAAGACAAAAAAGTTTCTTCCACTAAAACTACTTTTTCGACCGATGGTTCCTATGGCAGCTATATGCTATAGTCATCCGATTTGAATCAAACTTGACAGAATTGTGTGAAAGCATATAACATTGACCAATGACAAGTTTGGGAGCGATAGCATTGAAAACAAAAAAGTTTTTCCTACAAATAGTCTTTTTCAGACCTAACTTTTCTATGGCAGCTATACTATATAGTTGTCCGATTTTCATCAAAATTGTTGGAATTATGAAAAAGCATAGAAAACTTATAAATACAAGGTTTGGGGACATTTGCGTTGAAGACGTAAAAGTTTTTCTTACTAAAACTACTTTTTCTACCGATGGTTCCTATGGCAGCTATATGCTATAGTCATCCGATTTGGATCAAACTTGGCAGAATTGTGTGAAAGCATATAAAATTGACCAAAGACAAGTTTTGGGAGCAATAGCATTGAAAAGAAAAAAGGTTTTTATACTAATAGTCTTTTCCAGACCTCACTTTTCTATGGCAGCTATACTATATAGTTGTCCGATTTTCATCAAAATTTTTGGAATTATGAAAAAGCATAGAAAACTTATAAATACAAGGTTTGGGGACATTTGCGTTGAAGACATAAAAGTTTTTCTTACTAAAACTACTTTTTCGACCGATCGTTCCTATGGCAGCTATATGCTATAGTAGTCCGATCATGCCGGCTCCGACAAAAGTACAGCGTATTTGTACTAAAAGACTTTGTGCAAAGTTTGGTTAAGATAGCTTTAAAGCTGACGGAGGAGATAGCATAGAAACAGACGGACATGGCTAAATCAACTAAGCTCGACATGCTGATCAAGAATATATACATACTTTATGTGGTCGGAGATGCTTCCTTCTATGCGTTACAAACATGTGGACAATTTTAATATACCCTCTTCAAGGGTATATCTGTTATCAATAAATTAGAAAACTCGGCCAACGCAAGGACTTGTAGTGCGTGGCGTTGGGTTAAACCAAAATTGTATATGCGTTTTATTCTCAAATCGACATTGAGAAACCGATCGACTAACCTTAGCTTAAGCCAAAATTTTCCCTAATCATCTACCTTCGTCTTGCTTTGAATTAGAAACGACAACTCCTCCCCTAACTCCTCTCGCACAAGGCTAAGCCAGCTTAATTCACCAACTCATCAATTTTTTTGGTTTTGGAGGCACCCGCTTATCCAGTCTAAATTTTTAAGCACTTTTTGTTGTTGCTGTTATAAAGGTGACCAGGCTAATGTCCTACCATTATAATTTCCTTCTTTTTTTGGGTCCTTTAAGTCTATAACTTTTTTTTTTTGTAATTTGCCTGCATGAGTTTCACTTTTGTCCTTTCTAAAAAAAAAAAAGGCCATAAATCATTCGCTGGGGCATATTTTAAATAGACTTGTAACTGTTGTTATTTGCGGTTTTTTTCAGGTCTTAATTAAATTTGGAAAAGGGTTAAAAATTAAGCTTTGCCCATTTTGTGTAATCTTTTAATTGATAAGCATAAATTTTGTCTTCTTACAGTTGATTGAGACGCTTTGTGGTTGTAAAGAAACTGTTTTTCGACTTGATTTCGGTGCCAAATCAACTTGAAATCGTTTCACGCCCAAAGATACAATGGCAAAGCCAAACAAAAGCCAGTGACAAAACCGCTGCAGACACAAGAGAAAACTTTAAAAAACATCATCATCATCATCATCATCATCCAGCCAACATTTCCTTCCGCTTGTTAGTAGGTTGAGACGTGGGGTGAATGAGTTTTTGTTGTTTTTTTTTTTTGAACGCCAGCCCCCTCTCAAGTCAGACAAGCGGAATCCTCACATCCCAAAAAGCAGCTGAAACTTGTCTGACAAAGGGTGGGTTTTCGGTATGAACTGTAACTACCTATGGCATATGCTTGGTTTGGTTCTTTAAAGCCAGCGCCCCAAATGATTGATGGCTGTTCTATGCTGTCTGGGTATCTTATGGTCTTGGCCTTAACACCTGTTTGACACACCCAGAAAGTCACAAAAACTTGCAGAAAGCAGGCAAGAAAATTATAGGAAATTGTGATTATGGATTATTAGGAAAATTAAGATGCATGGGAGTTTGAGTTGGGTTAGTAGCTGTTACTTACTGATACAGTGTGCATGTTACGGGATATAAGAACTATTTTAGCTTCTAGACGAAGCCTGTATGAAGGAGCTAGAATTGCTTACTGCCTGCCTGTAACATACATAAACTGGGCAGGAAAAATAGGCGATGAAAGAGGAAATAAAGCCGAAGATGGATTATATCCAAAAAGCGTCCTACTTGGGAAGTCCTTTTTGTACTTATGCATTTCTGTGTGCGCCTCAGTCCATCGCTTCCTTTTATTCTCTCTCTTAAACTGACTATTTCCGCTCACGCTAAATATACCATATTCCATTGTTCCTCCACTGTTTACCTAATGTTCTTATTAACATTATGTTAACCTACTGTTAACCTACTGTTAACCCACTGTTAACTACGGTCTTTGCAATAAAAGCATTTTGTGAGCTCTAGACTAAAATTATTATATTATTGAGTTACAGCAGAAATCCTCAATACCTCGAAGCGACATCTCATGCAAACAATTTTGTATGGCGGGTCCTGCATTTTGCAACAAAACCCGGTAGAAATTGTGTTCAAGCACTAGAGCCAACTGATAAAGATCACAGCACGAGCTGTTACGAAATGATACACAGTCTTCTTTGCTTTCCTTCAAAATTTTTTGTATAAGATATCGCATCTAAGTGTTTATATTCTTTGGTTGCAGTCACTTAACCCAAAGTCCGACTACAGCAAAATTCTGCTTCAATTTTTTCAGTCTTTGATGTGTGAGTGCTAAATGATTCTTAACAAGCTCTAATAGTAAACCTGCGAACCGAAACCAACGGTTCAAAAACGGTTTGATCCACTGAACCGAGCGTGTTTTTATTTTCGTACGGTTTAAATCCCAGAAATCCATTGAATCCTCAATTTAAGCCTTAATCCTTTTAAAATAATTCGATTCCAAACCAGTTCACACTCTGAGCCAAGTATTTTTTTTACAAAAATTCTACATCAACTTTAACTCTGCCTATTTAATCAACATCCAAGTGAAATCAAAACCCTCATATATATATATATATATAGAATTCCAATCGAAATTCCAAATTATCCCAACCACACTCTCTCCGTTGACATTCGCCACGAGTCGCCACACCTTTGAGAGATGAAAAAGCATAGCCGGCGAAGCCGCAGCTTTAGAATATCTTCATCCAGCGATGACATTCGACGTGTTTCCGAGACCACCTACTGGAGCTACGAACTGGAACCTAATCTGGATCATATAATTTCACGTTTAACGCATCCGATAGATGTTCAGTTGTTCGAGTATGAGATTATGGCAATTTGCCATCGTGCACGTGAGGTTATGCTCTCAGAGCCTTCGCTGTTGGAGTTGAATGCTCCGGTTAATCTACTCGGTGACATACACGGACAGTATACCAATCTGTTGAGGTTCTTTGAATCCACCGGATATCCGCCAAAGGCCAATTATTTGTTTTTGGGCGATTATGTGGATCGGGGTAAACAATCGATTGAGACACTCACGCTGCTGCTGGCCTACAAAGTGCGTTATCCGGAGAAGATTCATCTACTTAGAGGCAATCACGAGAGCTCGAATTTGAATCGCATCTATGGATTCTACGACGAGTGCAAGCGAAAATATACGGTGAAATTGTGGCGTACCTTTGTGGATTGCTACAATTGCATGCCGCTGGCGGCGATAGTGGATAACACCATATTCTGTTGTCACGGCGGTCTCAGTCCGAATCTCTTTAATATGGATCAATTACGACAAGTGAGACGTCCTTGTGAGATACCAGAGCATGGCTTGCTATGCGATATTCTATGGTCCGATCCGTTTTTTGGACGCATTGGTTGGGGTGAAAATAGTCGTGGAGTGAGCTATACGTTTGGAACGGATGTGGTAACGACGTTTCTACATCGGCATAACTTTACATTGATATGTCGGGGTCATCAGGTGGTTGAGGATGGTTATGAGTTCTTTGCCAAACGTCAGCTGATTACCATATTTTCAGCGCCAAACTATTGTGGGGAATTTGATAATGCGGGGGCCATGATGTGTGTGGATAAGAATTTGTTGTGCTCGTTTCGCATACAGAAACCGTTGCAAAAGAAAAGTCGTTGAATTGATTAAAGTTAAGTTTGTGTTTAGAAATAATGAAGTATGCCGTAATAAATTTAGCTGTTATTAGCTCAAACTCTCAAACTGAATCTGAAACTTGTATCAATATAAATATAGATATTTTGGGTATTAATTTGATACGCAAAAGTATTAATTTGAAACTAAAAATTTTCAATGTCAACAAATGTAAGTTCGAAAATTCGCAGAATTTTGAATTGACCATTAAGCCAGAATGCTGCTGTGGCTTTACAAGATGACGCACAATGCGAGAGATTCGAAACAAAGACAGTTGCAGAAGAGTCGTTTAAAGCATTTTTCACTCAGGATCTCTGCGAAGGCGTAAAGATACTACATGTATGGGTTCCAGCATGAGGCTTACCATTACAGTGACTTCTGAATAAGCAACATACACATTGACATGGAGCATGCTGAGCGAAAGAACAATGTTTTCCATAGTGAGGTTACCACATCTGACGATTTTATTTCATAAGTGAAGATTCTACATTGTAAAAAGCTGAATTTGTATTACAAGCTTAATAAGAAAAAATATTAAACTGATACAAGATAGTATCAAAATGTTACTAAAAGTTTGACAATTAAAATATCTAATTGATATGACCTAATACCATTCGTCGACGATAGATTACTGCCTAATCAATGGAAAATGGCATGGAACTCTGTACGACTTCTGCGTAGAAAATGAATCGCTATCGGACCATCTGCCCATAAGTGCACGGTGCATATTGAACTCAGCATCAAGAAGTGACAGCTCAAACAAAATAAAAAACCAAATAAAGCTGAACGGTATAGGACTAGTCTAAACATAGAAATCGCACAACAAAAAGTGAAGTGTTTGATACTAGTCAGAATGGTATTCAAGTGTCAGAAAGGCTGCTAAATGTATGGAATCTACCCGACGAATAAAGTGCATACAAAACTACTTGGTTTGATCGAGAATGCGAACTAGCACGACAAAATTCGTTTTATGCCCTCAAAACAGCTAAAAACAAGAAAGAAAGTCGGTCAAGCCCGACTATAACATACTCTGTACCCTTAACGTAGCAGCTCGCATTTGCTCACGAGTCAAACGGCCAGTTAACACACAACGCACAACGAAGTGCGCTCTTTAAGTCTCTCTCTCTCTCTCTATCTCTCACAAAGATTGCTTCTGCTGAAAGCAATGCTTAGGTTATGGGTGGGGTGGGTGGGGGGTTGTTAACTGACGGTTTTTTGCTCATAACTTGAGTATTGTTCATCCGATCTTTATCATTCCTTCAGCAAATCAATAAATAATTTTGAGTACTAGATATCTCTAGAAAGTACGAACCATCTATCATCAAAACTGTAGGAGATATGACGTTTTTTCGAAATTGCGGGGGCGCGAGGGGGCGTGGCAAAAATTGAAAATAAACTTGATCTGCCTGCAAGTATAAGAAATATATGTCCCATACATGTCAAACCTCTATCTCTTACCATCTCTGAGATCTATTCGTTCATACGGACGGACAGACAGACGGACATGGCTATATCGACTCGGCTGTTGATGCTGATCAAGAATATATATACTTTATAGGGTCGGAAATGATTCCTTCTGGCTGTTACATACTTTTGCACAAACTTAATATACTCTATGTACCTTCGGTACAGAGTATAAAAAAAACTGATAGCACAGAAGCCAAGGTGGCGTATCATCAAGCAAACTCCGATTTGAAAAGTTTGTGTAAGGAAAAGGAAAACGAGTATCAAACACGTATGCAAACTGCCAATGCCAACGTCAAAAGTAGTAAGGACTTCTGAACACTAGCAAGTAGATTATATGGAGGCTCGGCTCGAAAGACAGTTCAAATCGACCCAACAGCGTTAGCAAACTATTTTTCCGTCCTTTTATACTCCAATATAGCTACGCCTTACCTAAGCTCTCTATAAACGAGCTGGATAAAGAAATATCGATGTCGGAAGTCATAGCCGCAACAGCACGCTGCAAGGACAATAGCGCCGGCAGAATTCTTAAAGCACGCATCCCACCCACTTGTACAGGCCTTAACACAGGAATACAACAAAATATATGATAACGGGCAGGTACCAGACTCCTTCCGGCAGAACATTATCTACCCAATATTTAAGAAAGGAGACCCCGAGATACCGAGTAACTACAGAGGTATTTCATTCCAAAATTTCTTCAAAAGAGCCTAACAGAGTGAGTAGACCACAAACAATATACTCAACGAATGCCAAGCCGGATTCCGAAAAGGTTACTCTACGGTGGATAGAATCTTTGTACTGTCCAACGTTGCTCATATGTATCTTCTATTTCTTTGTGAACTTTCGAGCGGCCTTTGATACTATAAACAGAGGATCCTTGATGTTCAAAATTGAGTAACATTGGCATATCCACTAAGATGATATCCGTTTTGCAAAGCATGTACGAGAAAAACAGAACAACGGTATGGGATGGAAATGAGCACTCTGAATGGTTCGACACTAACACAGGAGTTAAGCAGGGATGTCTAATAAGTCCATTATGTTATTCTTCTTATACATAAATGATCTGTACACATATCTATTAGGCGGAATACAAATAGGCAGTATGGAATGCAAAGCTCTTATGTAGGCAGACGATATGGTGATTATGGCGGACGAATGATTGAGCAGACGGAGCTATATTGTCTACAATGGGGCTAAGAAATAAACAAGGATAATTAACTGGCCCATAACTTGAGTATCGTTCATCCGATCTTTATCATTCCTTCAGCAAATCGATGATTAATTCTGTTTACAAGGTATCTCTAGAAGAAACGAACGATCTATCTCCAAAACTGTAGGAGATATGAAGTTTTTTCCAAATTGCGGGGGCGGGAGGGGGCGTGGCAAAAATTGAAAATAAACTTGATCTGCCTGCAAGTATAATAAATATATGTCCCATACATGTCAAACCTCTATCTCTTACCATCTCTGAGATCTCTTCGTTCATACGGACGGACAGACGGACAGACAGACAGACGGACAGACGGACATGGCTATATCGACTCGGCTGTTGATGCTGATCAAGAATATATATACTTTATAGGGTCGGAAACGATTCCTTCTCCCTGTTACATACTTTTGCACAAACTTAATATACTCTATGTACCTTCGGTACAGAGTACAAAAAGGCATTGCAAATTCCGCCAAATATTAGCTTTTCCAGTCTACTGCGCGAGCGATAATGTTGTATGCGGCGGAAGTAAGGGGACATCAAAGTTACGATGACGTGGAAAAATTGATGAAAAACTTCCTTAAAAAGTTATTTCCCAACTATACTAGACTATAGCTAGAAACAGGCCTATCGGCGATGTACCTCAACACGCTGTAGGTATATAAGCAAAATCATGGGACTGCCGCAACATCCACTGCCGAAAATAGTGGCGCTAGAAATTCTCAGGGAAAAAACGCAGTGCTTCAAAAATTGGCAGCCGCTCTTTATTGCGACGTTCTAAATACTAAAGAATGGAATGCAGCGCAAGAGGCTGTACTTGTTGCGATAGACAAAAATCATAGATTTTAGTGTGAAGCTTAAGCCAGAAGAAGCGAATCGATAATATGGTACAGTCAGCTCAACTACAACCTTGGCATAAACAATTATTTTAGTGAGCAATACAGCACGGAAACCATTGGAAACCACTACAGCGATAGCCACCACCTCCTTCTGATATAAAAATCGTCACCTATGCCGATGACTGCTCCATCATCACTACCGGCAGAGATGTGGGAGCCCTCGAGCGAAAACTGAACGCCTACCTTCCCAGCCTAGCTCGCTTCTTCCATGACAGGAATTTGAGCCTATCCGCACCAAAATCGTCCGCAACCCTCCTTACTACATGGACCAAAGAGGTCAAACAAGTCCTTGACATCCACATCGACGGACAACTAATCCCAACAGTCAATAACCCCAGGATATTGGGTGTTACGTTTGACTCACTCTTTACCTTCGCCAAACAAGCTGAAGACGTAATAAAGAAGGTAAGGAGCCGAACCAAGGTCCTGAAAGCCATAGCGAGTAGTACATGGGGAAAGGAAAAGGAGACAATAACCACAACCTACAAGGCGATCGGGAGATCAATGATAAATTATGCTGCCCCCATCTGGTCGCCATCAATTAGCGACACCCAATGGAGGAACCTTCAGCTAGCGCAGAATGCTGCACTCCGAGTCGCCACTGGATGCCACATTATGGCGCACCCCGACCATCTGCACCAGGAGACAGATATTCTCCCAGTTCGTCTACACAACAAACTCCTCACGCAACAATATCTAATCGGATGCCACCAGGAATCCCACCCAAATCACGCCTGCACCCTCCAAAATATGTCCCAGCGTCCACGTGCAGTGCGTTTCGACCTGAGGAATGAGCTTCCACCCGTTCTCCAATTCCTAGGTGATGGCCCACACACCGCCTCTTCATGCGCAGAGGCCAAGAAGCAGGCCCACACCTCCATCGTAGCTGAAGCCATAGGAAGCTACCGGCTCAATGTAGTCCTGGGCGGCAGACCTCCCCCCGTTGACTCGTCGGAACTGACTCTCCCTCGAAATTCAAGGACCACACTCTCCCAGCTACGATCAGGAAAATCCAAGCTCCTGAACAGCTTCCTCTCGCGCATAAACCCCGATGTTGTGGACGAATGCCCCAAATGCGGCCACCGCCCACATGACACCAAGCATCCCTTTGAGTGCCCCCGCAATCCCACTAACCTGGTACCAGCGGACCTCTGGTCCCACCCAGTCGAGGTCGCCCTATTCCTCGACCTGGCCCCCGATTAGCTCTACATCTCTATCTACCTTACCCTCTATCTATTCTTTCACTTTCACTCTCCACGTACATATCTTTCCAGACGCCGCTACAACAACAACAACAACTACAGCGATAGTATTTGTACTTTATGAAATACGCGATCGAGAGAAGATATACACACCTGATCATATTAATAGGTACACACCGGAATTTTTTAATTATAGATGGTTTTTTCGTACTTTTAGTGTTGACAACTTTATAATTTTTGGGTTTTTTGTTGTTATCAATGTCTGGCCACACTGTGACAAAGAGTTGAAAGAGGGGCTGCCCCTTATATCAAAGCTGTTCTATAAAATGCGAGTCCACCACACATTTCGCCTGATCATAATAATAGGTACAGTCTCCGTTTCTCACAAGTATCAAGTGAATAATTTTGTTATCAGTGATCTTTTGGTAACTAAAGGTAAATTAAGTATAGCTCCTGTCAATATTCTCTGTGTAGAAAAAATGGGTCGAAATTCTCATTGTACTAAAGATGAAGCTCGATTGGTTCTTAGTCTGAGAAAAGAAGGCAAATCTTTACGAGCCATCGCCAAATTAATGAGCAGGTCTCATAATTTTGTTAAAAATGCTTTAGAAAGAAAACCAAGACAGGAAACCCGTGGAAGGCCACAAAAAACAACAGAAACCCTTGACCACTACATATTAACTTTCTGCAAAAAGGACCCATTTAAGTCATCGAAGGCTATTGCAGCCGAAATTGGGAATTCAGTTAGTGCTCCAACTATCCGAAGACGACTACAAGATGCCAACCTACCAGGAAGAATTGCCAGAAAAGTCCCACTTATGCGCAAAAAAAATATCACCATGAGGCAAACTTTTGCAAAGGACCACAAAGACTGGGAGAAACATATTATGGAGCGATGAAACTAAGATTAATTTGTTTGGGAATGACTGTGAAAGTTGAATGTTCGACGCCCTAATGGAAAGGAATTCCATCCACGGTTTACAAAAAAAAACCAGTCAAACATGGAGGTGGCAATATAATGGTATGGGGTTGCTTCTCCTGGTACGGCGTAGGTCCAATTTATCAGACTACGAACAAAATGAATGCTGAAGAGTACAAATCCATATTGGAAACAGTTATGGTACCGTATGCTGAGGAAAATATGCCATTACGTTGGGTATTTCAGCAAGATAATGATACTAAACATACATCAAGGCTGTTATCTAAATTTTTCTGTGGTAAATTAACCAAGCCAAAATGGGAAATAAACAAACCACTACTACTACCACCACCACCTAGTACCAAATTGATATTAAGAAACTAATACAAAAAAGTGTCAAGCTGATGCTTGTTAGTATCACTTTAATATTCTCGAAAAATCCTTTTAATACTTTCGAAAATTATCAACTTGATAATTGAAGTATTAATTTGATACTCAATAGTTTCAAATTGATGACAAAATGGTGACATTTTGATGATTACTTTTGGTTTTTTTGTGGTATAACATTTGGTTTCTTAATGATTCTTTTTAACGTTTTCACTCTTTTCCAATACAATTTGATACTCAATAGTTTCAAATTGACATTTTGATGATTACTTTTATTTTTGGTGTAACTTTTGGTTTCTTTACGTTACTAAAACGTTTTCACTCTCCTCCAGAAAAACAACGAAATAACATTCTTAACCAAGTATTGCTTCAGTTTTCACTTCCGAGACTTGTACGTCAATGTCAACTTTGACAGATGCCAGTAAGGCGCCGAAGTGGTAAGAAGGAGAGAAAGAACCAAAGCATGGATTTACTTTTATTTTATTACTGTCATTGTTCGCCGGCTCACAAGCTGATGCCTTCCGCCTTCAAACTTGTGGAGCAGGTCCAATGTGGGGATGTTATGTGGCTTGGTTGTTATCCCTTTTTTTTTTTTGTGTGTTGTGTGCTGCTTTATCAGCCATCTGAGTGCTCTCTTTCTCTCTGCGTTGCGTTTGTTATCTAATGTTTAGTCAGGCGAGCCAAGTAAAGGACAAGAGGGAGAAAGTCTCCTTCGACTGGCAGCTTTTTGGCAAGTCGTAAATTAAAAATGGCTTAATATGTAAATCCTGGCATCAACCGCCGCCCTCTCTTTCTCAGACTGGAGATTAGTTTTGTGGATATTTCAGCTTATGTTTGTTCCTGTCTGTGTGTGTGTACTATTCCTAGTCTGCGACATGAAAATTTATGCATTTTTCCCCAAAAGAAGGTTAATGTTTCTTGTCACTTTTGGTCTTTTGGACAGATAATTCGTATTGAAAATTTTCATTTTCCATATTTAGTTCAAGGTTTTTCTGGCTCTGTGTGTGTGGCGCACTCATACAAATTAGCATAATGGCCACTTTGCGTCACCATTTTGCCAAATGGACTGCCATTAATTTATTCCCTTTGCAATTTGCATTGTCATTTAATTTCTCTTTCGTTTTTATTTTTCATGCTCTCTATATTAATTTTTACAGCACACTAATTTGCATGTGTCCGGCGTATGTGTGCTGTGCCGTAATGCATTTTAGTAATTATTTTTAGCTGCTTTTCACTTCTTTTTTTTTTGGATATACTTTAATTTCGTTTATGGCTGTCTAGATGATGAGTATTAATGTTTATAATTTCATAAATTAATATATATTACAAGAATTTTATCATTAAACCTTTATGGTGTATAATTAATTTTTTCTTGATGACTTTTTAATTAAATTATGAGTTTTGGAAACAATTTGTTTGGCAATATTTGATAGCAAACATAATGTTAATGATTTAACGACCTTTCCATGGGATTGGATTTGTTTAATATCGAGTAAGTGAATATGTATGTTACCGTTTGAAAGCTCAAAGTCTCAGATACTATCGATACAAAGTTGATCTTTGTGAATGTCTATACATTTTCTGCATATTTTGCTATTGTATTTACTTCCAAAAAGATATAAAAACGCTACCCTAACACGAACATAAGTATGCAAAGTGAACGAAAAGACTATCATAAATGAACGACAATGTCAGCGTTGGTACGCACTGTACGACCATTGGAGGCAGATGACAATTAAATCAAGACCATGATTACAGATTACCGCAGTTACTCAACCCAAGAGATTACCGAAAATCTTTAAATATTATGAAAATATCTAAGAAATCTTGTATACATAAAAAGCTTATTTTTTGGGGATGATTTAAAGGAAATTCACCTCACTAAACGTATCAGCTTCTGCAGTTTAAAGCTCAAAGTAAAGGCAAGCGATACGTTTTCAAAAACGAATCACAAACTACCATAAAGATTATTCCACTTTTAACTTGGGGCAGGGGTGTCCAAGCCAATTCCGCACGACGCGCTTTCGTTGTTGTTGTACGAAAAGGGACAGCAGGCGCGTAAAGTCTTCACGCATGCCTTATAGCTACGTAGAGCAGGGTTCTCCAAGACGAGAGCGCGACAATGTGACTGTCTCTCTCTCTAAGAAACAGTAATGCATGACTCTGACGTAGAGCAACAACAAATTCATATGCGTTCTCTTCTCCCTTTCTGTGCGAGCGAAGGTTTAGTTGTTGGCGCGTGCGGACATAGACTAGAATATCTAGACCAGGGTTCCCCAAGCAGAGAGCGCGAAATTGTGTCTGCCTCTCTCTCTCTAACACACAGTGATGCATGACTTCGGCAAGCATTCGGTGTGAATTGGCGCGCATGTTCGGCCCCGCAGGGGCTATGGCTGGGAAACTCTGTGCTAGAGATATATTTTCTTCATTTGTATTGGTGTTCACGCAGCCGTAAGCTCATTTTGGGCACCCCTGATATATGGCTTAGTCGACTCAAAATTAATTGGCTATTGTAAATACCTCAATCATCCTAGAAACAGTTTATAGTATGTTTTTTTTACACTAGACTACAAAAATTTGGTCAAAAAATGGGCTTGTCATTTTCAAATGGCCGCTATTTTGTCAATTAAAAGTTATTTTTGTTTGAAGTAGGAACGATAAAGTCATTTATACAAGCTCATTCCCCGTTTTCCGTTTGGCTGTTTGATAATTGTGTGTCCCGGAAACCCCCTATTTTGGTGGAGTCTACTTTAAAGGCCGAGAACTTTTCAAACAGCCCAAGTATTGGCAAATTTATAGTTTTGTATTTTGCTTCATAATTTGTGTAACCAAATACTAAGATTGAAATTACAAAAGTTTTTCACACTAAGACCCATTTTTCGACCGATGCACAGTGGACAAAATGGCCGATTTAGCGGCGTTTAATTAAAACTTTGGAATGTGGAATTTTCGATAGTCAATAATATTGGATTTCTTTTAGCTAACATTTCCGATCAGCTGTAAGCTGCTAAACATAACATATGTTTTCATAGCTGTAGAGCTCAATTTTTGTGCCACTTTTTTATCGTTCGCAACAAGCATCCCGAACTAGTACCCTAGCACACATGTGCCAAAAAAAGATTTGTCTGAATTGTAAACTGAATTAACTGGCGGACTCTTTTCCTTGGGATAAGCTTGGCTACGTATCTCCTGCTTCTCACTGTCCATCTTGCTGCGTGCGCTGGCCAACCGGTATGTGATTTGGCCCCCATCACCTAACAAAAACTAGTAATATCGCCCGGTTAACCATCACAAGGCGACCTCCTAAGTGGACACTAATTCACTACAGTATAATTGCCAGCAGCGTACAATGCATAAGTTGTTTACAAGTTGTGAACAAACGCAACTTTTTTCAGACCTAGAGCCAGCCAACTCACACTAAATGAATTTGATTAGATAACTGCAAAAACTAAGAAATGTGTCGAAGGAGATAATGGTCTCCCTGTAAATTATACTCTGGATAAAACCTTGAGTCTTCTCATTAATGCATATCTTACAAAGCAGTCTAACTTAATGCACATTATTCCGCTGAAGTAAGACAGAGCTTGTACGAAATCCTTTTGGATTGCCACGTATCCCTTGGTTATAAGACAAGCGCGTCCCGTGAAACTTTTTATCTCAAACGGACTAGCGAAATCTATACCTGTAAACGTGGTACGTTCCACAGGCAGGTCACCCATTAATTGCGATTGAACTTTCTTCTTGAATACCACACACACTTTGCAGGAATTAATCACGCCTTTGACTAAATTCTGGAGTTTCGGAATCCAGTATTTTGACCGAATCAGTCGGACAATCAGTTGGTTGCAATACGATGGGTGAATTCCACCAAAAGAAGTGCTAATCGACTGTTGCATGGCAGAAGGACAGGATGACGCTCATCATAGCTGAGGGACTCGTAAGATCTAACCCGACCACAAGCTCTCATTACACCATTGTGGTCCAGAAATGGGTTCGAATTGAGGAGTGAGATCGATGGATGAACTGTTTTCTTCTGTAGCAATTGAAAACACTCTTTTGGATAATGATTTACGCGTATGGCTCTTCCAAGATTGGAAAATCAGATGAAGGCGAAAAGGACCTTTCTGGAGTATACTCTGCGGGCACCCTCCACCTTTCGGTTGGATCTATCAGCCACTCAGGCCCAGACCACCACAATTTATTATGCAGTAAATCCTGGGATGCCATCACACGACTTGCCAAGTCAGCTGAATTGTCTTCAGACCGAACATGGTACCATTCATCTGCGCTGCTGCATTGCCCGATCTTAGCCACCCTGTTTGCTACAAAAGTGGTCCACTGGCATTTAGGTTTGCTTAACCAAGCGAGGACAAGTTTTTGTTTTCTGGTCTAATAAGCGGAAGTTGAGGAATATTTGCCTCACACAATTCGGCAAGAAGAAATGCACTACATAGTTCCAATCGTGGGAGGGAAACAGTTTTTTTCCGGAGCCACTCTGGTTTATGATACTCCTTGCCTATTTTCGCAGATGCGAATGTACACTGCCGCCCCCTAAGCGCGTTGTGAGGCGTCGCAAAAGCCATGGAATTGAACTTTTGCTTGAGGAACATACTTGAACCATTTCGGAATTCGAATCTGATCAATATGACCATAAAGTCTGGAGGTAATCGAGCCATTTTCGGAGGAGATCACTTGGCATATTTTCATCCACCCTAGTTCTCGTAGCCATATCTCTTGCAATAAGTCTGTGAAACGAACAAGTCGTGTGTTTTCTCCTCACCTTCTCATTACCTTTCCTAATCCCCCAAGTGTTCTTCTGCTCAGTCGCAACCCCATAATCTACCTTTGAGGTGTGCACCCCGCTTTCGATTTGGGATTCGCCCCCCTACGTCAGTTCGAAATATGGAGTACATTGGAGCTGATATAATAATATGGGCTAGGCATAAAGACCTTTGAAATTTTCGATAGTTTCACACTCGGGAAAACCTTCATAAAATCGTTTAGCATCGAATTGATAGATAGATTTCAGCAATGCATTATTCTTTCATTATCCCTAACTTAAACATAGTTCTTTTGCTTTCTGCAATCAACTTTTCTTTCTCTTACAACTGACGGACAAATTACAAAGTCACTTTACATTTCCACTTATTTGCACTGTGCAAATCTTTAGCTAACAACAAAACATCACAAAGTACATAACTGTCTTTCAATCAACTAAATTTCAACCATCTTCCAGTCCACCACTCCCTGCTCATCTTTGTGTGAGCCACCACATCCGTTGCTTTTATTTTTCAAATCAACATAATGGACACTTTGCCCGGCGGCATCAGCAGTCACCACTCCCTTCCCGCTCTATAAAAACCTTCACACTTACACGTACATACATACATATACATACATATATAAAAAAAAAAAAAAGAAAATACAAAGGCAACTTCAGATTTTGGCTTTGACAGCTGACACATAATGCAAAGAGAGCGACGCATTTATGAGGAAATGGGTTGAGATGGGGGGGGGCAGCAAAAGCAAATCCCTCCCCAACCTACCGCAGTTGCAAATTTCTGGGCTGTGGCTGCCACTTCACTCATTAAACTTTTTGCTAACTGCAACTCGGGTGTCACAATCACATGGAGGGACAAATGTGAGTCGCTCATCTTTCCCACCCTTTTCCGCCCGCAACTTGAGACTTTGATTTGCATTGCTCTGTCTTCACTTTGTGTGTGTTTTGCAAGCAAATATTAAAATATTTCACACGAAACTGGGGATTGCTATTTTTAAACAGAGAGCGAGAGTAAACACAGCTGGACCCGGGGTTCCAACTGCGTTTTGCTTTGCTTATCTAATGGATGCAGTTTGCTGCCTTATCTTTTCTCTCTGGAACAGAGACCCGCACCGCACACACACACACACACATACCCCGGCGCATTGTTTGTCGTTGTAGTTGTTAATTGCTTGCCGCTACTTTCCCCCCTTCCAAGCACCGAAAATGCCCCGTTAATCACTGCTGCACCATCACACACATCAATGCGGCAGTAGTTCTTAATGGGTTTTTATTTGTTTATATGAGAGGAGAGGACAAACTGATGAGGGATGCCCATGCCCCCCTGCCTGGACTGACCATCTCCTACTACCACTTCTACTTAGGCTGGGAAATTTTACAAATGTTTTTCATGACAAGTGCCTGTCGAATGAGAATGACTTGGATATGGGGGGGTATGGATGAAGAATGATGCATTAGTTATACTTTGTGACTTTTTGACGAGAAAGAGCAAATTATTTTCATATTTGCGATTAATAATTGTTGGTAAATATCTGAATGTGTCTCTGATGATATCTCAGTTATTATTCATCCAACCATAGCGACCCTCAGGGAAGCATTTAAAAAATAGATTTTAACGCGTACTTTTAAAATGAAAAGATTGTTGGCATTTAAATTCTTGCAGACAGATCAAGTTTATTTTTAAGACACTCCCTCTCCCGCCTCCGCAATTTGGAAAAAACGTCATATTTTCTACAGTTTTGATGATAAATGATTCGTAACTTCTAGAGATATCTAGTAATCAAAATTATTTATCGATTTGCTGAAGAAATGATGAAGATCGGATGAACGATACTCAAGTTATGAGCAAAAAATCGGCCAGTTAACACCCCTCCCCAAACTCCCCCCCTCACCCATAACCACAACATTCCGTACAACGCACAACGCGGTGCGCTCTCTAAGTTTCTCTCTAAGATTGCCTCTCTTGACTCGTGAGCAAATGCGAGGGTAGTAAGGCTACAGAGTATGTTATACTGGGGCCTGATCGACTTTCTTTTTTGTTTTTTTCAGTGTTTTGTTCTTTCTTTTTCGATGCATTCTTTTCCTCCCTTTCTTACTTCCTAACTCCTTCCTTCCCTTTATTATTCTTGTTCCCATCTCTTTTCTTCCCTTGCTCATTCATTCGTTCCTTCTTATATTCTCATTCCATTCACTTTTTTTCCTACTTCTACGTTTCAGATTCTTTACACTTGCTTACTCCGTTCCTCTTTTCCTCTTAGTTTTCATACTTCTTTTTATTTTCTTCTTTTTTCCTTCATATTCCTTTTTCTTCTTTGATCTTCTATCATTCTTCTATTATTGTTCTTACCTCTTTGTTCTTTACTAAGAGTAACTTACTCTGTTCTTTCTTTCTTCTTATTCCTTCTTTCTGCCATCATCCACCACCGTTATTTCCTTTTTCCTTACTCGTTTTTTCATTTCTTCTTATATTGTCACTCCTTTTAGTTTTTTCCATGTTCCTCCGCTGTAGATGTTTCATTCTTGCTTACTCCGTCTCTCGTTACTCCCTCTATTTGTACACACCTTATTCGTTGCTTCTTTCTTCCTCGTTCCTACCTTCTTCCTTTCTTTCTTCTTCTTTTTTCTTCTTTTTTTTCGTTTCTTTCTTCATTTTATTTTTCTTTGCTCTTTAATCTGTCTTCTAACATTGTTCTTAGCTCCTCTTTCTTTACTCCTATTTACTCTTTTCTGTCTTCCTTCTTCTACCTCAATTCGTCTTTTCATACTCCTTCAATTATTCCTTCTCTTATTCTTCTTCTTTCTTCCTTACCAGTTTTTTTCACCTTCCTCGATCTTCTTTCTTCCTTCTTATATTCTCATTCCATCCATTTTTCTCCTACTACTCTGTTCCAGATTCTTCACCCTTGCTTACTCCGTCCTCTCTTCCTCCCTATATTGTCCTGCCTCATTATCTCTTCTTATTCTCCTTTATATTTATTCCTTTTGCTTCTTCAATCTTGTTCCTTTGTCCCCCTTCTTCTATAATTCTTCTATTATAGTTTTTACCTAGTCTTTTTTTACTCCTACTTGCTCTGTCAATCCTTTCTTCTTATTCCTTCTTTCTTCCATTTTCCAACTCGTTACTTCCTTTTTCCTTCTATTTATAATCTCTTTCCTTTCCGTGGCTTTACTTGCTACTCGGCACCAGATTCATTCATTCTTCATTCTTACTTACTCCGTCCCCCCTTCTTCCCTCTATTCTTACACACCTGATTCGTTCCACTTTTCTTCCTCGTTCTCACCTTTTTAATTTTTCGTCCATTTTTTGTTTCTTCCTTCATTTTGCTTCTTTTATCTTGTTTCTTTTTCTTTGTTCTTCAATCTTTCTTCTATAATTGTTCTTAGCTCCTCTTTCCTTAAGCTTTCTTACTCTTTTCTGTGTTTCTTCTTCTATCCTCCTCAATTTCTCTTTTTATACTTCTCTTTTCTGCCTTCTTCTATCCCCCTTTCATTCTCCTTTTTCTCTTACTACATCTTTTCCCCTTTCTCCTTAGTCCCGCATTCCTTCGTCCTCGTTTCTTTGTTTGTGCTTTCTACGTCATACTCTTACCCTCCCGTTACAGTCTTGCATTCTATTTCTGTACTCTTCCTCACTGTTGTTTTTCTTCCTTCTTCTATACTCCTCAATTTCTATTCGCATACTTCTTTTTTTGTTTCTACTTCTATCCTCCTTCTTCCTTCCTTCATACGACCTCGATTCTTCGTTCTTGCTTCCTCCCTCCAAATCTTCCTCTCAACTTTTGATCAACATCCATCCATTTTTGTTTCTTCCTTCTATCTTCCTTCCTCTTGAATTGCTCTTTCCTTCCTTACTACTTGCTTCGTCCTTAATCCTCCTCTTTCTACGTTCGCCTTTCTTCCCTTCTCCTTTGTCCACATTACTTATTTGTTCTTTCTTGAATGATTTTGATGGAAAAAAAAGTAAATGTAAAAAGAAAAGAAAATATTATGAAGTTATTGAGCTCAGGTAGAATTGCTACAGAAGAAAGAGTGTCAATCGTTTCAGGTGGAAGAGCTCTAATGCTTACTTTTCTAACTCTTAAAATATGTTTCTTTCATTTCAGGTGGGTTCCTACACACTTTCATACGGTTTTAAGGATCTTGTAAGTTATATTTGATAATATTATATAGAGGTTCTTCAAGCAACTGAACAGGCAACCAGCCCCGTTTGTGATGTAAATTCAACGATTTAAAACTCGCTTTTTGAATAACTATTATATTGGATTACATTTTCTAACATTTCATAGCCATCCATCAATCAAAGTCTAACCGATATCATATGTCATACAACTAGAATCAATTAAATATTTATTGACAACAATCGCTGAGGGAAATGGCCAGAAATTCAACATAAATATTGAATCTCCCCCTTAAAATGCATCAAACATTATGTACACATGTCCACAATCCCAAAATCCTTAATTAACATTTCAAAAGGGGGGAGCAGGAGGCATGTCATATCATAATTTTTTTGGGATTTTGACATGCCATCAATGATTTTTGCGGGCAGACTAATTAACACATTTATGGGGTGACAAAACAAGGGAGTAAATGGTGTAACCCACATAATTATGTTTTACAATTGTGTCAATTTTTTTCTCTAGCTGTTAATTAAGCTATACTTTTGGTGATTCTGAAACAGATCACACCACCACCTGTTGAGTGCCTGACGCCAAAGCTTTTACCAGCTGTCGCTGCTCACGCGAATGCCATCAAAATATATATAAATCAACTTGGCCAGCCATGCTGAGTTGCTCGTCCCGTAAAAACAAAGCCGACACCGATTTTTGTTTATTTATTCATTGATTTTCATAGAACACTGGCCAAAAAGTAAGAACTTCTTGTAAATGGAAATGCATTTTGGATAAGACATTGAAATTGATTTTCCTCCAACTTGGGCACGGCTTTTTATTGTGACTAATTGTCTGTGTGTGTGAGAGAGTGTTCGGTTGTCTGACTTTTGGGTGGCATTTTCACAGATCTCCAGCTGTTTTCATTGTTAGGAAATTAATTTCCCCTCCAAAATAGATTTTCCATTGTAAGGTTGCTGCTGCTGCTGGTTGATTTCTGCTGTTTTCTAGTTTTTTATGGATATTTTTTATGTATTAATATTTATGGTTTTGAATGTTAGAAGTAGTATCCTCCTTCGACATGGTTTTTGTGGCTTGTTGATGAAGGGAAGTGAATCGTAAAAACTGGAGACAAAGTTCACACGACTCTGAAATGAGGGTGGAGGGGAATGTGGCATATATATTCACATTTGAAAATAGCCGCCGAAATATATTGATATTTTAGCGTTAAGGTATTTTAAGACACAGACGAAGGTCACACTGCAAATAAGAACGCATAATGCAACCGAGAGTAGAAGGCAGTAATAGAAGAGACAGAGAGACGAACGAAGACAGACGCTTTATATAATGGACAAGACAAACCCGTTTTGACAATGTAAATAGTAAACCGTGTGTATATAGAAAACCGTGTAAATACTGTGTAAACATGAGAAAAACAATCGATTGCAAATAATTTCCTTATTTTGCCCCAATGTGTAAATAAAAGCCCGAAAACACGAGAAAAACAGTCGATTACAAATCAGGTGTGCGGTATACCAAACCGCTTGACCCATCTGTGGGGCAAAACATTGAAATGGGTGAAGCCCGAGCATATACGGAGCATACGAAACACACCAACAGTTCTCCATCTCTCTTTAGTGGTTGTTGTTGTTTGACAAATGAGTTTTTTTGATACATCGAAACAGCATTCAAAGAAACTATTTAAAATTTAGCTCAAAATTTCGTCGTTCCATCAAATCTGCTTTATTTATGACAGTTTTTCAACTAATTTGTTCAACAAAAGTACAGTCATCATAAGCAAACAAACACTTGGCAACCCTTAAGCACATTTTACTGTGTGTGCGTGACTCTTTGACAGCACACACATATGTTTGCCAAAGCCAAACATAAAATGCAGCTCCAAGCTTAAAGCACGTTTATGGGTTAAACAGAGCAAACATTAGTAGCATCCCAACAACTCCCACACACACTCTCTCTCTCTCTCTCCCACCTGCTGCACTCCTTGCACTTAAGCGTAAGTAATGGGCTGCGGCGAACTAATGCAACACGGCGAATTCAAGTGCCGAACATGACGGTAAACATGCTAAGCCACCAAAGAAAGCCCTTTCATCACGCAAAAGGAAAAAGTCAACGGGCGGCAAAGAAGTGTTTGCCCAAAGGAACGACGCAACAAGAATAAAAATGCAAACACTTTAGTTTTTGGCGTAGTTGGGTGGGGGGTTTGAATTCCGTCAGACCAATTGCGGTTTACTGGCTGGCCGTGCGCTCCTGTCAATTGACGGGCTACTTGACATTTGCTTTTCCGGGCTGTTTACACAACGCGCAAACACTCTCCAAGAGCCAAATGGAGCAGCAGCGACGTCTTCTACTGACTGCAAAAATATTATTTTAGCGTGTGAAAAGTGTAAAGTGCTATAATGTTGGGGAGGAAATATGTATGTATATAACAGTTTTCCTTCTTTTTTTTTTATTCCAACACGCATGCAGAGCTCTTGGCCGTTCAACGGCCCTCCCGCATCGTGTTGAGTTGATGTGGCTTTTTAGCAAAGCGACAACCCTGCCAAACAGCTCTCCAAATGTTATTCTTCATTTTGTTTGATTTAAGCTGATCAAGTGTTGCTGCACTTGCTTTATGGCTAACAGACTGTTGCCATTTCGATTGTTTACGCTCGGTTACGGGGTAAGTGCAGCAGGCTGGAGAGTGCTTTTTAAAGGAAAGTAACGTGTTTCACATCAGATGTGAATAAGGCTTACGAACATTAATCCAAGATACTGAAAATGTGTATGATGTGAATAGACGTAGCAAGTTAAGATGAACGCTGGTAGAACAGGTTTCTGTGCATGTAAAATTTGAACCTATTTACAATGTTTTTAAAAATGCCTCCCAGAAGTTGAACTCTTAGCTTTCGAGAACAAGTTGGTACAACAAGTTGATAGAACCACTCAACCGAAATTTTTAGGAATTCTTTAAATTACACTCATTTTTTACTTGATGTAAAGAAATCAGCTCAAAAAATTCTGTTTGACTGTACTTTTGTCGAACAAATTAGTTGAAAATCTGTCAAAAATAAAGCAGATTTGATGGAACGACGAAATTTTGACCTAAACTTAAAATAATTTCGTTGAATGCTGTTTCTGTATATAAATAAGTTCATTTGTCAAACAACAACAACCACAAAAAAGAGATGAAGAACTGTCGGTGTGTATTCGTATGCTCGGTATATGTATCAATGTTTTTGTAATCAACTGGCAGCTTAGGTTTCACCCAATTTGGTATTTTGTCATACGAATTGGTCAAGCGACTTGGTCTCTGACCCCACAGATTGGTCAAGCGGTTTGGTATACCGCACACCTGATTTGTAATCGATTGTTTTTCTCGTGTTTTCGGGCTTTTATTTACACATTGGGGCAAAATAAGGAAATTATTTGTAGTCGACTGTTTTTCTCATGTTTACACACTATTTACACGGGTTTCTATATACACACGGTTTACTATTTACATTGTCAATAGGGTTTGTCTTTTGAGTCTCCTTCTACTAAGAACTGGGATAATGGCAAAGAAGATGTAGTAATGTCTCCTCCTCTTCCTCACACTTGCAGCTTCTGCAGAAGTCGTTGTGAGCGACACCCAAGCGTGCTGCATGCCTGCCGATGAGGCAGTGACCCGTTAGGGCTAAAACCAGCAGGGAGATGTTTTCCCTACTTTGGCGCGGAAGACTGTTGGTTCGCTTCAGGTTAAACGAGGGGCAAACCGGCAGGTTATTCCATCGTTCCGTAGCCAGGCGTCAGGTTTCATTCCTTGTGTTTATCTTGTATGAGGCTAAGTGCATCCTTATCAAGCCGGGAGCTCCGGGAGGAGCTGAATGGTTTGTGTCGGCTGACTCGCTACTCTCAATGTTACGGTGTCCAGGTACCCAGATGAGGAAGTGAAAAAGTTAGAAGATTTGGTTCATAACAAACCCCAAACCGTTTATTTGTTGTTCGTTTTAGGACTGCTTTGCAATGCTAAAAACCATCTACAAAATTCTTGTTTTTGATAGAAATCGAGAAAAATGTAGCCATTTTCGACTGTCTCTATGAAGGAACAGATCTCAGAGATGGTCAGATTTAGAGTAGGGATGCCCAGAATGAGCTTACGACCGCGTGAAAACAAATACAAATGTACAAAATATATCTCAAGCAATAATAACAGCCCGATTTTTGTTTGTGTGTGTGTGTGCAGTTGTGAATAGCGAAAAGCGTTCGGAAAATGCGAACGAGGCGAGCGCTAACTACGCATAAGCAACATTGTTGTTGCTTTTTAAACTGCCAGAGACATAGGAAAGAGAGCGATAAGAGTGACAAATGATGTTTTTGTTGCAAAACCTTAGCTCGGAAAGGAAGATAAGAGAGCACGCATATGAAATTGTTGTTGCTTTATGTAGGCTTATGGCGCGTGTGGACCGTATACGCGCCAGCTATTCCTTTGCTTAGTGCGTGGCTTGCGGAATAGGCTTGGGCACGCCTGATTTAGAGACTCTAAAAAGGCACTTGTATTTTTCCAATATTATCAATGAGGCAGTGCTTTACACAGCTTGCGTGGCGCCACATTGAAAATATATTCGATAAATACAAACTTTGGCTGGTTTAGTGTGGACTTAAGTCAACATTATTACTTGTTTTGTTGAAGAAGTCGCATCTAGGTCTTCAATAGGCTGTGCTTTAACTCTGATAGTATCTGAGATCGAAGCGTTAAATAATGTACCGAAGTACACACTGAAGCTGAATAGACAATTTCATAGTTGGAACCAGAATTTTCAATGTTAAAAGTGCGTATAGAATGAAAATTTGTCTACCAGGTATGCATTTTGTATACTGAATTTAATTATACAAAAGAGTTTTGCTTAACAATTCAAGAACAAATTAATTTTTGTTCAAGCATTTTCGGACACAAATTATTCATTCTACTTTTTCTAAGTACATCATATACTTCATAGGGTTTTGGAAATTTTTCCTACTAATTGCTTAAATTTAATACCATTTTTTCCCCTACTAAGAAAAGATGTTGGTTTCTGTGTAAATATATATATATATCTATCTTTCACAGAGATCAACAGTTGCAAACTTTCCCATCCATTGAATAAAAATGCATAAAAGTGAAGTTTTCATTCAGGCAACTTAATGACCTGCTAAAGCAATGAAGCGAAATACAACTTTTGCTTCATAAGTCACTTCTTTTCACCTAGAATAAAACAAAAGTAAAAGAAAAGCTTTTGCTACTCCAGCTAATTGTTTCATTATCTAGAGAAATCCCTTACAATTAATTGAAATAACACGCCCCAATAAGCTCGCAAAGAACTCTTCAATCCCGGGGCTAGCTTAGCTTATGCAAAAATTAATTAGAAATAAAAAGCAAAGAATTCTCTATACGGGAGACGTGTTGATGTCCATTTAAGTTAATACTGATTAATGCTGACAAATTAACTATGAAATTAATCAATGTCCGAGTCTGTAAATAGTATGTAGAACAACAACAAACAAACAAAAAAAATAGGAGGCCTACATTGATAACGCCACTGAAAGTTGGAGGAACTGTCGCTTGTTGTTTGTCACTGGCGACGATTTATCAATGCCAGCATAAATAAGAACACAAGAGAGCATTTCATCAAAGTGTCTTGGAGATTATCAACTCGACAAATGGACACAGGACAGACTCTGTCTTCGACTTGAGGTTGACTGGCCTAGACAAGCATTGTGCGTGTTTGCAGTCCATCATCCAGGTTCATCAACATATATAGCGAAGCCAACAACAACAACAACTATAAAAGTCAACCAAGTATTTACTTATTTACACACAGAAAATGCGTTGATGCTGATGATGATGATTGAGCCCAGGCACGCATAGAGCCAACGGAATTGCATAATTTATTGTGTGACAAATCATGAGCAGATGTGTTCGAAGGAGGGGGCAGGGTGGAGTAGATAATTAAGTTGCTTGGGCCAAATAATGTCTTCCTCACCTGACAATGAAATTTCTCTGTTTTATGGTTAAAGTAGGTGATAATTTATTTATATGTTAATTCGTCTGCCTAAGCACATTCAGCACAATTCCATCTCGAGTGGATAATACAAAGCTAGTCATGTGAATCTTAAGTGGTATTTCAGTTGCTGGCGAGGCGGAAAACTTGAAATTCTTGAGTAATAAGGCCAGTCCCACCAGAGATTGCATTTCACCAAAACGCAAGCCAATGCAATTACGTGGTCCAGCGCCAAAAGGTAGCCAAGCAACCGCCGGACGTTGTTCCTGTGCCTCGGGTGTAAAGCGTTCAGGATCAAATTTCTCTGGTTCAGGATAGATTTCGGGATCATGATGTATGGCATCGACGGGTATAATAACTGTGGTGCCAGCCTCTATGATGTAGGAGGAATCTGGTACTTGATAATCATTAATGGCTTTGCGTCCAAGAATGGGGGCAATGGAGTACAGACGCATGGTTTCTAAAGAAGCAAGAAATTAGTTGGAAAAATTGAGGCAGAAAAGTAGGAGGGGAGATCTTTAAGTTCACTCAATCAATTAAAAGAAACTAGCCAAAAATTTAAAGTAAATTAACGGTGTTTTTTGTCGGATCTTATTTATATATTGCTTTACAGTTCAGAGAATTTAAAGGTCTACAAATATTTTACAGAAAAAGTGAAGTCTGTGACGAAACTTTTTTACCCTTGCAAATGCTAATTTTGAAATATTAGAGTTTAAGTACGCTAACATTAAAATCAAACATTTTTCATACTAAACCATTTTTTTTTTTCGGAAATCTTTTTAAGAGCATATAAAAATTAGCTATCATTGAGTTTAAGAACAATAAAATTGAAAAGAAAAAAGTTTTTCTCTACAAAGACCCATTTTCTGACCGATAGTTCCTATGGCAGCTATAAGATATAGTCAACCGATTTGGACCAAACTTTGAAAATCTGTTTTAAAACATATAGTTTAATTTGTAACCGAGTTTGGGAAAGCTAACATTGAAAACAAGAATTTTTGTCTCTCTAAAACCCATTTTCCGACCGATAGTTCCTATGGCAGCTATAAGATATAGTCAACCGATTTGAACCAAATTTGGAAATTCTGCTTTAAAGCATATAGTATAATTTGAAACCGAGTTTGGGAAAGCTAACATTGAAAACAAGAATTTTTTCTCTCTAAAACCCATTTTCTGACCGATAGTTCCTATGGCAGCTATAAGATATAGTCAACCGATTTGGACCAAACTTTGAAAATCTGTTTTAAAGCATACAGTATAATTTGTAACCGAGTTTGGGAAAGCTAACATTGAAAACAAGAATTTTTGTCTCTCTAAAACCCATTTTCCGACCGATAGTTCCTATGGCAGCTATAAGATATAGTCATCCGATTTGAACCAAATTTGGAAAATCTGTTTGAAAGGCAATAGTATAATTTGTAACCGAGTTTGGGGACGCTAACATTGAAAACAAGAATTGTTTTCTCTCTAAAACCCATTTTCTGACCGATAGTTCCTATGGCAGCTATAAGATATAGTCAACCGATTTGGACTAAACTTTGAAAATCTGTTTGAAAGGCAATAGTATAATTTGTGACCGAGATTGGGAAAGCTAACATTGAAAACAAGAATTTTTTTCTCTCTAAAACCCATTTTCCGACCGATAGTTCCTATGGCAGCTATAAGATATAGTCAACCGATTCGAACCAAATTTTGAAAATCTGTTTATAAGCATTTAAAATAAATTATGAAATAGTTTGGGAACGCTTACACTGAAAACCAAAAAGTTTTTCTCACTAAGAATCATTTTCTGACCGTTCGGTCGTATGACAGCCATAAGATATAGTCAACCGATTTTGACCAAACTTTGAAAAGCTGTTTATAAGCATTTAAAATAAATATTGGCCGAGTTTGGGAACGCTTACATTGAAAACCAAAAGGTTTTTCTCACTAAGAACCATTTTCTGACCGATCGGTCTTATGGCAGCCATAAGATATAGTCATCCGATTTGGACCAAATTTTGAAAATCTGTTTTAAAGCATATAGTATAATTTGTAACCGAGTTTGGGGAGGCTAACATTGAAAACCAAAAGGTTTTTCTCACTAAGAACCATTTTCTGACCGATCGGTCTTATGGCAGCTATAAGATATAGTCATCCGATTTGGACCAAACTTTGAAAATCTGTTTTAAAGCATATAGTATAATTTGTAACCGAGTTTGGGGACGCTAACATTGAAAACAAGAATTGTTTTCTCTCTAAAACCCATTTTCCGACCGATAGTTCCTATGGCAGCTATAAGATATAGTCAACCGATTTGGACCAAACTTTAAAAATCTGTTTTAAAGCATATAGTATAATTTGTAACCGAGTTTGGGAAAGCTAACATTGAAAACAAGAATTTTTGTCTCTCTAAAACCCATTTTCCGACCGATAGTTCCTATGGCAGCTATAAGATATAGTCAACCGATTTGGACCAAACTTTGAAAATCTGTTTTAAAGCATATAGTATAATTTGTGACCGAGTTTGGGAAAGCTAACATTAAAAACAAAAATTTGTTTCTCAATAAAACTCATTTTCCGACCGATAGTTCCTATGGCAGCTATAAGATATAGTCATCCGATTTGAACCAAATTTTGAAAATCTGTTTTAAAGCATATAGTATAATTTGTAACCGAGTTTGGGGACGCTAACATTAAGAACAAACATTTTTTTCTCTCTAAAACCCATTTTCAGACCGATTTCCAATATGGCAGCTATAAGATATAGTCCTCCGATAAGGGCGGTCACGACATATTAGTAAAGTGCAGTAAAAAGAAGACTCTACGCAAAGTTTTAGCACGATAGCAGTAAAACTGAGAGACTAGTTGGCGTAGAAACACACAGACGGACTCAACTCGTCGCCCTGATCATGAATATATATGGTTTATGGGGTCGAAAATTAATATTTCATTGCGTTGCAAGCTTCTAGGCAAAACTATAATACCCTTTGCAAGGGTATAAGAAGTAGTAGAAAAGATCTTAAAGCCAACTCCCCTTTTTTTGTCAAAACTTCGGTGTTTTTAGTCGGATCTTATGTTGCTTTTCAGTACATAGAGTTTGAGCCTAAAAAGTTAAAACGCGTTTATTCTACTCCAAACAATCCACCGTCTTCTAATTATCAATCGAATCGTTCCTTAAAGATCCATCCTCTTCAATAAAACCTTATACTTACCATAAAGTATCTGTTGTAAATACTTGAGTTCCTTCATGGCCTCATAATTGAATTCTTTGTGCTTGTCCAAGACTTCCTGTATTTCCTTTCTAGCCCGCTCCTGTACCTCTGGATGCAGTGCCAATAGATACAGTGCAAATCCCATTGTACTTGAGCTGGTCTCAAAGCCAGCCAAAAAGAAAACAAATGCCTGAGCTGCCACCTGTTCAAAAGTCAAACCTCCATTCTCTTCCTTACGCAACTCCATCAGCAGATTGAGAAAATCATTACGTTTTATCTGATTTTTATCACGATAGTCCAGCGATTCCTTCACCACACGCATATAGAACTCACTGACATCATCTGTGGCCAGCTTAATGTGTAGCATTTTGGCCAGACGTGGAAAGCTTTGTATAAAGGCAAAAGCCAAACGTCCATGACGACGTTCGGTAAACACTTTTCTGCCTATACGACGAAACTCCACATTGGGATCCTCCAGACTATTACAATCCAGACCAAAGGCACAGCTGCCTATTACATCGGTGGTGAAACGGGCCAGCAAATCTTTCACCTCCACGGGGGAAGCTTCATTCCGTTGAGTCAGTTGCTTTTCCATTACTTGAACAAAACGCTCGGCTATTTCCACCACAGTGGGCAGCATTTGATGCATTTTCAGGGAGGTAAATGTGGGCGTCAATTTAGTGCGCATTTCACGCCAAGCGGGGCCATCCAAATTAAACAAATGCGCCGAAATGGGATCATCTTGTTCATTGTAGTAATTGCCACGATAGGCGAAATTATTGAAATCCTTGATCAGCACAAGTTTGACCAGTTCCAGGTCCAACAAAACGGCCACCTCGCGCAAACTGAAGTAGAAACCACCAAATGGCGCCTTGCCCTTGTACTTGGCCCAAAACTGACGAAATGGTTCTCGTATGGTGGTGGTCCTGCCCACAGACCTGATATTGCCATAGAACCAAACCGGTTTATCGTACACTACTCCGCGACGGCGCCAATAGCTGTAGGTGCGTTCCAGAAAAATGAGTAATAAAGCCGCAATTGTGGCCAGCAGAGCGAGCATAAGGTAGCCCAGTAGCAGAACCATGATGGATGAGATACTGTGTGTATGTACTGCCGGTGATCAACTGAATGAGGGTTCCAGCTTGTATTTTATAACAAAGCTAAAGCTTTTTACTATCTCTCTCTCTCACTCTCTGTGAGTGATTTAAATTTCAAAAGCTTTGCGTTTTGTGAGTAAAACAAAATCAAAACAAACAACAGAGGCGTCGCTGGGGTTGACTAAGGTTTTATTTGAAAATTTCACACATTTACCCCCCCTTTGACCACAACCAGCCTGAATGTCGTTTATTATCGTTCAGTCATGACTTGCTGTTTTGGGGGGCATTTAGTAGTCTTTGTCAACTCTAGATAATAAAATGCTCTGTTTCTTTGTCTTAATTAGCTTAAATTGCGATTTAATTCAAATTGAAGGGAGATTTGTCCATTTGTTGATAACCATTATGATTCATATGGGTTAAGTGTCGAGGGTTAAGTTCTATTCAAATTTAGTTAAGTGATTCAAAGATTTTATTAAAACAAATACAGCTATGACACAGACAGAACTTTGCACTTTAAGCAAAATATGATAGAAGCTTAATTCGTTTAAAGATGAAAATACACAAAACGAGGAAACAATAGGATAGGACACTAATTACTAAGTAGATTCAAAAAATTTAAAACAAACAGAAGGAAGCGTTATAGACTGTAAATTTATGAGAAAATTTAAAGCTCTTTAGTCTTTGACTCTGCTTGAAACGTCTGCAGCGGACAAGCAAAGAATCCAAGTATCATTAAAAAGCTTTCGAAAGCTCTCTCTGTGTTAGAGAACACTGTTTCCAAGGCAACTTCTCTGCTCAAATTGCCGACCAATAATATAAAATATGTAAGTATATGTTTTCATGTCAAACTTTCAGAGTCCGTCGGGTGGTTTGTTTTAATTTTTTGAATATTTCAAATATGGACTAGTCTACTTTAGCATCAACAGCAGAGTCAATAAGGCCATATTCGTCATTCCGCGCAGTACTAGAACTGGTACACCAGAATTTCCCCAGCTATGGTCCCTACTATACTATACTCGGCAATTCACACCGATTGCTTGCCGAAATCATGCATCATAGTGTGTTAAAGAGAGAGAGAGACACATTTTTGCCATCTCTTTTTGGGGTACCCTGCTGTAAACCCATAATATTTTTGAAGAGATCCGGTTTCCCGGTAAAAAACACAAATTTACCGAAGGTTAATGCTCGAAAATTTAAGGTACGAACTTTTCGACCGAATGTTTTCGAGCTTTAACAAAATACTTGATAAATATTCACAAACGCATTAAAAACAAGTGAGAAAGTCGGTCAAGCCCGACTATAACATACTCTGTACCCTTACCCTCGCATTTGCTCACGAGTCAAGAGAGGCAATCTTAGTTAGAGAGAGAGAGAGAGAGAGAAACTTAGAGAGCGAACCGCGTGGTGTGCTCTATCTCTCTCTTACTAAGATTGCCTCTCTTGAACGGAATGTTGTGTTAATGGGTGGGGGTGTTAACTGGCCATTTATTGCTCATAACTTGAGTATTGTTCATCCGTTCTTTATCATCCGACATTTATCATTACTAGATATCTCTAAAAGGTACGAACCATCTATCATCAAAACTGTATAAGATTATATAAGATATAAGACGATATAAGACTTTTTTCCAAATTGCGGAGGACGGACGGACAGACGGACATGGCTATATCGACTAGGCTGTTGATGCTGATCAAGAATATATATACTTTATAGGGTCGGAAATGATTCCTTCTCGCTGTTACATACTTTTGCACAAACTTAACATACTCTGTGTACCTTTGGTACAGAGCAGAGACCTGCAACGAGTACTTAATTTCGTGTACACTCGCGCATTTACTCGGCTTGTTTGTGCACGCCACTTTGGTGTGACACACAAGAACTGATCGAAAGCACATTAAGTCAGAACGGCTTGTCAAAGCTTGCGGCTGAACGAATGCCAGCGGATATCATGCCGCCACTGACGAGCACTTTTAGTGACTCGCGCTTTAAACATAAAATCACCAAAATTACTCGGCTTGTTGACAACAAGCCCCAAGCGAGCAACATTCTTACACAAGAACGCTTACTCGGTTTGTTGACGGCGAGCTTCGGCTAATATGATGTGCAAATGCAACTACGCAGTAGCTGAGCAGCGGTGAATGACAGAAATTAAAAAGTTATTGCAATTTTTATTCTCTTCGTGGCATAATGACAGAAAATTTCGAATTTATTTCTGGGCACCTTGTCTGCCCGACGCAAAAAGGAAAAAGTTTTGTATGGAATGTGGTTTGTGAAATTCTAAGACCAGACGAAACTGTAGTGGCAGGTTTCGTTTACTGTCGCACTTGCTGCAAGGTGTTAAAGGCCTTTGGAAATCAAACGTCTAATTTAACCCGCCACCCGCCGTAAAAAATAAAGGAGTCACAAGTTTTAAAAACATTCTTTACCACAAGAAAGAGAGAGGGAACCGTGCGCCAAATACAAATGCAAAATATACAAACGATATCGTGCTATCTCGTTTGCTCTCACATGTTGTTGTTTTTGGCGTGCTGTTCGCGCCGAGTGTGTTGCTCGTATCGCATTTGTAGCAAGGGTAAACGACATTTGCTTGTAACAGCCTGCAGCAGATCATTAATTTCGGCAACAAGGTAGCCGAAGGTACGAGATATCTCGGGTATTTCTACTATGCAGTACTCGAGCACGCCATTCATACAGATTTTCGAACCATTAATAGGTTTACAATATAAGCTTGTGTTAAGCCAAATATAAATTAAATATAATTCTGAATCATTCCTTATTAAAAACACTACATTTTGTGTGTATAAACGTAGTAATAGATGAGTTAAAAGCAAAATAAAATTCAGTGTCAAGACGCTACTAGCAGCCAGCACATAAGCAACAGACAGAAAAATGCGAATAATTGATGGAAAGTGTAAAATTTGAGATCAGGTGCAGGGTGTATTACAGTCAAGGTTGAAGGTCGCTAATATTACTTCAGCTGACAATGCCTTACACCAAATTGGGATTGCCCAAGAAGAGCGAATAGCTGACTTATTTCCAAGTGAAATGGTTTCGACTGTGTCTATAATTCCTAGTCTGTGCCTGTTACTGATTCTCGGACACTCAGTGAGCATCGACCTCGGTGCTATAGCTGCGCAACTCTGCACCAAATGCATCGAAAAAGTGCAAGCAGAACATTTTACAGAAAAATAAGTACCGATCCGAAAAGCAATTCTATTTGATTCACTAAATTTAACTTTCTTAAGCACTTTGGCCTCTTAAAAGTGAGTACCTTTAAAATGAGCTTCTTCTTTTTCCTACTATCGAGAAATTTCTACAGGCCTATTCTTTTTCCAAATTGTTCCGATTTCTAATAATCGGTTAAAGAATTCAAACGAATCGTTTTTCTATCAAGAAAGTCGAATGTAGTTAAATGGAAATGTTAAGTTAAAAGACGAATAACACATTCGGTTTTGGGAAACGGAAACATTAAACTAGAACCAATTTCGCATGATTTGATCGAAATCGAAAACGGGAATAGCTCTTCATTGTTGTAGTGAGGGAAGCTCCATGTAGGGGTGTAAACTTTATCATATTCTCCCAAAACTATGGGCAAATGAAATTCTTGATCCAAGACCGAATTTCCTCATGCAAAATCGAAAGTGAATGGGGGTGGAAAGTGGGGGGAAAGAGGTGGGAAAAGTGACTTAACAGTGAATTAAAAGTGACAGCAGTGACTAAACAGTGACTGAACAGTGACTAATCAGTGATTTCACAGTGACTGTACAGTGACTTAGCAGTGACTTAACAGTGACTAAGCAGTGACTTAACAGTGACTTAAGCCTCGTCAGTTTTAACGCGACACACCTTTTTTTCATACTTTGCTTGCTTTCTCAGTTCAACTATGAAAAAAACATAATTAAGAACGGGTTCAGCTTAATTTCAAGTACAGAACAATTTCCTTTTTTCGTTTTACTCTTTTTTGAATGCAGAGAACCTACAGGAAGTTGTAAAATAGATAGATCCATAAGTTGCAACCTAACTGAAACACTCAACAATTGCCCTAACCGGACTCACAGTCATGCATTACTCAACACTTTCTTTCTCTCATCAAACTGTGAAAAGACAATAATTATAAACATTTATCTCACGTTCAACTTTCATACCCCTACCCAAATGAAGACATTAACTAGACAAAAGCTGACAATCTTGAAGATGCGTCAACCAATTGACCGAAAGCTCATTGCATAAATTAGCAGCTAAGTCCCTGATAACTTAAACCGCTTTAAAAGTTCTCATAAATTTCCAACTATCCACAAAGTGACTTCTCCTTGGAGATGTCACAACAAGTAGAACAAACTTGTTGGGAGAAGACTGTGCCTGTGCTTGGATCGATAGTTAATCGAAAATTATGTACCATTCGACGAAGAGAAATAATAAACATGTTAAGTTATGGATGGACGGACTCACCGTCGATCTGGCGGCATGCATAAATTTGGAAAATTATGTGCAATTGCCCCTCGATCGGCTGTGAAAATCGGTATGTTTCCAACCGCGGGCTATGGGCCAGCCACAAACTGACATCGTCATCGGCATACCCAAAGCTAATTGAACCAGTAAATCGCAGTCGCAATGACCAAACCTTCTTTCCGCTTTGTGTGTAATTTGTACTTTTGTTTCGTTCGTTTGGTGGCCTGGGGGACAAACGTTTTCGTCATGACGTTTTGGTTTTTTGTTGTTGTTTTTTTGGTGGGCGGAGCTTTGGCGATTTGGTAGATGATAGGCGAAAGGAAATTTTGGCATTTGAGAAAGGCATGACCATGACCATGACCTGGGTTCCAAAATCTGGCCAAATGGAACATTCAACTTCAGAATATGAATTTCTAAATTAGATTTTTATCAAAATGCTGTAGGACAAGATAAATAAGCGTTTCCACTCACACACACAAACACACATATCCTGCGGCAGGAACAGCCATGTCAGACAATTAATAATACTTAAAAAGGCAAACAAAAGGGAAAAATAAACCACCAAGCAACCAACCATCATGGGCTAAGTCAGAGAATGAGAATGTGTTTGTTTTCTCTTCCTTTTTTTTCTTTCTGTTTTTTGTTTTTGCCATGTAATGGATAATAACATGTACTAGGCAGGGTGTGTGGGCGGGGAGAGGGCAAGGGTGGGTAATGAATAATGTGCACTCACCTGGAAGCATTAAAGAGTCCTGACGGCAGGAGCCTGAGCCCGAAGAGCATTCTGCTGAGTTATTGCCGCCTGCTCACTTAGTCAAAGTTGGACCCTAAAAAAACAACAACAAACGTAAAAATTACAAATTACATAAGGGTATGTCTATCTGTCTGTGTTTAGGCATGTATGTGTGCGTGTGCGCTTATTTTTTTTCACTTTAATTGAAATTAGGTGCAATGATTAAATGCATTTTATTTCAACTCTTAAGGGTGCGGGTGTGTTTTTTGGGTGAGGAACAGATGGTGTGACGTGCCCTCATGTGTGTGTGGGTATGGACAGGTCCTCCATGGGGTGTTTCAATCAAGTGTGGTCACTTATGTGGTGATATATGAGTTTTTATGATATGACTGGCATATGCTGTTATGCGCCAATTTGTCTCTGAATTCCACAATTTGGCTACTTTTAATTTTAGGGGAAAGTTTTTTTTGATAATACAAAAATTTTTCTAGAATTAGAAAAAAAAATTTACAAAATATTTTAATTCCCTAAGAACTAGATTAACGCAAATTTCCCACAGGCTCCTCCTTTGTAATGTGCTGTGATCCCGTTTTGAAGCTATTTGCCAACATTACATGACCTCGAGCTTGCTAAAACTTGATAGTTTATCTCGCTATTCCAATAGGGTAACTTCTTGCCATATTTTTAATGAAATTATTTGCGTATGGAACCATAGTTTTTATTTTAAGTTCTGCAAAATCTGCAAACAAGGCAATTTAGAAAAATTTTCATCAAAATTTGTACAAATTATTTGTCAGTTGGAACCTTAGCTTTAGTTAAGTTGATAAGTTAAGCTGAATCGATAGGAATTGTAATAGTTTGATACCGATAGAAATAAATGAAGTGATCTCTTGATTAAGAAAAGTAAAAGGAAGTTTAATTTAACCCTTTTCTAAACTTCAAGTGTACTTTTGCGCACCAACAACCCCTACAAATTGCATAGATCACACCCGCAGCGTTGGAAATCCACCTCCCCACATTTTCAAGGTCCTTTGTGCCGGATTGAGAAGATGAAACGTTTGATTTTACGCACCAGCAAACCCCTTCATATTCCCCAAGTAAATAAATTGCAAGCTTTCGTTCCTTGGCTATGTTTTTCAATAAGTTCCTTTTAAAGTCAATTTGAAAATACACCTCCCCACATTTTTATGATCTGAAACAGCGACCTATATATTCTATACATTTAAAAAACAGTTATGCAATTCGATTCTAAGCCGAACCTCAAATTAAATCAAGAAATTATGTCCCATACATGTCAAACCTCTATCTCTTACCATCTCTGAGATCTCTTCGTTCATACGGACGGACAGACGGACAGACAGACAGACAGACAGACGGACATGGCTATATCGACTCGGCTGTTGATGCTGATCAAGAATATTTATACTTTATAGGGTCGGAAACGATTCCTTCTCCCTGGTTCATACTTTTGCAGAGTACAGAGTTACAGAGTATAAAAATAGAGTAAAGCTATCTTCGGCTCGACCGAAGTTAATATACCCTTGTAGCTTGATGGCGCCACTACTTTAAGCATTTGCTTCCCAGTTTGTTATCTGGCAGCTATACGATATATTCATTAGATTTTGACCGAACTCCCCAAAATTGTGTGGAAACTGTTAATATTCACAACTGGAAGGTATAAAGACGTTACCATTGATAACAAAAAAGTTTTTCTCACTAAAACTAATTTTTCGACCGATAGTTCCTATGGCAGCTATATGCTATAGTCATCCAATTTGGACCGAACTTGGTAGAATTATGCAGTAGCATATAATATTAATCAGTAACAAGTTTGGGAGCAATAGCATTGAAAACAAAAAAGTTTTTCCTACTAAGACTTTTTCTCAGACATAAATTTTGTATGGCAGCTATACTATATAGTTGTCCGATTTTCATAAAATTTGGTAGAACTATGTAAAAGCATAGAAAACTTCGAAATACGAGGATTGGAGACGTTTGGGTTGAAGACAAAAAAGTTTATCTAACTAAAACTTCTTTTTCGATTGTTGGTTCCTATGGCAGCTATATGATATAGTCATACGATCCGGCAGATTCCGACAAATGTGCGGCGTATTTGTACCAAAAGGCTTCGTGCAAAGTTTGGTTAAGATAGCTTTTAAACTAACGGAGGAGATAGCATAGAAACAGACGGACATGGCTATATCAACTCAGCTCGTCATGCTGATCAAGAATATATATACTTTGTGTGGTCGCAGATGCTTCCTTCTATGCATCTGGAACATATGGACAATTTTAATATACCCCCTACAAGGGTATAACAAATCAAAACTGGGTCTCTCACTGAGCAAAACACTTTTTTTTCACTCCTCATGTATTTTCTGTTTCGTTTTTTTTGGTTGATCGAAACAAACGAGACTGTCTGCCAATAACAACTAAGAGGGATACTTGTGAGTTTAACGATAAACGATAGAGTTTTAGCAAAAAGTGTTATTTGTTTTGTTTGTGTGGTAGGCGGCGGTCTTATAAATATGTGTTTTTATGCGTTAAGCAAAAACAAACGAAAATTTTCTGCATTTCATTTGATAGTTTAATAATAATCATAAATTTCTCTATACTCCAAATCAGCGGTAGTGCAAGCCCTTGCTCCCATTGTTCCGAGATGTTTGTTTTTTGGCAAATGTCGCCAGTCAGTTTCACAGTTAAATTGTGAACACCAACAAAGTCAATGCGAATAGGAGCACAGCACCTACAAGATGCGCACACAGACGGCGCAACAGCTGCATTTTCGTTTATAACGATTGTTTTTTCTGTTGTTGTTGTTGTTGTTGGGCTGCTCCCAAACTCAAATTTCATGCCCAAATATGTACGAAGATCGCTAACTGAGACCCCACTCACAACCAGGATCACATTGGTAGTAGACGCTTTGGAAGTCGGCTCTCGGCAAAACGGGCAGTGGAAGATATGACCAAAACAGAAACAAAGAAAAGCGCTCTTGGGTTGAGCGAAAACAGCTATTGAGCATAACAGAATTGAAAGTGTCATTTTGCAATCTCTCTTCGTTGTGTCTGTAACAAAACAGATTTTTTGGAGACACGCTAAAAGGGTTAACATGTATTTTAAACGATATTTTGTCGAAAAAAATTCGAGAAAATTCCAAAAAAAAATTTATTCTCATTGTCATGATCATAAAAATACATTTCTTATCAGTCTATCAATTCATTAATTTTCTACTTAGACTCTTTTAAAGTCAATGTTTGTATAAATACTAAAAATATAAAAGAGAGGCGTCCCAAATTATCAACCATGCTGTGTGTATCCTTTAGCTCACTTTGATATCAACTCCAGAAGCAATTGCATTTGCTAGTAACCAGTGTTTGGAAGTACCTAGGTACAAATACCTAGGTAAATACCTAGATACATATTTTGTGTACCTTTTGCCTAACCTCGGTATTTTCCAATTCGAGTACCTTTTACCTAGCCTTAGGACTTAATTTTTATTTACCTTGTCAATAGGTAAGGTACTTGGTAGTGTTCGTACGTGATTTTTCTTCGCGACCAAGTATTGATATCAATTGTTGTATTGTACGTTTGGGATTTTGAGTACATTCGGTCATTCGGTTTTTGCAAGAAAATACTCAAAGATAGAGTAGGGGAAAAAACGGGCAGCCGTCGCGACAACGCTCCAATATTTTAAGCAGAAATTTGATCAGCACTGTCTCGTAAAATTTCAACTTTATTATGGTTAACAATGACTGATCAGTCACTAAATAATGAAGGGAATAAAGATTTACTGCTTATGTTGAATGGAACATTTTTCAACCCGAATGGCAAATGTCAACTTTGTGTAAACAAAACTATAAAGTTTGATGAAAAATCTACTGAAAATTTACACAAGCATTTGAAAGTACCTATACAATACATATACATATGTGCACAAAAATCTGAATACTTATAAACATACACACTTATTAATGTACATATCGCTCACTTACTTCAAGACTGGCAAAACTCAAAAAATACGATTTTTGACTTAATGATGCAGAAATATTCGCTGTATCGTGTTCTATATTGTGTAAAATTTTCATATTGATATCTCTTATACTTTTGATGTAATATGAGAATATCTCGCCATATCATTTTTTAGGTTCATTTTCATGTTAATGCAAGAGCGTCATATCTCAGTTGTCCTGCAGTCGATATTGCTGAAAGATCCTTCGGCTTTCAGTTAAAACATCATATTTTCAAATTTTTACAATGAGCACTTTTATTTGTTAAGATTTTACTAGATTAACTCGAAACAAAAGGAACTATTTTCTCGTGCTTAAATCTATTGAGAACTTTAAACGCGTTTTTCCCAAAATCGAATTTTTTGAGTTATGCCAGTGTTGAAGTAAGTGAGCGATATGACCGAATTATTTTGCACTAAATTGTCGAGACATACAAACTTATGTACATAAATACGTTTTTATTACAGTCTATAGCAGCAGTTTCTTGCAAATTTGTATACGCAAAACAATGTTGTATATATATTATTTACGAAACAGAATTTATCTCAATAGTTACTCTTCCTACGAATCAATGAAAGCCAAAGTATCAGTTATCTTGCCGATAATACCGAATCTTTAGAATCTATAGTTAAGTATAAAATTATTTGTAATGTGATTTATAAGTATAAAAACCATTTTGCATATCTCTGCGCCAGTTGAAAGAATTTTTACTTGCACCAAAAAGAAACGACTTTTACCTTGTACCTTACCTAGGTAAGAAAATCGAGTACCTTTCCAATCACTGCTAGTAACGAGTGTTGGAGTTTTTCTTCAATGGGAATTTTACAAATTAGAAAATTTTCCTAAAAATTCCTAAAATTGTTAACCAAACTCAATTCCTTTTCTTTTTTTTACCTTTTTTCAGGTAAGCCCCTGGGACTACTATAAATTTCTACAATCATAGCCCATTTGCCATGTGAGTATTTGATAGTCATAAATCCCATTACCATGTTCTGGCAAATTCCCTCAACAATCATAGACAACAAAAAAAGAAGCAGCCGCCATTTCGCATGCAATCAATGCACCGAAATGTATGGCCGCCATTCAAAATGTGTTTTTGATTTTAAATGCTCCTTTGATGTAGGCCTCGGTTGTGTGTGTGTGTGTCTGCCCTGGCTCGAATACGAGTAGATGCCTCCTGGGAGTGGCAGCATATGCAAACGGCATTCTGCGGCTGCATCATTAACACGGGAGCAAAGGAATGGCAGAGTTCGTGGCTGGCAAAAACAATTACATTTCAATTTGTCTGATGTCAAAATCAGTCAGTCAACCCTTCCACCACCCCCCCAAACCATTCAATAATTGTTAATTGAAAATTGTTGCCAAATGCTGTGGAAAGAAAAATGGGTAACCCTGTGGCCAAATATTTATGGATTTTAAACAATGCGCGCAAATATTTATAAAATACATTAATTTATGCCAACATTCCAAAGTTAGACAATCATTTCATAAATGTTAATTGCCAAACTGACTAAAAACATGCGAAAAATGTTTCGCATAATGAGAAAACTTCAATCGATACACCCCAAACCATCTGGGCAATGAATTCAATTTCAATTTTGACGCATTTTCATCTTCCGAACACACAAATGAAAAATTCATGAACATTTTGTCAAGTGGATAAGCGATTGGCATTCAAAACCGCAGCCAATACAATGAGATGATGCCTGATATCGCTTTACACAAAATGTTTGCCTCAATTAACTTGCTTTATGCGATTTTAAGTGTTAAAGTTGTTAAAAAAGCGAAACAGTTGGCCAAATTGGAAATTGCCATTTGAAAATGTTTAGTAAATCAAAGAAAAATGAGCATTTAATGAACTATCTTCAATGTGCAAAACCAAAGGGAGGTTAAATTAAAGTATAAAGAAGGAAAGGTCTTTAAATTCGGAATGTATTCGAACTGTTTCAAACACTTATTATAACTTTCAAAACTTGAATTTAACATAATGAAAAGAGCATTTGGTCCACCTTCTTCATTCCGAGGCATTGACTTTATGGGTGTCTCAATTTCCCTGCTTCCCAACATTACCAAATTCCCACATAAAAACCACAAAAAAAACTACCTACATACCCCTCCTCTACGTGTTAACTTATCAAATGGCATCCCCCCCCCCCCCACATTAAACTTCAAAAGCTTCTCTAGGACTTCACTTGCATGCAAATTTGTGCGTTGTATCGAATAAAACGGCCTCTTCTGCTGCTGACCTGACCCTACGCTCAGCCATTCGTTGCCACATTTTTAATTCTGTTCCAGAACAAAAGGGACACTAGAATGGGTAGCTCTTGGCACATGGCTGAAAACCGCACCTAAACACATTTGGCAATTAAGCTGAAGTTTTGTTGGGAGGGGGGTAGAACGAGAACCACGCGACAGGGCTCAGACACATGAGCTGGCCTCGTTTGATATACGGCAAACACAACAGAGAACCAACCAGGAGGAGCAGGACCAAACCAAAAGACACAAAAAAAAAACAAAAATACTGGGCAATGTTGTTTAGAGATGAAAACGCACCGAGGAGAAGGAGAAGGACGACGACGACGACGACGACAACGGTTCGAACATGTTTAATGGCGTTATTTATGCGGGAGTCCCTGGCCATGTCGACTGTAATTTGTCCCAAAACAAGGGAATAGGGATTTTATTTGGTAATTCAACCTGAAAATTATTTACTCTACATGGCAAGAGGGGAAAATATGGTGCGAAAACTGGCTTACCGCTTGTTTTACCAAATGAAACCATCAGGCAGGTTCTCAATTGCACGGCAACTTTTCGAAAGTGGAATTGATTCGTATTCTCGCAACACCAAACCGAAAAAATGTTTCGTTTTAAAAAGTTTTGCTTCTTAGTAGGTGGAATGAAGAGTAAAGAAAGTTTGTTATATGGCAGTTATACTCCCCAAAATTGTATAAAAACCGATAATATTTATAACTGGATAAAAGTTTTTCCCACTAAAACTACTTTTTCGAAGTGTAGTTCCTATGGCAGCTGTATGTTATAGTCATCCGACTTGGATCAAACTGGGCAGAACTATGTGGACGCATATAACATTGACTAATAACAAGTTTGGGAGCGATAGCATTGCAAATAAAAAAGTTTGTCCCACTAAGACTTTTTTTTAGAGCTATCTTTTGTATGGCAGCTATACTATATAGTTGTCCGATTTTCATCATCTTGGTGGAATTACGAAAAAGCATAGAAATCTTATAAATATTAAGTTTGTGGACGTTTGCGCTGAAAACCAAAAAGTTTTTCTCATTAGAACTACTTTTTCGACCGAATGCTCCTATGGCAGCTATATGTTATAGACATCCGATTTGAATCAAACTTGGCGGAATTGCGTAAAAGCATAAATTATTAATCAGTAACAAGTTTCGGGGCGATAGCATTGAAAACAAAAAAGTTTCTCCCACTAAGACTTTTTTCCAGACCTAACTTTTCTATGGCAGCTATACTATATAGTTGTCCGATTTTCCTCAAACTTAATGGAATTATGTGAAAGCATAGAAAACTGATAAATACGAGGTTTGGGGGCGTTTATATTGAAAACAAAAAAGTTTTTCTCACTAGAATTACTTTTTCGACCGATCGTTCCTATGGCAGCTATATATTATAGTCATCCGATTTGGATCAAACTTGGCAGAATTGTGTGGAAGCATACATTATTAATCAGTAACAAGTTTGGGAGCGATAGCATTGAAAACAAAAAAGTTTTTCCTACTAAGACTTTTTTTTAGAGCTATCTTTTGTATGGCAGCTATACTATATAGTTGTCCGATTTTCCCTCAAACTTAATGGAACTATGTGAGGGCATAGAAAACTGATGAATTCGAGGTTTGGGGCCGTTTGTATTGAAAACAAAAAAGTTTTTCTCATTAGAACTACTTTTTCGACCGATCGTTCCTATGGCAGCTAAATATTATAGTCATTCGATATGGATTAAACTTGGCAAAATTGTGTGAAAGCATATAATTTTGATCAATATCAAGTTTGGGAGCGTTAGCATTGATAACAGATAGTTTTTCCTACCAAGACTTTTTTATACTCTGTACCAAAGGTACATAGAGTATAATAAGTTTGTGCAAAAGTATGTAACAGGGAGAAGGAATCATTTCCGACCCTATAAAGTATATATATTCTTGATCAGCATCAACAGCCGAGTCGATATAGCCATGTCCGTCTGTCTGTCTGTCTGTCTGTCTGTCCGTCCGTCCGTATGAACGAAGAGATCTCAGAGATCGTAAGAGATAGAGGTTTGACATGTATGGGACATATATTTCTTATACTTGCAGGCAGATCAAGTTTATTTTCAATTTTTGCCAGGCCCCTTCGCGCCCCCACAATTTGGAAAAAACGTCATATCTCCTACAGTTTTGATGATAGATGGTTCGTACTTTCTAGAGATATCTAGTACAAAAATTATTTATCGATTTGCTGAAGGAATGATAAAGATCGGATGAACGATACTTAAGTTATGAGCGAAAAACAGCGCGCACCGTGTAGAGCGCTTTCTAAATTTCTCTCTCTCTCTCTCTCTCTCTCTCTCTCTCTCTCTCTCTCTCTCTCTCACTAACATTGCCTCTCTTGACTCGTGAGCAAATGCGAGGGTAGTTACGGTGCAGAGTATGTTATAGTCGGGCTTGACCGACTTTCTTTCCTGTTTTTGATTTGCATTTTGATTCTGCTTTTGTTCAGTGGCGTCAGGCAAAGTAGCCAGCACTTGTTTGCTTTCAGAAGTCGACGGCAGCGCAAGCGCAATTGAAGCCTCTGCATCTCTTTTCTGCTTTAGCATTTTGCTTTTTGTCCGGCGTATTATTTCTCTTGACACGCACAAAAAAACATTTACCAGTAACAGTTGAAGGTAACAAAAAAATGTTGCGTTAAATTTTGGTGGTCTGGATAATTCCGAGAAAAATTTCGTGGCGATGTCTTGCAGAAGCGAACACATGCTGCTGCTTCGACTTACTGCTGCTGTTCGCTTTTTCTCAATAATCGTTTTGTGCTGTTGCCTTCCCCTGCGGCTTCTGTTTTTCTTTTGACTTAAAATCGGCTTTATGGCACTTTAATGATCCCAAAAACTCAAAATTTTGGCGGAAACTAAAATGGAAACACTGCTAATAATGTTATATCTTAAGCTAAGCCAAAGAGGGCTTCTTTATGTCAAATATTATAGAGGAACTACAGTTTAAGGCAAAGTTTGAGATTTCCCAGCTGACTCCAATAGCAGTAAAGATGACGGCGGTGAAAAATCTCCAACAATTTTATTAAAAATTCCGAAAAAGGGAACACATCTCTTAGTTTAACTTAGATGGTGAAATCTTGCTACTTCAATGTCTGGTTTATATCCTCCCTGGTAATATTATCCTTATTACTGTCACTGCCTGACAACAGAGCAAACAACGGAAAGCTTTGAAATTTTGTTTAATTAAATTATGACTCTGTTAATGTACCCTTACAACGGCACATTATCCCCTGATACCCCACCCACCCATACCTATCAACTGCTCACAGGCGTCTGCACATTGCATGTCGCTGCTCATCAGAGACAGCTCCTCGTTCTCAGCAAATTTGCTATACCAAACACATTTTTGTCTTTCGTTTTTGTCCGCATGTTGACTTCCGTTTTTAGCGTGTCCTTTTTTATTATTTTTGTTGTTTTTTTTTTTTGCTGCCGAAATGTAAATAAAGTAATTAAAGTAATAAAATTTGTTTTAATGTGGCGGAAATAGAAAGAGATGGAGAGAGATCCTTGCGTGCTGTCGACTTGGACGCCATATTGTGAAGGTGATAATTACGCTTATTTAATCATTTATTATGGCCATTTGATGTACTCTCAATGAAATTTGTTTATAACATGAAATTGTTGCGTTTATCACGTAGCGCAGCTCTGGCCATTTTATTTGCCTTGGTTTTTTTTATTAGTTTTATTAGTTTTCCCATTACCTGATGCCTGTTTTGGCAGTGGCTTTGAACTTGTTGGGCACTTTCTGGTCATGGCCAACATGAAAAATCAATTAGATGTAACAGTTGTGTAGTTAGTTTGTAAGTTTGAGAATATTTTTGTACAATTCATAAAACATTTTTCAACCAAACAACTGTATTAAAAATTGCCATAGAAACTATAAAAAAAACAACAAGAAGACGAAAAGGAACGTTTTAAATTAAATACCAGACGGCAGACAACAAAAATAGAAAAAGAAGTGCATCAGCCAGAAAAAGCAACAAGAAAAACAAGCGAAACAGCTTCATTTAAATGGCACGCGAGGGCGCCACTTGAGGCCATCCCCTTTACCCCAATCAACCAACCAACCAAACAACCAACCAACCAACCTACCATCCTTCCATACATCCTCCCGGATGAAGTGTAATGAAAAAACTTCACACACAGACAGAGGTTTCAACAACAACAAATGTCTGGGGCGCGCGTATTAAATAGTTGCAATTTCTCTCACTCTCTCCCCCCCTCTCTTTCTCATTTTGTATACCCTAGCCACTTGCAGAAAGAAGCGTTTTCGGCTATTTTAAGTAAGAGCTAAATAGACTCAAAAATAATGCCTCAGTTGAAAAGCTGAGGAATCAGGAATGACCACAAAATACTCTAAGAACAAGAAAGAAAGTCGGCCAAGCCCGACGATAACATACTCTGCATCCTTAATGTCGCAGCTCGCATTTGGTCACGAGTCAAACGGCCAGTTAACATACAACGCTCAACGCAGTGCGCTCTCTAAGTCTCTCTCTCTCTCTCTCACTAAGATTGCTTCTGCTGAACGCAATGCTTAGGTTATGGGTGGGTGTTCTTAACTGACCGTTTTTTGCTCATAACTTGAGTATCGTTCATCCGATCTTTATCATTCCTTCAGCAAATCGATAAATAATTTTGAGAACTAGATATCTCTAGAAAGTACGAACCAACTATCATCAAAACTGTAGGAGATATGACGATATTTTTCCAAATTGTGGGGGCCCGAGGGGGCGTGGCAAAAATTGAAAATAAACTTGATCTGCCTGCAAGTATAAGAAATATATGTCCCATACATGTCAAACCTCTATCTCTTACCATCTCTGAAATCTGTGCGTTAATACAGACGGATCAGGAATAGATATACTTTATATGGTCGGAAATGATTCCTTCTCCCTGTTACATACTTTTGCACAAACTCAATATACTCTGTGTACCTTTGGTACACTTTCAGAATCAGAAGCAGACGAAGTCTGCAAAAGAGCTGGTTGCCCTTACAGTTCTGTTTCAAGCACCTCTCGGTTCTATCTTTAGTAGGCTTTTCGCCGAAAACTACATAATTGCCAACTGTCTCTCCTTAGCAGTTGGAAACTGCAAAAAGAAACGAAAGCAAAAACAGACGAACAATGGTTAAATGCTTCAGCTTTTAGGTTGAACTTTCTCAGTCCGAAAGCTTGAAGGGACTTTACTCGCATTCAAAATGCGATTGCGATGTTCTACTGAAACTTTTGCCTTTCTTTTTCGCAAAGTTAAGACTTTAAAAATTCAGGAAAAAACTAAAACAAATGAGGTAATTATTCAAAAATTTCACCTGTTGCATAAATTTAGCGCACAAATACTATACACAGAAACTCTAGATTTCTTAGCTAAATTTTCAACATTCCAATAATAACAAATTTTCACCACAAAAATATGATTTAAAATTAATTTTCCATCAATTAGGAGACAAAATCTTTGAAAAATCTATTTGGCTGACTCGCATTTTTCTGAAGAAGTTATAAGAAGAGGAATGAATTTGCTATGTATTTGAAAGCTTAAGGGTAGAGGTGCCCAGAGCCAGCTTACGGCGGCGTAGACATCAAAACATATGAAATATTTGTGAAACAACAACAACAACCACAAGATACAGAAAGAGAAATTACTTTGGCTTGTGCTATGCGTCAGTTGTTAAGGCTATGCGCAAAATAACTTAAAATGCGCGGTGTGCTCATAGACTGTGGGCACTCTTGCTTTAAAGCTTTCGGATCAGGTGTTGGATCCACTTAAAGTCTTCTATTCAATATCTATCTCCCATTTGCGGAATCCAGATACCAATACAAAAGTGTTCCATACAATTTTCTGTCTACATTTATCAAACCTTTAAGTTTTTGCTTGCTGACGGAGAGGAGGTCTATGTGTGGTCCCTACAAAGGGCGAGCCGGAATTACCTACCTACCTAAGTTTTTGTTGACTTGAGGTCTCGTTCTGCTTGCACATAACTTTAAAACACAGCACAAATTGACCAAACAGCTGTTTCATTGGCATCTCTGCCAAATCATTAGCGGTCTTTGCCTGGTCCTCAATCAGCCAACAGCTCCCTCCTCATGCCTGCAATGCCATAATTGCTTGGGAACTCCACAATTATATTAAAAACAATTTGTACTTGACTCAATTTGAAATGGTGTCGCTAGTAACCGATCCCAAAATACTTGATTTAATAACGGTTCGGCATAGTTTAAGTACTTTGTATAGACCTATACACTTTCGATGAGCACGTTTTCATGAATGTTTACTTTCTCCTGCTCCTTCTCAATGATTTCCCCAAGCTTCCCATCGGCTGCCTCAGATTCAGTTAGATTTGCTGAAGGTGCCTCCTGTGCGGTACTAGCCATATCTGCCGCTCGCTGATCTTTTTTTTAGTCACCCGCCTCGGGTTGCCTTTGAATAACAGGAAAGTCGGCTTCTTGGAAGTTGCAGGTGTCTCTCTCTTACTGAAGTACTTGCTGGTTCCAGATGTGGCTTACTGACTTTCAGCTGTTCTGGAAATTTGTTCCAGCTTTCTTCATTACTCTTGTATAGTAAGAAGGTTCTTGCATAAGGTAGGAAGTAAGTGAATTTCTTGCTTCCCCTTTACGACACGCGTTCTGGTAATGTATCTTGATGCCATCCCCTAAGTCTACTCTCTTGTGGATTGCCTGCTTAAACCATCCATAGAATGTTGGCCAATCTTTGGGGTTTCCACTAAATGTAGGCATTTGCATTGCCGGTGCAGCTGGTAGAGCTCTTTCAGACGCTGCCTTCTGATATCCAGCATTTCCATCATCGTAATCGCCTCAATTCTCAGATCGAGTACCTTGTCGCTAAAAGCGTTGTGTTTATAAATACTCCTTAGATTGGTGTGCGTCTGTTCCAACGCCGCTAGCATAACTTCAGTCTTGGAATTGTGCTTAAATATTTCGTCAGTGTACAATTCCATGCAGCATTTGCTATCTTCTTCAATAGCTTGGGTTGATCACGGAATGGCTAAAATTTAAAATATTTAAAAAATATGTTAGAAGAGCTAGATTTGGTTGCCAATTCAAAATTCTACTCTACATTGTCTGGAACTTGAACACAGGAGCTCGAAGACTGAACATACAGTCGATGGTAACTTAGCTCACACGGCTATCAAGCACACGCGAGAGACCGCAACAAAATCATAGTTAAGAGTGCAGTCACTTATTTGCCTTTGTCCTCAGTCTGTTTGCTCTCTCACTCGGTTGTTAAGTACGAAACGTAGTTAAGAAAATCCGTTTCGGATTAATATATAAAAACAAAAGAGTCTTGCGGTATTTTTTATTGAATTTTCAATTGTTCATAAAATTGGTTATAATAATGCGATTTAAGTCAAATATGCGCCGTTTTGTTCGATGACGAGTTCCCAACGAGATGCCAACTTCATAATGCCCCTCTTATAGAAGCTCGCTTCCCTATTGGCAAAAAACTCGGAGAGCCAATTTTCACAGGACTCTCTTGTGGCCAACTTCCGACTACCAAGCTCGTTCGCCATGGACAGAAATAGGTGGTAATCACTTGGTGCGAGATCCGGACTATACGGTGGATGCAAAAGAACCTCCCATCCGAGCTCCCGGAGCTTCCGGCGCGTCACCAAAGATGTGTGTGGCCTGGCGTTGTCCTGATGGAAGACAATTCGGCCTCTGTTGATCAAAGATGGCCTCTTCTGCATGAGTGCTGCATTCAAGCGGTCCAGTTGTTGGCAGTACAGGTCCGAATTGAGCGTTTGGCCATAGGGGAGCAGCTCATAGTGGATGATTCCCTGCCAATCCCACCAAACACACAGAAGAACCTTCCTGGCCGTCAATCCAGGCTTGGCCACCGTCTGGGCAGCTTCACCGCTTTTCGACCACGACCGTTTGCGCTTCACGTTGTCGTCGGTGACCCAATTTTCATCGCCAGTCACCATCCGCTTCAAAAACGGGTCGATTTTGTTGCGATTCAGAAGCGATTCGCATGCATCCATACGGGCAAAAATGTTTTTTTGCGTCAAGTCGTGTGGCACCCATACATCGAGCTTCTTTTTGAATCCAAGCTTCTTCAAATGGTTTATAACGGTTTGATGACTCATGCTCAGCTCTTGGCCGATGCTACGGCTGCTACTATGCCGGTCTCTTTCGATCAATTCAGCGATTTTATAGCAATTTTCGACGACAGGCCTTCCGGACCGTGGCGCATCTTCGATCACCTCTGCTCCAAAACGAAAACGTTGAAACCATCGTTGTGCGGTGGAAATGGAAACTGTATCGGGTCCATAAGCTGCATAAATTTTATTGGCAGCATGAGATGCATTTTTGCCTTTATCGTAGTAGTACTGTAAAATATGCCGTATTTTCTCTTTATTTTGCTCCATGTTTGCGACGCTATAACTCACGAACAATAAATCAAACACGTGTTAGCGCGTGAAAAGAGCTTTCCAAAAAGCTCTAGCGTGAACCGATGCGACGAATACAACTAGAACTACGCGCTTGCAAAGACAAGCTTGCGGAAATGCCGCAAGACTTTTTTGACAACCTTATATGTTAGAAGAGCTAGATTTGGTTGCCAATTCAAAATTCTACTCTACATTGTCTGGAACTTGAACACAGGAACTCGAAGACTGAACATACAGTCGATGGCATCTTAGCTCACACGGCTATCAAGCACACGCGAGAGACCGCAACCAAATCATAGTTAAGAGTGCAGTCACTTATTTGCCTTTGCTCTCAGTCTGTTCGCTCTCTCACTCTGTTGTTAAGTACGAAACGTAGTTTAGAAAATCCGTTTCGGATTATTATATATATACGATATTAAAGTTTCAGAGGGTCAGCATAACTTTGGGTCCTTTAAGTCAAAAATTCATTACAAATTTGGGAAAAGAAAGAGACTCAAACTTCTTCCCTTGAAAAAGCACTATTCCATACAGTAGGCAATACCTTTAAACTGCTTAAAAATTCAATTTCCGTCTTAGCCAAGTTATCCTTGTTATTCCTACATGCCTTTCTCCTTTTAATTTCCAATTTCTTGCCTTGTGATAAATTTTTGTAAAATATTTTTTTTCTTTCAGAACCTTTGATGGGTCTGATGGATTTTAATTACAACAGTTAATTACTTTGTATAAATATTGAAACATGCATATTGGCAGCTCAATTAGGCTAGACAAGAAAATGCTTTCCCCCATTAACGAAATTTGCTTGCAAAAGCAGACCGGAAACAGTGTTGTTGTTGATGTATTAAGCAAAAGCTATGAGAAGGAGCTAAATTAGTGGCACGCATGGCAAAAGCAAACGCGTTTTAAATGCGCTTTTAAAGACCATTACAGGTGGCAGAAACTTGAGCTTCCTTCAGCTGCTGCTGCTGGCCATCATCATTATCATCTTTAGCAAATTAGTTTGCGGTTTTGGATCTTTGATGTTTTATTGATGATTTGGGTGATTAGGCCACAGTAAGAGATTTTACGTGTTCTTCACAGCTATGCAAATATTTTTATCATTAGTTAACCATAATTTATATTTAATATTGTGCAAACTCATTAATCATTATAGAAGATGGAAATAAGTGCGAAATGAGATGAGAAAAATTTGTACAAAATTAACAAATGTTGTGATGGAAACTAACATTTCATTTGCTTACATCCAACTTCTAATGCTTATCTAATAAATGCCATCAACTGAAATTGAAACGCTAATTACATTCAACTGTCACACACACACACCCTTAATCTGAATAGTTGACATGGCATTTCAATATTTAGATTTGGGGAACCCACGCAGTCTAGACATTTACAGGGGTCAGTTCAGTTTGGTCATCATATCGGGGCCATTGACAGTCGAGGTAAAGGTGAAACCTACCTACATTGTTTGTCTGTCTGGTATGGAACACTTCAAAGCCCGTTAAGAAACATAATGCAAATTTATTATTAACTCCCCCGTCCATTTTCACTTTTCCGTGTGGCGCTTGTCTCAGACTTCATTTTAATATTCTTGTATGAAACTTGGAGGCGGTTCACTTGTTAAAACAAATTATAGGCTTTGTTTTTTTGATTATTTTGGTTGATACTCTCGATAGGTAGGCCCTGGTGTATAATCAGAGAGAAAGAGAATTCATTTGCATACTCAAGTGAGTGGAGATGGGATGAGACTGAGTGAGCAATTTGTGTTAAATTGGGAAAATTAACAAAAAATTTTAAATGCCATAAATTGACTTCACACACTCCTCCACTCACATTTCCTCAATAATCTTGCCCAGAATTGATTGACACTCCACCAACACCAACACCAACACCAAAATCCGATCTGTCTGTCACACTTAAAGCAAAGTCAGGATCAGCGGCAAGTCTTAAATGCAAACCCAATTGCAAGCAGAGAACTCAAAATGTCAGATTATTCAACTTTGATAAGCCCTGTATGTAGGCTGTATGTAGCTATGGCTGAGTCCACCGCTTCCTTCTCAGATGTCGATTACAATGCCAATTTCCAAGGCATCTGACGTTGATGATGAGGATGATCATCACAAAGGGGCATACAAAATTATGGCACGTACAGGCCAGAGAGTGGGGGGGAAGATTTCCAGAAATGATAACATTAAAATCGCACACATATGACTAAGAGAATTATACATATTTAGTATAGAACACACTTATGAAACAGAGTGAAAGTCTTTTGGCCACATCTTAATCATATCAATCAAACTCTCAAACTCATCCTTTCCATCAGACCAAACTTAATATAAATGCAAATTCAAATCAAAGACGAAAAAAAAATCTCACAAAATGCGTACCAAATTCAAAATGAAATGAAACGAATCGGGTTGCCTGGGCTTTTTTCCATAGAAATGCATAAAGTTTGAAGACGAAAGGAGAAATATGCGCACAAATCATTTGGTTAGGCCGGGGCTATGGATTGGTTTTAAAGATAGTTTTTTGTTTTGTTTGTGAGCGGCAGCAGGTAGACAGAAATGGCCAAAGCACAAGGAGAAAAGCATTTCAATGAATCGATTATGCCAAAGTTGGACGGGTACAGTACAGTGGGCACTCAAATTAATGGTCATTTTATACTGTATAATTTTATACCACTTGCAAGAGTTCTTCTTAGTGTTTAGCTTGAAAAAAAACGATATTTTAACAAATATTTACTTAACTTTTTACCCCTTTAGCCCTGAGATTTGATAAACTAAGCGATAAGGCATTTCCGGTTGCGCTACCTTGAGTTCTTCTTAGTGTTTAGCGTGAAAAACGGATATTTTTAACAAATATTTACTTAAGTTTTTACCCCTTTATACCTGAGATTTGATAAACTATGCGATAAGGCATTTCCGATTGCGCTACCTTGAGTTCTTCTTAGTGTTTAGCGTGAAAAAACGGATATTTTAACAAATATTCACTTAACTTTTTTCGCCTTTACCCCTGAGATTTGATAAACTATGCGATACTACATTTCCGGTTGCGCTACCTTGAGTTCTTCTTAGTGTTTAGCGTGAAAAAACGGATATTTTAACAAATATTCACTTAACTTTTAACCCCTTTACCCCCGAGATTTGATAAACTATGCGATAAGGCATTTTCGGTTGCGCTACCTTGAGTTCTTCTTAGTGTTTAGCGTGAAAAAACGGATATTTTAACAAATATTTACTTAACTTTTTACCCCTTTACCCCTGAGATTTGATAAACTAAGCGATAAGGCATTTCCGGTTGCGCTACCTTGAGTTCTTCTTAGTGTTTAGCGTGAAAAAACGGATATTTTAACAAATATTCACTGAAATTTTGTAAGAGGAGCTAAAATACAATAAGGGGTTTTACATCAACTTGCTTATCAAGTAAACTGTTTAAAAATTAAATCCCCAACAACAAAGTGTACTGTGAATAAAATAAGCTGACATCACCAGGCCAGAATCAGCTCGTATTTATTTGCTTTTGATCTTAGTTATAGCTCAATAAACCAACACAAAACTGTGCCTTTATTGCATTCCGCGCTTCAAAACATTCACGTTTACGTGACACATTTCCCTGTTTTACGTCTTTGACTATCCTTATCAAGAGTGTCCTGGACATCTCTAAAGATTTTGGTATAAAAGATGACAAATCAACATAAGCTTTTCCTGTTTTACTTTTTTTGCCTATCTTAATCCAGAGTGTTCTGGAAATCTCTAAAGATTTTCGTATAAACGATGGCATATCAACCTAAGCTTCGATGACTTTATTTGACATTTTGAAAATGTTCGGTTACTAGTTTAAAGGGAAATTAAAAGGAAGCAAACCCGTACGATTAAAATCTACTCGCTTAAAATCTACTCGCTTAAGCTGCCTTTACACTTGTCATATATCTCTAAAGAGACTCTCTGACTATAGTGTAATAGCCAATCAAAAATATCTCTAAATATTTAGAAAATTTAGACTTCTTTGATGAAATAGAACAGGTTATATTATATTTGATAATAGTTTCTCTTTAGAGAAGTTTGACAACCGACTATTTAGAGATATATGACAAGTGTAAAGGCAGCTTTAGTATTTGTCATCTGATCTAGTAATCGAAAATATTTGAGTCACTTCACATTTAAAGACAAACAAAGAATATTAACGAAAACCTAGAGATTTTTGGAACACTCACGAATAAAATGAAATTAACATGAAAATTCATATATATTGGCTTATGTCGAAAAATACAGGAATATAAGTTTGTTCTTCAAGGGCTAAAAGGACCATTTGGTGCCTGACCAAAAAATAAATTTATTGTTTTATTCCGGTATATCGAATTGACTTGGTCTTTTTGGTTTCCTTATGTAGTGCATAGCTTCTATAGAAGGTAGGTAGGTAGTTCCGGCTGGCCCTTTGTAGGGACCACACATAGACCTTACGGTCCTTAGTGAGGCCGGGTGGCTTTTTCTGTGTACCATTAGAAATCCAAGAGGATGTTTGACGTTTTGGCAAATGCCAATAGTTGTTTGGGAGACTTCCTTGCCGCCTCTTCAAGAGAGGTGAGACTTGGGGCGTGCAGATGTCTTAGTCTCGTCTTAGCGATCGCTGGGCAGCTGCAGATGAGGTGTTCCAGAGTTTCGACGACTCCAGGTTCCTTACATTTCCTGCAGATGTCCGTTGTCGTGATTCATAGCTTTTTCGCGTGAGCAGCTGCTAGGCAGTGACCAGTTAGTATGCCTATAAGCAGTCTACAGTCTATTCTTTGGAGTGCGTGAGTTTTTTGTCTCTTGTCTTGCACATGATTTTTGAGATTCTGCAGCCGGTTGTGTTCTTCCACTTTTCCTCTGCTTCTTTCTCCGCTATGTCCTCCATCTTGCTGTGTAGCGTCTGTACTGAGATAGATATGTTTAGTGTTGCTTCTTGGCTTAGTGCGGTTCCGGCTTTTGCAAGACTGTCAGCCATTTCGTTTCCATCAATGCCCCGGTGGCTGGGAATCCAGCCACCTTTCTATAGAAAGCTGTCACAAAATGTGAGTAACGTGTGTCTGCTTTACCACTGAGATTTGATAAACTATCGTGAATGCGATAAGGCATTTCCGGTTGCGCTACCGTGAAGTTATTGTTTCATAATGGTTTCCATTTCTTTGGTATAATGAAGTTTCGTTTCTTAAGGTACTAAAATATTATTCTCAGTGCCTTTTAAAGGAAAATGAACAATAGCAGAAATTATGGGATGGGTTCTAGTGGGCTAGTATGTTGACAAAAAATCTCTTTTGTTGCCAATGTATATATTGTAGCGACTCTTGGTCAACTCAGTTGAGGATGCCCTTTTGGTGGTTAGCCGACAGAGAGAGCTATCTTCCAATTATTTAGGTGAAAATCCAGAGATTTCTTTTAAAGCACATGTGTTTTGCTTGTCAGAAAAACTAGAGAGCGCTTAAAAACAACAGATAAGTTGTCTTCGATCGTAATCGATGTATTGATCACTCCCTTCATGATACTTAGCACTATGTATTGACTGTGGGAACAGTTACTTACCAGTGACTAAACAGTGACTTAACAGTTACTTAACAGTGACTAGTAATAGTGACTTAACAGTGACTAAAGTGACTAAACAATGACTTAAGAGTGACTTAACAGTGACTTAACAATGACTATACAGTGAATAAATAGTGACTAAACAGTGACTTAACAGTTACTTAACAGTGACTAGTAATAGTGACTTAACAGTGACAAAAGTGACTAACCAATGACTAAACAGTGACTTAACAGTGACTATACAGTGACCAAACAGTGACTAAACAGTGACTTAACAGTTACTTAACAGTGACTAGTAATAGTGACTTAACAGTGACTAAAAAGTGACAAAACAGTGATTTAATAGTGACTAAACAGTAACTAAACAGTGACTGAACAGTGACTAAACAGTGACTAAACAGTGACTAAACAGTGACTATACAGTGACTGAACTGTGACTAAACAGTGACTTAACAATGTCTAAACAGTGACTTAACAGCGACTTCAGTGTCTTAGCCGTGGGTTAACAGTGCGAGAACAGTGTGGGACAGAGGGAGGTGGGGGGGGACAGTGGGGAAAGATAGAGTTTTAAATTATTTCCATTTTTTGCTTTCTCAAGATTGAATTTTCGTATTTCTGCCTGTTATTCCTTTGCGACTGTTGTCAATTGATGTTGTTGTTGGTATTTTTACTCCCTGTTAGTTTTCTTCTTTTGAAAGATTGCCATTGCTGATTTATATACCATTGAGAGCATAATAACTCTCAAACCTTTCTTCAGTTCGCTCTGCTCACGTCACTGACCGAAAGACCAAAGAAAAAACAGGCTCGGGCTTCCCTAAACCAAAGGTGTTCTGTTATCGCGCTCACTGTTAAGTGGCTGTGGTTGGACATACAGCAATGATCGGTCTGACAGCAACCGAATAACAGGCCCAACTCAGTCAATTGGTCTTAAATTGCGTGCTTCTCGAAAACCAAACTGTCAAAATGTTATTTGAAAAGGAGTTTAACATAAGCAGAGAGAGAGTCTATGCGAGAGAGCGCATACCGTTCGTCGCATACATTCGTATCGTTAGCCGAGCCTAACACATCGATGCACACATACAAGGAAGACCTTTTGAATGCGGGAATTTTGCCAAACAGTCCCAAAAAGACCTAAGAGGAAAATAAACAAACAAAAAATGTGTTTCTCTCCTCTCACAACCAAATAGAAGCAGAGAGCATAGTTAAAGGCTGTTTCGGTACCTCTTTTCAATGTGGTCGCATGAAAGCTGGCAAACGGGCGACCGATTTTTGCGACCTGTGATTGAAAGACATTGTGATACTGATATTAAGCCCTTAAATTTAGCATCATGTTTCACAACAAAGCATTGTGAGTGTTAACGACACTCACATCTTTTGTTTTGCTCCTGTTAAGGTACAGGTTTGGTTCGAAAAACTTATACCTTCTTTGTTTTAGGTTCGGTTTGAACTTCCTAAAAATACTGGACTACGACTTCTACGACTTCGTAGGTTCGACACCTTACCTGTTTGCAGCATTGGTTTTAACCGAATCTTAAGCTAAAACTTAGCTGTTTTTCTAATTTAAGCGATTTGCGAAAATGTTTCAGTTTGTATTTCTTCAATCAACAACATTTTCCCTCACAATTCCGCTCAACTTGATGTTATATTTCAGCAAGGAATTTATTATTACAAAAAGTTTTCCTTCAGTTTATTTTACAAACAAAATTAGTTAAAATTATTGGAATACTTTCCCCCATCTCTTTCTAGAAAAAACAATTTCCATTTTCGTAAAAGACGAAGAATCATTCCAAATTCACTAGAAATGCTGTCCATTTTTGTAATATTTCTTTGCTGTAGAATTTCCCCCATATCGAATGCTTACTGTACATTTGGTTATTTGTGGCTTATGCAGGCCGGCCCCAACTTTATCTGATTAGGCCTTCTCACTGGACACCCGCTCCAACCCCTCTGGGCGTTTGCAACGTCTTAAGCGGCTTCGGTTTATGAATTTGGTTACGGTTTTCGTTTTGGTGAGTGTTTCTTTTATGATTTCATAACCCAAAACAGACACAAACGCATCGTTAGCCTTTTCTCTTGTCGATCAAAATGCAATCAAAGTTGTGCGGGCTGCAGCCATCTTCTTCGTCTTCGTCTTCTTCTCAGGGCTATTTTGTTTGATTGTGTCCATTTGACCACAAGAGAATAGTTTGTGGCTCGTAAAGATTTGTATCATTATTTATGGTAAGTGTTGGTTGTGAGTTCGTTTTGACAAAAAAGTTGTAATTGATTTTAAAAGGAGGAAAACTCCTCTAGTTTTCCACCCACAACATAAAGAAGAAAAAACCCATTTAAATAGAATCGCATAAAAAACAAGCATAAAAAACCAATATAATCCAATTAATCCTTAAACGTTTTTTAAAAGCATATAATTTAAACACACGCCGACGCCGCACAAAGAAACCGAAAAGAAAACACACCCAAAAACACACACACAGACAACCGGAGCACGACAAACAATGCCAAATTCGAGCTCGAGCTGGGATCGGTTTTTTTTTTAGCTGCCTGCCTGCTGCCTGCTGATTTCAATCGCCAGCGGAAGGTAGGTGCGTGAACAATGGAGCAACAATCGAACATAATTAGGCTTAAGTGGAGAGAGGGGAGACGCTGCCAAGGAGATCGCAGATCCAACTTCCAACTGCCTTAAAATACATAAATAAAAAATACAAAAAAAAAAAGGCAATGCAAATAAATTGTAGCGCATTTTTATAATTAATTGTATTGTCGTCTGGTTGTGGTTGTGATGCAGTTGCAGTGCGTCCCAGATAAGGTCACAGTAGGCGAGGCGGTAGCCTCGCTTGTGTATTAAAAGCGCATTAACAAATCCCCTAATCAGCAATGGCAAATCGTCTCCTCACTCTGTCTCTGTGGGTGTGTGCCCCGGGAGAGAGATCTGTGATCTGTGGTTATGATGTTCTGCGTTCCTCTTTTGTGCTACAATTTATTTGTGGCGATTCCACAAAATACACTTACAATTTTTTATTATTAATCTTCATTTATTTCAAACCAAATTTAGGAAAGTAGCTTAAATGTAAAGCAGCATTAAACATGAGGACCAGAAAGAGTAAGGGCCGTTTTCTCATGTTGCTGTTTATGCAAATCTAGGTGGATTTGCTGCATTTGCTTTGCTCATGTTCAAAGCTAATCATCTAGGTGGTTTTTTTTAGCAATGTACTTCATCCTCATTGATTTGAACCATTTTAAGTATTTTTATGTATGCTCGCATATGGTAACACTGAAAAATATTTGCAGCTAAAAACTGTAAAATCTGAATTGTTGTTATGTTTTGAATGTGCATTTAATATACAAGAACACCTGCAAACATTGCTAATTCCCCTAGTTTGGCAAAATTTAGATCAAAATAGCCATGATTAAAGATTTGACAGAATTAAAATCTTTAACTATTGTTCCATACGCAAATAATATGATCAAATATGGCCGGAAAGTTCCTCAAATTGGCCTACATAGCCAAATTTTCATGAAAATTTGTCCAAATTATTTGCCTGTGTGAACTTGCCTTATCTCCCATCATAGTAACAAGTCGTTCCAAAAGAGAAACCTTCTCCTCCTCTAAAAAATACTTGCTTTAGTTTTTAAAATTGACGCGCAATAAACAAACCAATAATCAGCCGAGTGCAGAGGTGCTGCCAACCTAGTATTATACCATTCCAGCCTTCCCGGTGTGACCGTGGCGCAAATGCCCGAATTTATAATAATTTACATGAGACAACCAATTGCACAAAAGCCACCTAGTTGCAAAATCTAGGTGGATTTCGATTTGAGCAATAACAGGATCTAAGATATTTTCTAGTTTTCTCAATATTATGACCAAAAAAAAACTATTTTTTTTGTATATTACAGAATCGATTTAGTAGATAATTAAAAATGCTTAATGCTCGACCGATCGGTTCTATGGCAACCATAAGATATAGTCACCCGATGTCGATCAACTTTATCAAATTAGTTTGAAAGCGTTTAATATTAAGAATCATCGACCTTAAGAACGATTTACTTGAAAACAAAAAAGTTGTTTTCACTGAGACCCATTTTCCGACCGATCGGTCCTATGGCAACTATAAGAAACAGTCATACGATTTTGACCAAAGTTTTCAAATCTGTTTGAAAGTAAATAATATTAATAATGGACCAGTTCGAGGTCGCTAACATTAAAAACAAAAAAGTTTTTCTCACTAAGACCCATTTTCCGACCGATGGTTCCTATGACAGCTATACGATATAGTCATCCGATCTTGACCAAAATTTGCAAATCTGTTTGAAAGCATATAATATTTATAATGGCCGAGTTTAAGGAAGCTAACATTAAAAACAAAAAAGTTTTTCTCACTAAGACCTATTAATTGACCGATCGATCCTATGGCAGCTATGGTCATCCGATCCGGTCGGTTCCGATATATTACCAGAGTGCACTAAAAAACAGACTCTGTGCAAAATTTCAGCTCGATAGCCTTAAAGCTGAGAAACAAGTTTGCGTAGAAACAGACGGACAGACGGACGGACAAAGCTCAATCGGCTCATCTCGTAGCCCTGATCAAGAATATATATAGTTTATGGGGTCAGAAATTAATATTTCTATGCGTTGCAAACTTTTGGGCAAAAAAGGTATAAAAAGTCAAAACAAAAGTATATAAAGGGTCATAATAGGCATTTTTGGCGACTTTAAGCTCAAATTACTAAAAATCTCGACATGATGGACAATTTCTGAAAACAGATTCGAGTTCAGCAGACGAAAATAATCTAGAATCACTCCCAACCCTTCAATATACTGAAAATCTGTGCATACACTCTCAGCTCTACGGATGCGCTCTTTCGCAACAACAACAACGAAGTGCTAAATTACTGTTCGATAATATCCTTAGCACTATATACGCAAGAATCTCTTGCCATAATGACTGTGTCGTCCGCCAAGGTGGCCAGAAGTAAATCTGAAGGGTTCCCAATCATAATTGTATATCCATTTGAAATAACGTGTAAAGAGTAAGTTCAAGTACACTTCATTGAGGAGCACCTGCTCTTATAGCCCTCACGCTTAATTCTGCTCCGTGAAGAATCACCGAGAAAAGGAAATTTCTCACTAGTTCGAAGAATTGGGGAGGAAGGAAACCTTTAATCTTGCACAAAACACCATAGTGCCATAGTCGTTCAAATGCCCGTTTTACATCTACAAATACTGCCACCACGTATTCCTTAGCTTCATATTCATAAATAATAAAATTAATAACTCGATTCAGTTGTTCCGGTGTGCCAACTGAACAGGGGGGATCCTACATATCACTTCATTCAGTGCCAATATTCAATAACAGGCATTTTGTTCCCATACGCTTCATTCAGCATTCAATGGCTTTCAGCTGCAGAAAGGTAAACTTTCCCGCAAATTGTGTTTGGTTGGCACAAAAGTTGACATATTTGGAGTACACAAAAAACTATGTTGTTTACACTTCAGCGAAAGCAAGCCTAATGATAAGGCTTCAGAATGAAGTTAGTTGCAACATTGTCCCATTCGTTTTAATACTATTTAACTTTTTTGTACACGGAATAGTCTTACAAATATTTTCTCCATTTGGTGTCTACGCGGCCGTAAGTTGATGCTGGGCACCTCTGCCCAGAAAGTACATAAATTTTTGATCAGCCTCAATAGGCAAATCACATTTATATTTGCAATATTTATAATCTCTGAACTTTGTATAAAGATGGGTTAATAAATAGCAGAGTTGTTAAAAAACTTTGCATACACTTCGTATATTCTTTAAGGAATACAACTTTTTGTCATATATTTGGGGTCTGCATGAGTTTTCTGTTAACATAAATGACGCAACTGTGCCGACTTTAGCCTACGCTTTCTCAATTTGTGTTTCATTTCTAAAGGTTCAATCCCACCTGGACCAGCTCTTAATATTGAACATAATTGATTCATTCATTTCATAAAAAAGAAAAAAGTAGAAATAACTTCCATTACCCTAATCCCCATTCAAAGTCACGCCCCCACACGTTAGCCATTCGCTTAAGCCACCATTAACTAGTCTCAATCCCTGCCGAATCTCTCTTTTATTTTCTGTCTGTGTATCGTAAACGTGCGCTTTCAATTTACGAGCCCAAAAGCGACAAAGGGGCTATCTATTAATAAACCATAATAATTTATTGATTTCCTTTTTAAGTTGCTGTATTGACCCAACTAATCTGCACACAGCAGAGCACAGCGAGCGGGCACCAAATATTACACAAAAGGCCTTTTGCTCTTCGGACCCAGAGTCAAAGTCAAAAAGGCGAACGAAAGCTTAACAAACTATTGTTTGGGCTGCCAGCCGGTTGGCTGGTTGGCTGGCTGGCTGGTGGCCTAGAGGTTGCCAGTTGCCACCTATTTATTGACAGGGTTAGCTGCTCATTATATACGTACATACGAGTATATTGCTTCTGCCTCGGTGCATTAATTCGCTCACTTCTTTCCTTTTGCTTCTCCATTATTCGCCTGTTTGGCTTAGTTTCCTGCTTGAGCGCTTTTCAGCCGTCAAAGGCATCCTTTGAAGTTAATCGTATGTTGTGCTAGAAATACACACACACACACACACACAGATGGCAGTAGACTCCTCTACTGGCTCTGAAATCGTTAACATATAATTGTGTTTTAGCATTTAACTTTGGGCTCCCGCTGCCTCTGCCTGGGATTACCTATTTTGGCTCGCTCTACTTTGGCCCGGCTTCTGCTGCTGCTGCTGCTGCCATTGTTTGCCTAATTTTCTGGTGCTTAAGTCAACAAAAACGAAGAGAAACGAAGGAAGTAAATGCATTTTCTTATTAATTTTTGGCTCCCTTTTGCTTGAAGACATTTTTAAAGCCAAACCATGCCTATGCCTCTCACATATGGTTGTAAAAACCGCAGCAGCTGTTACCCCTCACCATCCCCAATACACAGCCCCTGCCTGCCTGCAGGTAATTTATCTAATAAAATTATTATTACCATATATTACAATAAATGGGGCTTAATAAGTATGCCAAAAGAGATTTCTTAGCCCGTATTTTTGGCGACTTGTCTACTTGTCTCGGCTGGAGGCTGGCAATGTGGTCGGTCACGTGCCATACGCAATTTGTGGCGGCACCGAAAATAGCTAAACAATTTGAAAAGATGTCGCATGACGACGTCGACGATGTCGTGTAGACGAGACAACGCAGAGACGGCGCATTTGAAATGCAAAATAGGCACACGCCCACTTGAGTGTGAAGTCGAAGAGGCGAATGCTTTAAAGATTTGCAAGAAGAATTATTTTGGATATGGATGGAATATGCAAAGAATTGAAATGATTGAAGCGAGTTTTAGTTGCTTGTTGCCTACTTTTAGGTGACAAATATAAACAGAAATAATTCGGGAAATTATTTCAACTTCCGAAACAGCCTGTCCAGACTTACCATTGCTATTCCGAAATGTTGTGATTTATCTCTGTTTAAAAACTATAATCAATCCTGACCTTTTGAGCCAGCACTAACAAAAACTTTGACTTTGTGGGATAAGCTTAGGGAATTCACTGTGTAGTTTAGAGAGCTACACACAGAATATGACCTGCAAACTGTAAAATTTTGGTGAAGGTTCCGTCCGGAGGTTGGAACCCATGGTAAAGTTTAAGGTTCGCGGACCGGATCCTGTACAAGTCGAACACAATCGAACGCAAATCAAATGCGTATACGCAATTTGTATTCAAAATTTATGAAAGCCGAAAAAATTCTCCCTATTACATACTTTTGCATAAACTCAATAAGTAAAAAAATTAACTCATTACAAGATAAACTAACTAACTAAGTATATTGCTAAGTAAAACCAAAACAAAAATTTAACAAAGTAACTTAGATTTTCTATAGAAATTTCGAAGTATGCATAAATGAAGTAAAAATGAAGCAAGAGTACGTATTTAGTGCGTACGTTTCATAGTGCTTCAGCGTACGTATGCGTATTTTAACTTTTGCGTCTACGTACTACGCATACTCAGTTTTTTTCCTGATTCGTAGTGTGCGTATGCGTAGTCTACTATTTCTAATGCGTATGCGTACATATGCGTATTTTGAAAAATGCGTACTACGTGCGTAGTACGCATTAATGAATACGCATTGCAGTTCTCTGGTTCGAGTGTGGGTTCATAGATTGTTAAATAGTTGATCGATTTTTGCCTCAACATTTGGCCAAAAATTTAGAAATATTTTTGATCTGGAGAACGCGTTCAGATTACCAAGCTATGAATATAAGTCGTCAAGTCGACTGGACCACATTCCTTACTGTTATTATTCATAGGTGTTCTAACAAGTCTTTCAAAAGTGCCTGGTCTTTGAGTTTTGGAAGCCTCACCTTCTACGTACATACCCAGCCTGCATTTCATGAAATTTCTGATCACATTTGAATATTTTTTGAGTCCTTTGTCTGATTGAAACAGTCATAAATGATAGTTTTGTCGGGAGAATATGATGCCCAAGGCGAGAATCTTCTTAAAGAGTCGTGTATAGCCCGTTTTTCTCATCAGTTTTGACTCAATTTCGAGTCATATTTCCAATCATTTGCGAGTCTTTTGTTAGTCGTATTTCAATAAATCACGTTTTGACCATGAATTTAATCTCTTTAATCTTCAAACGGGCGATTGGCTTTCCCCTTTTGCGACTATACTTATGTTTTTCTTTCTTCTCGAAATCGCTATACGTATAGGATTTCTAAAAAGCATTTTTATACCCTTGCAAAGGGTATTATAATTTTGTCCAGAAGTTTGCAACGCATAGAAATATTCATTTCCGACACCATAAACTATATATATTCTTGATCAGGGCGACGAGATGAGTCGATTTACCTTTGTCCGTCCGTCAGTCTGTCTGTTTCTACGCCAACTAGTCTTAGTTTAAGGATATCGAGCTGAAATTTTGCACAAAGACTTCTTTTTAGTGCACCCTGCACTAATATATCGGAACCGACCGGATCGGATGACCATATCTTTTAGCTGCCATAGGAACCATCGGTCGAAAAATGGGTCTTAGTGAGAAAAACTTTTTTGTTTTCAATGTTAGCGTCCTTAAACTCAGCCATTATAAATATTATATGCTTTTAAACAGATTTTCAAATTTTGGTCAAGATCGGATGACTATAACATATAGCTGCCATAGGAACCGTCGGTCAGTTAATGGGTCTTGGTGAGAAAAACTTTTTGTTTTCAATGTTAGCGCCCTCAAACTCGGCCATTATAAATATTATATGCTTTTAAACAGATTTTCAAATTTTGGTCAAGATCGGATGACTATATCTTATAGCTGTCATAGGACCGATCGGTCGGAAAATGGATCTTAGTGAAAAAAACTTTTTTGTTTTCAAGTAAATCGTTCTTAAGGTCGGTGTTTCTTAATATTAAGCGCTTTCAAACTAATTTGGAAAAGTTGATCGACATCGGGTGACTACATCTTATGGTTGCCATAGGACTGATCGGTCCAAAATGGTTCTTATTAAGTAATTGTTGTAAGTAATGGTTCTTAAACTCACTGATTACTTATTCTATATGCTTTCAAATACATTCGCGAAATTTGGTCGATATCGGTTGACTATATCTTAAGGCTGCAATAGGACCGATCGGTCGGGAAATGAGACTTAGTGAAAAAAACTTTTTTTGTTTTCAACTTTATCGTTCTTAAACTCGGCGATTGTTAATTTGAAATGTTTTAAAAAAGATTCGCGAAATTTGGTCGAAATCAGTTGTTTTTTTCTGTTGGAAAATGTGTTTTAGTTACAACAGTTTTTGATTCTGAAACTCTGACATTTAAAAAACAGCAGTTGCAAGGGTATAAAAACTTCGGCACAGACGAAGTTAGCTTGGCCTGCTCGTTTTTGATATTATCATGAAAAAACTATTTTTGAACTCTTCAATTGCCAACTATTAAATCTTCATGTTAATCTGAACTAATTATAAAATTTTGCACATATTCACCCTTCAATTTACCCGTATTTAATAATAATCTAACTCATACAAAAGTTTTCAAAATTTCGTGACTTTTTGGACCATTTACGCTATTCGATTTAACCATTTAGGTGCACACTTTCGATATTTACCTGTCTATTATTACCGTCTATCAAATCTTCATAATCATTTTAGGTCAAATGAAAAATTTGCAAATTTCGTGATTTTTTTTCGTTGTTCGATCTACACCTCCTATTTAACCGTCTACATTGCCATTGAAAAATTGCATAATTATATATCTTGAGCTTTCCGATCTACACCTTCTATTTATAATGCCATCTAAACATCAAGCGGTTTCATAAATACTCTTATAATAATTTTGCAAATTTCGCGGTTTTTGGACCATTTAAATAAAAGTTCTATTTGGCTGGCTTAAGGTCTATGGTTGAGTTTAGTTCTATATAGACAACACAAATCAATAGATATTAATTACAACATTTTGAAATAGCAATTGGGTCAAATCAAAACAGGTCACTAAACCCCATATACATAAAAGTTATATGTTCAACTCCAGGTTATCAACTATCTGAGTGCCAAATTTCATGAGTAACAAACATACAAACTTTCACATTTATAGTATTAACAAGAAAGAAAGTCGGCCCGAAAGCCCGACTATAACATACTCTGTACCCTTACACTCGCATTTGCTCAGGAGTCAAACGGCCAGTTAACACAGTTTTTTGCTCATAGCTTGAGTATTGTTCATCCGATCTTTATCATTGCTTCAGCAAATCGATAAATAATTTTAATTACTAGATATCTCTAGGAAGTACGAACCATCTATCATGAAAACTGTGGGAGATATGACGTTTTTTCCAAATTACGGGGCGCGAGGGGGCGTGGCAAAAATTGAAAATAAACTTGATCTGCCTGCAAGTATAAGAAATATATGTCCCATACATGTCAAAGCTCTATTTCTTACCATCTTTGAGATTTGTGCATTCATACAGACGGACACGGCTATATCGACTCGGCTGTTGATGCTGATCAAGAATATATATACTTTATAGGGTCGGAAACGATTCCTTCTCCCTGTTACATACTTTTGCACAAACTTAATATACTCTGTGTACCTTTGGTACAGAGTATAAAAAGATGTGTGCTTAGAACTAGATTCACACTGAAGTTGGTTCAGGAGTTGTTAGGTTTCTTATAGACATTCAAACTCTTAGCTTGATCTTAAGCTTTTTCATTACCACCTTCCCCCCACAATCACCACATAAATTACCCCCTCAAAATTTGCCAAGTCGCTCAACTCAACATTAGCCATTCGGTTTATACCAAACCTCCCAACCTTCCCATCAAGAAAAACCAAAATAAATAAATGTCCAACTGGCCTACAAATTGCTTCATTTGTCCCACCACCAAAAAAACCAAAAAACCAAAAAAAAAAGGAGACTTGAGAAGCCCAAACTAAAACCCAACAAATATTTATGTTAAATTTTATGGAGAACAACTAAAATGGTTGCCACACACACAAACACACACACAATTGAAATGGCGCTTAATTTTTTATGACCATCGCAAACACTCAAGTCAAACAACAACAACAACAACAGGCCGCAAGTATCCTTGACACAGGACCCTCTCCACTCTAGGAAAAAAAAATACGGAAATTCTTTGCCAACCGGCTACAATTTTGCGGTTTGTAAAACTTTTGCCTTTCGTTTTTTTTTTCCTTTCTGTTTTTGTTTGTTGAGGTCTTGTTTTTTGGGCTTTTTCCCTTTGTTTTCCATTATTTTGTTTGCATTTGAATTGAAAATTAGTATTTGGGGCTGCTAATTTATCATGCACCTTTTGCCCATTTTTATACTCTGTACCTAATGTACACAGAGTATATTTAGTTTGTGCAAAAGTATGTAACAGGGAGAAGGAATCGTTTCCGACCCTATAAAGTATATATATTCTTGATCAGCATCAACAGCCGATTCGATATAGCCATGTCCGTCTGTCCGTCTGTCCGTCCGTCCGTCTGTCCGTCTGTCCGTCTGTCTGTCCGTATGAACGAAGAGATCTCAGAGATGGTAAGAGATAGAGGTTTGACATGTATGGGACATATATTTCTTATACTTGCAGGCAGATCAAGTTTATTTTCAATTTTTGCCACGCCCCCTCCCGCCCCCGTAATTTGGAAAAAACTTCATATCTCCTACAGTTTTGGAGATAGATCGTTCGTTCTCTCTAGAGATACCTTGTAAACAAAATTATTTATCGATTTGCTGAAGGAATAATAAAGATCGGATGAACGATACTCAAGTTATGGGCAAAAAACGGCCAGTTAACACCACCCACCCCCCCACCAACAACCACAGCAACATACCCTAACCGTTCAACACAGGCAATCTTAGTGCGAGAGAGAAAGAGAGAGAGAGAGAGAGAAACTTAGAGAGCGCACCGTGTTGTGCGCGGGGTGTTAACTGGCCGTTTGACTCCTGAGCAAATGCGAGTGTAAGGGTACAGAGTATGTTATAGTCGGGCTTGACCGACTTTCTTTTTTGTTTTTTTTTTTTTTTTTGAAAGTGTTTATTTAGGCTTCGTGCACGTAATTTTGATTGTGGATAGCTACGAAATCTTTATAAAGTGTGTGCAGTTTGGTCTCAATTGCAGTTGGAGGAGGGCACTCACTCAGTTTGGCAAGTTTACAATGTAATAAACTCGAGCTACCTCAGCAAACAGAAAATAAACACGAAACGGTAGCAAGGTGTACAGACAAGTCCTCGGAAGCGACGACGACGACGACAACGTTGGCATAGCCCGCCTAATGAGTTCCTAATTTAAATAAATTTCAAGTCATAAATTAACAAACACCGAGACGACATATAAAGCACCAAGCGAGACGCAGACGCACAGGATGGCGATGGCAATGGCAACTGACAGCGCCTGGGGAGCGACAATTCCACATTTTCTGCCAAGGAATGGAAAAATGTTCAAGTCCAGTTCTTTGTCTAATTCATTACGCGGCAATGCCCAAAACTATTTACAAATTTTCTTTTATAACTTGCCAAACCAAAAACCAAACAAAGCGACCAAAATAAAATGCAACCGCATAACCACATAAATCAGTTTCTAGCCGCAACTCTAAGCCACAATAAATGCCAGGAACCAGTAAGTACGTGAGGAGAGAGGCCATGGCAAATAAAAAACTTGGCGCATACCAAAAAGTCAATGAGCCATTGAACGATCGATTCAAGAGAGAGAGGAAACGTTCTGGTCGGTACCTCCCAAAGATGGTCAACGTCGTCGTCGTCATCGTCGTCTTGGTTTTCGCTACGCCGCATTTTTAGCCAATTTAAAGTCTAATTTAAGCAGCGCATTTGTAACGCACGTAAGGACAGCTCCAGCACGGGCAGGAGGTAAAGGATTGATCTGGCCTGGCTAATTTTGAGCACGTACGCATATAAATTTCATCAAAATTCCAACGTTTAAATACGCGAATATGGGGGAATTTTTCACAAAAAGGACACAAAGGAGCGCACTGACAGCCAGCCGATAGCAGAGCGCATCGCACACACACACACACAGATAAAAAATTCATATTAAATTATGGCGGTGGAATTTTTGTGTGCAGTGGCTTTTGGGGGCTTTTCTTTTTGTCATTGGACGCATAATAAACATGTTTATTAGCATTTTTTCTGTGCACAAACAACAACAATAAATTAACAAGCCGACAGACAGTTTGCAACATGTTGCACGCAACATTCATCAACGCGCCCAGAAGGGAAGCTGCTGGCGCAAAAAATGCAGCATGAAATCATTTTTGGTGTCGATCGAAAAAAGTTGAAGAGAAAAAAAAAAGCAAAGAGAGTGAGATGATGATGAAAGAAAGTAAACGACTGGCCACTGAAATACCCTAGAAAAGCATTAATGCCTTTTAGCAATGCTCCCATTTTCGCTTTCGCAAAAATTTTCAGATTTCGAGTCCAAAATTGGTCCAAAAACCGGCTTGAAATCGCAAAAGTTTTGCGAAAGTGAAAATGGGAGCATGGCTGTTTGTCTCAGAAAATTATTTTTCTATTTATATGAAAATCAGCCAAGAATTGAATACGCCCTAAAATTTCAAAAACTCTATTTACTATGTATATCTTAGATTCCAGCCATATATTCACACTCGAGCAAAAAAAAAAGCCACTGGCAGAGTTTTAGGTCAATCGGCATAGATTTGGAACCATTTTGAACTTAAAATTTCAAGTACTTACTGTTCTTGAATGTATTTAAATTAAGTACGAAACATTCTAGAGTCGAAAAACGGCAGTAAATGTTACTATAATAAGAACAAACGTTCTTGTATCAACAACTTTTCGTACTTACAATAAAGCACAGTAAGGAGAACTCCATAAACTCCATATAAAAGCAATGGGGGAAAGCTAACTTCGGCTCGACCAAAGTTTATGTACCCTTGTAGCTTGTATAATTTATATTAATTAAGGTTTTCAATGATTTTGGTCGAACATTCTTAGCTGAGTTATTTCCCAAACTCAGCTATAGATGCCGCCACTACTTTGACCACTTGCTTGTCAGTTTGTTAGAGGCCAGCTATACGATATATTCATCCGATTTTGACCAAACTTCCAAAAATAGTGTGAAAACCGATTATATTCATAACTGCAAAGCTTAAAGACGCTACCATTGAAAACAAAAAAGTTTTTCTCACTAGAACTACTTTTTCGACCGATCGTTCCTATGGCAGCTATATGCTATAGTCTTCCGATTTGGATCAAACTTAACAGAATTATGTAGTAGCATATAATATTGATCAGTAACAAGTTTGGGAGCGATAGCACTGAAAACAATTAAGTTTTTCCTACAAAGACTTTTTTCCAGAACTAACTTTTGTATGGCAGCTACACTATATAGTTGTCCGATTTCAATAAAATTTGTTGGAATTATGTGAAAGCATAGAAAACTTAAAAATACGAGGTTTGGGGACGTTTGCGTTGAAGACAAAAAAGTTTTTCTTACAAAAACTACTTTTTCGACCGATAGTTTCTATGGCAGCTATATGCTATAGTCTTCCGATTTGGATCAAACTTGACAGAATTGTGTGGTGGTATATAATATTGTTAAATAACAAGTTTGGGAGCGATAGCATTGAAAACAAAACAGTTTTTCCTTCTAAAACTTCTTTTCAGAACTAACTTTTGTATGGCAGCTACACTATATAGTTGTCCGATTTCAATAAAATTTGTTGGAATTATGTGAAAGCATAGAAAACTTAAAAATACGAGGTTTGGGAACGTTCGCGCTTAAGTCAAAAAAGTTTTTCTTACCAAAACTACCTTTTCGACCGATAGTTCCTATGGCAGCCATATGTTATAGTCTTCCGATTTGGATCAAACTTGACAGAATTGTGTAGTAACATATACTATTATTCAGTAACAAGTTTGGGAGCGATGGCACTGAAAACAAAAATGTTTTGCCTACTAAAACTTTTTTTCAGAACTAACTTTTGTATGGCGGGCATACTATATAGTTGTCCGATTTTAATAAAACTTGATGGAATTATGTAAAAGCATAGAAAACTTATAAATACGCGGTTTGAGGACGTTTGCTTTGAAGACAAAAAAGTTTTTCTTACTAAAACTACTTTTTCGACCGATCGTTCCTATGGGAGCCATATGCTATAGTCTTCCGATTTGGATCAAACTTAGCAGAATTGTGTGGTAGCATATAATACTGTTGAGTAACAAGTTTGGGAGCGATAGCATTGAAAACAAAAAAGTTTTTCCTACTAAGACTTTTTTTTCAGAACTAACTTTTGTATGGCATCTATACTATATAGTTGTCCGATTTTAATAAAATTTGTTAGAATTATGTGAAAGCATAGAAAACCTATAAATATGAGGTTTGGGGACGTTTGCTTTGAAGACAAAAAAGTTTTTCTTACTAAAACTACTTTTTCGACCGATCGTTCCTATGGCAGCCATATGCTATAGTCTTCCGATTTAGATCAAACTTGGCAGAATTGTGTGGTAGCATATAATACTGTCGAGTAACAAGTTTGGGAGCGATGGCATTTAAAACAAAACAGTTTTTCCTACTAATACTTTTTTTCAGAACTAACGTTTGTATGGCAGCTACACTATATAGTTGTCCGATTTAAATAAAATTTGATAGAATTATGTGAAAGCATAAAAAACTTAAAAATACGAGGTTTGGGGACGTTTGCTTTGAAGACAAAAAAGTTTTTCTTACTAAAACTACTTTTTCGACCGATCGTTCCTATGGGAGCCATATGCTATAGTCTTCCGATTTGGATTAAACTTGGCAGAATTGTGTGATAGGCATATAATACTGTTGAGTAACAAGTTTGGGAGCGATAGCATTGAAAACAAAAAAGTTTTTCCTACTAAGACTTTTTTTCAGAACTAACTTTTGTATGCCAGCTACACTATATAGTTGTCAGATTTTCATCAAATTTGATGAAATTATGTGAAAACATTCAAAACTTATTAAAACGAGGTTTGGGGACGTTGGCGCTTAAGTCAAAAAACTTTTTCCTACCAAAACTACCTTTTGGACCGATTGTTCCTATGGCAGCTATATGCTATAGTCATCCGATCCCGCCGGTTCCGACAAATGTACAGCGTCTTTGTACCAAAAGACTTCGTGCTAACTTTGGTTAAGATAGCTTTAAAGCTGACGGAGGAGATAGAAACAGACAGACGGGCATACAGATATGGCTATATCAACTCAGCTCGTCATGTTGATCAAGAATATATATACTTTATGTGGTGGGAGATGCTTTCTTCTATGCGTTTCAAACGTCTGGACGCTCTACAAGGGCATAAAAAACGCTGTAAAACGTTGTAAAACCACTTGCAAAAAGTTTGACGGCAGATGTTATACGTTGTGTACGGAGACAAACAAATCCCAGTCGATACTCACTGAACCAAGCTTATGGGAGCTAAAAGGGGAGAAGCCCACCGAGCTACTATTGTTATCACGGGCTGCTCACATTGCGGTTAGCCGCCTTGTGTAAGATCATGGTGGTTGTGCGTTGACACCTCTCAGGATTTGAGATACTTCCTTCAAAACCAGTCTACAAACCTCTAAAATTTGGTTGAAGGTTCGGTTTGAAGGTCCAAACCTTTTTAAAAGCCTAATATGTGACTCGCAGTTCCAAAGCTTAGCGAACCTTAGGTTTTGCTTCTAACCTTAGTCCATATCATCTTATAATGTGGAGGCCTTTTCTACTCTATTCTCTCAAGGGGTTGCTAAAGCTGCCTTTACACTTGTCATATATCACTAAAAAGTAGGTAGAAGTCTGACTCTCAAAAGAATCTCTTATCAAATAGAACCTGTTCTATTTCATCAAAAAAGGCTAAATTTTTGAAATATTTAGAGATATATGATTTGCTATTTACACTATCGTCAGCGATATATGACAAGTGTAAAGGCAGCTTAACTTTTAATGTTAGTTTTCGATAGGAAGCTACTTAAAAATTTCAAACATTTCTGAATCATAAGCTCATTCCGTGTTGTCCTGAGGATTTTATAACATTTTTCGCCAAATTGAGAAAAAATTCATAAAATCATTATATGAAAGTTCTGGAAAAAGTGACTTGATGTCCAAAATGAAGTGGTCCAGTTGAGTTCAACTAGGTTCATGGACCAGTCTGTAAGGTTAGGTTCTAGGCCGCTTTGCAAGCTTGATAAAAGCTTCAACTCTTTTGGCAGTAAAATTGTAAAAACCTCTAGATCTGCTGAATATCAAGTTTTATGTCAAAATTCCCTTAATAAAATTCACCTACCCTTTACATAAAAAAAAAAACGAGAAGGCCAGGCTAACTTCGTCTGTGCCGAAGTTTTTATACCCTTGCAAATGCAAATGTCACAGTTTAAGAACGCTTACATAAAAATCAAAAAATTTTGTTACTAAAACCTATTTTCCGACAGATAAAACGTCTGAAAAAAGTTTTTCTCACTAAGACTCAGTTTCCGACCGATCGGGCCTATGGCAGCCTTAAGATATAGTCACCCGATGTCGATCAACTTTTTCAAATTAGTTTGAAAGCGTTTAATATTAATAATCACCGACCTTAAGAACGATTTACTTAAAAACAAAAAAGTTTTTTTTCACTAAGACCCATTTTCCGACCGATCGGTCCTATGACAGCTATAAGATATAGTCATCCGACTTTGACCAAAATTTGCAAATCTGTTTGAAAGCATATAATATTATTAATGACCGAGTTTAATCACGTTAACATTGAAAACAAAAAAGTTTTTCTCACTAAAACCTATTTTTCGACCTATGGTTCCTATGGCAGCTATAAGATATAGTCATCCGATTTTGACCAAAATTTTCAAATCTGTTTGAAATTATATAATATTATTAATGACCGAGTTTAATCACGTTAACATTGGAAACAAAAAAGTTTTTCTCACTAAAACCCATTTTTCGACCTATGGTTCCTATGGCAGCTATAAGATATAGTCACATCCGATTTTGACCAAAATTTGCAAATCTGTTTGAAAGTATATAATATTATTAATGACCGAGTTTAATCACGTTGACATTGAAAACAAAAAAGTTTTTCTCACTAAAACCCATTTTTCGACCGATGGTTCCTATGGCAGCTATAAGATATAGTGATCCGATCCGGTCGGTTCCGACATATTAGCAGCGTGCAGTAAAAAGAAGACTCTGTGCAAAATTTCAGCTCGATAGCTTTAAAACTGAGAGACTAGTTTGCGTAGAAACAGACGGACAGACAGACAGACGGACAGACAGACAGACAGACGGACAGACAGACAGACGGACGGACAAAGCTCAATGAACTCAGCTCGTCCCCCTGATCAAGAATATATATAGTTTATGGGGTCGGAAATGAATATTTCTATGCGTTGCAAACTTCTGGGCAAAATTATAATACCCTTTGCAAGGGTATAAAAATTCAATTTTTGGCTGTCCATAAAATGAATAAAAATATTGCTTTTGCTGTTTGCATCGTTGTTGGCGCTGCTGCACTTCTGGCATTGTTGACTTATTAAAAACCAACTCGAACCCAACGCAAGCATCGTTTCGCCTTCATTAAATGCAGTTTTGCTGGAAGCAACCAAGCGATCGTCGCAGTTGCTTTTGCATTAATTTCACATGCAATTTACGCTGATTTATTTGATTTTCCAGCCAATGTACGCTGCCTGCCTGCCTGCCCTCCTTCTTCGTGTCACTATACCGACTTCAACTGCCAAGACTTCGACCCTGTTCCTAAATTGGCCCTGGCCACAAAAAAGAGCCAGCGCGTCACTTGGCTGCCTGTTGATTTGATCGATTTGTGTTGATTGCCTGTCAGTTGGCAGGCCAATACAATGGGTGCTGGGCCAAGGAGGGAAGTGCACCCAACATCTTGTTAGGTGTCAGGCGGTGCAGTCAAGTGTTAAATATATATGCACACTCCGCGCGCGCACACGCACACACACAGAGGCAGTAGAGAGTTTTATGTTAACTAAAAGTGCATAAAATGTGCAAGAAACACAGCAACTCGAAAAGTCAAAGTCAAAAGTCCGCTGTTGTGTCAGTCATTCAGTCAAGCATTCATTCGCTAGCTCGCTCGCTCGCTCTTTCTTTATGCAGAATCTGCCGTCTGGAGATTGTCTTTCTGGAAATCCACACTTGAGAGTGGTGGCCTTTTGTGGGTTTTCTGGGAAATCGCTTAGATTTTGAGATATATTTTTGTGTGGTTTGGTTTGGTTTGGGTAGGTAATATGAGATTGAGTTGGTGTAAAGATTGTGTGGGTAGCAGGTCTTGTAAACCGATATGAATTCATAAGTAAAGATGTGCTACAGCCAAAAAAAAAAGTAATCATCAAAATGATCTTATTTGGTCATCAATTTGAAACTATTGAGTATCAGTTTTTCGTTAACACTTCAAGTATCAAGTTGATATTTTCGAAAGTATTAAAATAATATTTGGAGGATATCAAATTGATACTAAATTGTATTAGGTTGATACTTTTTTTGTATTAATTTCTTAGACTCATTTTGACACTTGCTCTTGTAGATTTGATATTTCAATTTTCAAAGTTTTAGTGTCATTTTGATATTAGATTTGATAGATTTTATATTTTTGCATATAAAATATAATATAATTTTTTTTTAAATTAATACAATATTCTATATATTTACATTACAATACATATGAATTCGTCTGGTGTTCTTGAAAAATAAGTATAAGTATCAAATTGATACCCAAAATATCAATTTGACAATTTCTAGTATTATATTGATACAAAAAAACTGATACTGTTTTGGTTTTTGTTTCATTTTAAGACAACGCGTATCAAATTGATAATAATGTAGGTTTTCTCCATAAAGGCAAGACAACAACATTCTGATGCATTCATTAAATAAATAAAGTTTTCTATTTCTTATCTTCTCCACATAACATAACTCCTCTTCTCCTCCCCCTCTCCCCCTTTACAATATACACAAAAAACAGTTTAAACTTTCCATTTTGAAGATTGCAAATCTATTTCGTTGGCAAATGCTCACTCAACCATGTCCAGAGTAACTTCCTCTCCCTTCCTTTTGCAATTTTTAATGCAATTTCAGTAGATTTTTGTTTACTTCGATTTATTGTGTACTTCTTTATTTTTTTAGTTATTTTTTCGGGATTTCGTTATCATTCTAACGTAATCTTAATCACTTTGCTCAATGTTCATTCATCCACATCATCAATTTCCTTTGCGTTGCCCAAGACGGTGCATTAGCTTTAGCTGGCGCCCCAAAAAAAGGAAAAAAAGTAGTGAACTGCAACTGGAGATGGATGCCTTGGACTTGGCGCGTTTGTTCGCTGTCTGTTTCTGTGTTTCTACATTTGCTTTCTATGCCGCTTCAATGGACTCCACCGCCTTATCAGATTTGAAGTTATTTTCAAGTTGAGAGATTTGCTACTGCCCCTGCGCTGCTCCAATCTATTTTCCACGCTCCACTCCATGCATCAGTCAACTGCCAACGCCCAGAACCCGAAAACAGCATTTGCTACTTAATAGTTGGCCATTGCTGGTCGCCGGCTGTTATCGCACAATCTGCCTCGACCCGTAGACCCTATGGCCAGTTAGTTAGTCTCCTCCCTGTGCGCTCCCCTTGCTATTAAAAATGTATATAAAACTCTTAAACAAACCTTTCTGCAGCCATCGTCGTGCTGTAGATGGTCGATGAGAGTTCGCTTTTGGTTCTCTATAGATTTCAATAATAGATTTTTTTGCAACTCGGTTTCCTGCGTTGCAATTTTCGTCTGCAGGCGGCGTGCAAAATTGTTTCCACCATTGGCCATGAACTCGTACCCCAAAACCCGCTGACGGCTAACTTGGCTAGCTTCTGGCTGTGGCCCGGCCCGGCCCGGCCTGTCTAGTGCTGTCCTCAAGCTCTCTCTCTCTTTGCTCCTAATGTGCTTCTTTTGTTTCGTTTCTGGTCTTGTACTTGGCCGCAGCTGTGCGTTGAACCTTTTGGTCATTGCAATTGTTTTAGTTGTTCTTATTATTTGCTATTGTTGTTGTTGTTGTTGTTGCTGTTGGCATAGCAAATGTTTTTGGGGTCAGTCATGGCAATGACTGCTTCAATGGGAATTCAAGAGGTTCTGCCAAATGGTTTTCGGTTTGCATTTAGAAATCGATTAATAATCAATTATGATAAACAAAATTAAGGAGAGTAGCAAATTGTGTAAGTAGTGTAAAGTGCACTTTAAATATTTGCAATGGCCATGTTGGTCTATACACTTAAGGTATGAAAGGCAAGACTAGTTTTTAAGGGCCATTGGGAAGTCCGAAACGGTTTGACATGTATGGTACATATATTTCTTATACTTGGAGGCAGATCAAGTTTATTTTCCATTTGTGCCACGCCCCCTCCCGCCCCCGAAATTGGGAAAAAACGACATATCTCCCACAGTTTTAGTGATAGATTGTTCGTTCCTTCTGCAGATATCTAGTAATCAAAATTATTTATCGATTTGCTGAAGGAATGATAATGATCAGATGTACGATACACAAGTTATGAGCAAAAAAGTTACAGACCCGAATTGCGCTTCTTAGCTGAGCTATTTCCCAAACTCAGCAGGAGATGGCGACGCTACCTTGACCATTTGCTTTGACAAAACTCCCGAAAATTGTGTGGAAATCGATAATATTCATAACAGGGAAGTATAAAGACGCTAACATTGAAAAATACTCACCAGAAATATTTTTTCTACCAAACCGTCCTATGGCAGCTATATGCTATAGTCATCTGATTTGAATCAAAGTTGCTAGAATTATGTAAAAGCATATAATATTGATCAGTAACAAGTTTGTGAGCGATAGTATTGAAAACAATAAAGTTTTTCCTACTAAGATTTTTTTCAGAATTAGGTTTTGTATGGCAGCTATACTATATAGTTGACCGATTTTCATCAAACTTGGTGGAAGTATGTAGAAGCATAGAAAACTTACGAATAGGAGGTTTAAGAACGTTTGCGTTGAAGACAAAAAAGTTTTACTAAAACTACTTTTTCAACCGATAGTTCCTATGGCAGCTATATGCTATAGTCATCTGATTTGGATCAAACTTGCTAGAATTATGTGGAAGCATATAATATTGATTAGTAACAAGTTTGGGAGCGATAGTATTGAAAACAACAAAGTTTTTCATACTAAGACTTTTTTCAGAGCTATATTTTGTACGGCAGCTATACTATATAGTTGACCGATTTTCATCCAACTTGGTGGAATTATGTAAACGCATAGAAAACTTACGAATACGATGTTTAAGGACTTTTGCGTTGAAGACAAAAAAGTTTTTCTTACTAAAACTACTTTTTCGACCGATAGTTCCTATGGCAGCTATATGCTATAGTCATCTGATTTGGATCAAACTTGCTAGAATTATGTGGAAGCATATAATATTAATCAGTAACAAGTTTGTGAGCGATAGTATTGAAAACAATAAAGTTTTTCCTACTAAGACTTTTTTCAGAATTAGATTTTGTATGGCAGCTATACTATATAGTTGACCGATTTTGATCAAACTTGGTGGAACTATGTAAAAGCATAGAAAACTTACGAATAGGAGGTTTAAGAACGTTTGCGTTGAAGACAAAAAAGTTTTTCTTACTAAAACTACTTTTTCGACCGATAGTTCCTATGGCAGCTATATGCTATAGTCATCTGATTTGGATCAAACTTGCTAGAATTATGTGGAAGCATATAATATTAATCAGTAACAAGTTTGTGAGCGATAGTATTGAAAACAATAAAGTTTTTCCTACTAAGACTTTTTTCAGAATTAGATTTTGTATGGCAGCTATACTATATAGTTGACCGATTTTGATCAAACTTGGTGGAACTATGTAAAAGCATAGAAAACTTACGAATAGGAGGTTTAAGAACGTTTGCGTTGAAGACAAAAAAGTTTTTCTTACTAAAACTACTTTTTCGACCGATTGTTTCTATGGCAGCTATATGCTATAGTCATCTGATTTGGATCAAACTTGCTAGAATTATGTGGAAGCATATAATATTAATCAGTAACAAGTTTGTGAGCGATAGTATTGAAAACAATAAAGTTTTTCCTACTAAGACTTTTTTCAGAGCTTTATTTTGTATGGCAGCTATACTATATAGTTGACCGATTTTGATCAAACTTGGTGGAACTATGTAGAAGCATAGAAAACTTTCGAATAAGGACGTTTAAGGACGTTTGCGTTGCAGACAAAAAAGTTTTTCTTACCAAAACTACTTTTTCGACCGATAGTTCCTATGGCAGCTATATGCTATATTCATCTGATTTGGATCAAAGTTGCTAGAATTATGTGGAAGCATATAATATTGATCAGTAACAAGTTTGGGAGCGATAGTATTGAAAACAATAAAGTTTTTCCTACAAAGACTTTTTTCAGAATTAGATTTTGTATGGCAGCTATACTTTATAGTTTACAGATTTTCATCGAACTTACTGGAACTATGTAAAAGCATATAAAACTTACGAATACGAGGTTTAAGGACGTTTGCATTGAAAACAAAAAAGTTTTTCTCACTAGAAATACTTTTTCGACCGTTCGTTCCTATGGCAGGCTATATGCTATTGTAATCCGATTTGGATCAAACTTGGCAAAGTTGTGTGGACGCTTATAATATTGATCAGTTACAAGTTTGGCAGCTATATGATATAGTCATCCGATCCGGCGGCGTCTTTGTACCAAAAAAATTCGTGCAAGGTTTGTTTAGGTTAGCTTTAAAACTGACGAAGGAGATAGCATAGAAGCAGACTGACAGACCATTTCCGTCTGGCTATATGAACTCAGCTTGTTATGCTGATCAAGAATATATATATTTTATGTGGTCGGATTTGCTTCCTTCTATGGATCAGGGTATAAAAATAAGTGTGCCCGCATCTTGTGACGATAAAATACCTTCGGTAAAAACGCGTTAGAGTCAAATATTCAATTTCTTAAAATACTTTAGTATAAATATGAAAAATCATACCTTATGTAAATAAAAAGCAACTCTTAACGAAACTATAAACTTGTGTAAGCATTTGAAAACTGTTCCCTGGTTCCCATTGCCATGTTTAACTCATCCACTTTTTCCCACAATAAAATTTGCCATAAATAAAATTAATCGCTTAGAAAATTGCTAATAAGCTTTAAGAACAAAAAAAAAAAAAAATTAAAAAGAAAAGCACATGAAAAAGCTACTAACTAAAGATTAAGATAGTTCAACAAGGATAAGTGTTTCACCCACCCACACAAGGTTCAAAGTACCACAGGCAGAGATTAAGATTAGCAGCTCAACAAGAACCAAGGAAAGAAAGAAGTGGAAATGGAGAAAAAATGCGTGAGCAAGGTGAGAGCCATGTAATGAGAAGGGAACACAACTTGTCCCCGGGTAACATTTAGTAAGTGTGAATTTGGTGTCATCAGCGAGCGGCGAGTGGGGAGCGGTTTGGGTCTCCCCGTGTGGAATGTGAATTGCCTTAGACAAAAGTCAGCGGAAATGTGCGAGTTTCGCTTTGGGGCGCAACTAAAATTGCCAATGAAAATAAGCGTAGATTACGACCATGGGGGAAAGACCACTACCAAGACCAAGACCAGGACCAGCACCAGGAACAGGGCCATCAAGCGAAACCCATCAAAGTGTAATGAGAAAAAGTTAACTCGCTGCCAGGCATTTTGTCTGTGATTATCAGACCCTTGGAATGGAGCCCTGATCATCATTATCAGCCCCACCAAACGCAGCTGGAGCTGGCCAAAGCTAAATGCTTATTTAAGTTGTAAAATTTAAAAGCAACTCATAAAGTTGACCCAGCTGACAGAGCGATTTGAAACTGGAAGACAGAATGAAGCAATTTCGGGAATTGCGGGTGTTTCTTTAATGGTTGCACACACACACACACACACACACACACACACGCACTTGGGGATTAAAGTTGGTGTGCTGACCTACCCCATTTACAACACATTCACTTTCCAGCATCTTGTGCAACATTTCCTAATTACACTCATCAGATCTCTGAGGGCTTGGACTCGCTCAGCTGTCAGGGGCCACGCCAAATCAATTAGACACGGCCGGATCATTAATATTGCCCCCAAAAGACAGCGCCGAAAGACACGTAGAGAGAGATGTATGTCAAAGTTCAGGCCTTTAAACACACAACATTAGTGGATAATTAACACACACCCACAAAGCGGGCAAGGGATTGGTTTTTGGCCAACTTTGTCATGCAAATGAGAGTTGAGCATGCGGCGCAAATTCATGTATCGTCCGACCAACAACACAGCTGGTGGTCTTTCAATGGTTTCACTTTGTTTAGTTGTCGAAAATTTCACGCTGCGCCACAACACACACTGCACATCATTCATACGCCACGTATGCCGTGTATGATGTGTGGGCGTTGCAATTTGTTACAGCTTTTCGGTGTTCGGAGGTTCGCTCATTAAAAAAAACCTCGTGTATTAAGCATCAATTTATGAAAATTATTAACAAATTAATGACTTTTACAGTCGCAACACTTGAAATCTTTGCATATTTTAAAAATGGTTTCTAATTTATTTTCTGGTTATCTTTTGCAGGTATGTTCGAACGCGTTAACCGCCAATGTGTTACATAAATCACCACCGATCCATTATGTTGATAACCAAAAAAAAAAAGAAGTGAGTTTGAATAGTTTTCAAGTGATTTGCATAAATTATGATTTTTGAATTTGAAATTGGGGCTAGGTGGGCGGTTACGGGGCGCTTTGTGACACATGTTGTGTGATGTGTGCTAAGCAAATTGATTGCGTTTGTCATTTAATTAGCATAAGATGAGAATATGGATGGGGGGGGGGGGGAAATGTACAAAGGCTGTAACATAATTATTGGCTCTCTGACGAGGAAGAATGGTAAAAGCAACAAAATCGTAAATCACATGCAATAGTGATATTGCTTCAGTTTAGCCAAAATGCGTATAAGTACCCAAATCTGCACAATTTGCCCAATTTTATAATAAGTTTGGACTTAGACTATCATGAAGATTTAATAGTTGCAATTGTCAGCAGGTTAATATGAAGTGTAGGCCAATCGGTCATCAAAATCGATATATGTGCAAGGCAGACAGACAGATGGACATGGCTAAATCGACTCGGCTGTTAATGCTTATCAAGAATACATATACTTTATAGGGTCGGAGATGCTTGTTTCTGGCTGTTACATACATTTGCACAATTTTAATATACTCCACTAGCTGGCCTGATGAAGATATCCTAGAAAGATATCCAAATGCATAGAAAATACTCGATTTTAAATGTAAACAAAACGAGAAGGCCAAGCTAACATCGTCTGTGCCGAAGTTTTTATACCCTTGCAAATGCTGTTTTTGAAATGTCAGAGTTTAAGAACGCTTACATAAAAATCTAAGAAATTTTAACTTAAACCCATTTTCCGACAGATAAACATCTGATTTTGACCAAATTTCGCGAATCTTCTTGAAAACATATCAAAATTACAATCGCGGAGTTTAAGAACGATAAAGTTGAAAACAAAAAAGTTTTTCTCACTAACTCATTTTCCGACCGTATTTTCCGAATTAAGATATAGTCATCCGACTGCGACCTAATTTTGCGAATCTATTTGAAAGCATATAAAATCAGTCATCAGCGAGTTTAAGGACGCTAACATAAGAAACAAAAAAAAATTTCTTACTAAGAATCATTTTCGACCGATCGGTCATATGGCAACCATAAGATATAGTCACCCGATGTCGATCAACTTTTTCAAATTAGTTTGAAAGCGTTTAATATTAATAATTACCGACCTTAAGAACGATTTACTTGAAAACAAAAAAGTTTTTTACACTAAGACACATTTTCCGTCCGATCGGTCCTATGGCAGCTATAAGATATAGTCATCCGATTTTGACCAAAATTTGCAAATCTGTTTGAAAGCATATAATATTAATAATGCCCGAGTTTAAGGCAGCTAACATTGAAAACAAACAACTTTTTCTCACAAAGACCCATTTTCCGACCGATCGGTCCTATCGGAGCTATAAGATATAGTCATCCGATTTGGACCAAAATTTGCAAATCTGTTTGAAATCATATAATATTAATTATCGCCGAGTTTTATGACGCTAGCATTGAAAACAAAAAAGTTTTTCTCACTAAGACTCATTTTCCGACCGATGGTTCCTATGATAGCTATAAGATATAGTCATCCGATCTTGACCAAAATTTGCAAATTTGTTTGAAAGCATATAATATTAATAATGGCCGAGTTTAAGGCAGCTAACATTGAAAACAAAAAACTTTTTCTCACAAAGACCCATTTTTTTAACGATGGTTCCTATGACAGCTATAAGATATAGTCATCCGATCCAGTCGGTTCCAACATATTAGCAGCGCGCAGTAAAAAGAAGACTTTGTGCAAAATTTTAGCTCGATAGCTTTAAAACTGAGAGACTAGTGGGCGCAGAATCAGACAGACAGAAGGACGGACCAAGCTCAATCGACTCAGATAGTCGCCCTGATCAAGAATATATAAGGTTGTCAAAAAAGTCTTGCGGTATTTTTTTATTGAATTTTCAATTGTTCATAAAATTGGTTATATTTATTTATTTATTTTTTCGTATTTATTTATTTATTTATTTAGAGTCGACAAACAAATGCTGTCAACGAAAGTATAAATACGTTACAAAAAAATTTTATGAGCTAAGGAAGCCTATCAAAGAAAATCTAATAAAATTACAAAATAAACTAATAACGACTCCGACACGGTGGGGGTATTTTATTTGCCCGTCCGGCCAGCTATGCCATTATTCACAGCCGATTGTAGTCAGAGACGTTATTAGAGCTAACAAAAACTTTAATAATATAGAGATCGAGAAAAGGGAGAGAGAGAAAAAACCAAAACCTATAGTTATGTAGGAGCAAAGGAAAAAATAAGATAATATAATAAATTAAACTAAAACAGAGATAGAGAGAGAGAGAGAAAACTATCTAAAAGAAAACTTTAAAAATACAAAATGTATACGTTAAACTTAAAACTAAATAACCGGAAAATCTCTGACCCGGTGGGGGAGGATTTTTTAGCCAGTCCGGCAAGCTATGCCCCTACTCACAGCTGGGAGTGGTCAGAGATTTCCCCGGAGATAATTATAGAGAGACGTTTTTAGAGAGAAGAGAGAGAGCTCTGTTGAGAGCAGGTGATTGAGATCATTGTAATTCTTACATAAAACCCGAAATCGATTATGCTGGGCATAATCAGTTGTGCATCTAGACAAGATAAAAGGAAAATAGTTTCTAGTTGGCCTAGAAGGAACGGAAAAGTTAAGGCGACCTAAAAGATCAGAAGAGTCTACATCACCGATAATTAGCTTATGAAGAAAAGAAACACCTAAGACTGTTCTACGGTTAGCTAACGAAGGAAGGTCAATAAGCAAAAGTCTGCTGGAGTACGTTGGTAAACGAAGGTTAGGGTCCCAATTTAAGCCACGTAGGGCAAAAAGCAAGAATTGCTTTTGAACTGATTCAATTCGATCGATATACTTTTTATATTGCGGACACCAGACGGACGAGCAGTATTCAAGTACAGGGCGAACTAGAGCAGTATACAGAAGCTTTGTGGTATATGGATCATTAAATTCCTTCGACCAACGTTTAATGAATCCAAGTACACCTTTCGCCCTATTTACAATAGAGGAGATGTGAGGATTAAAACTCAATTTTGGGTCAAAAAGAACTCCAAGATCAACGACTGTAGATATTCGTTCCAAGGGTTCATTGCCAATCGTATAGGTAGCCAGCGAAGGTTTGCAACGATGGAAAGTCATAAACATGCACTTGGAGCAATTAAGGTGTAATTGATTAATCAAGCACCAGGACTGCAATGAGTTTAAATCATCTTGCAGTCTGATCGAATGCGTCGGGTCGTTGAAAGATAAAATAAGTTTCACATCATCGGCGTACATAAGTATCCGAGAGTAAGACAATATTGTGGGGAGATCATTAATAAAAAGAGTAAAAAACAAAGGGCCGAGGTGGCTGCCTTGTGGCACACCAGAAGTGACAAAGACAGGCTTTGAAGTATTAGAGCGAAGCAGAACTATTTGAGTTCTATCTTTTAAATAGGACGAAATCCAAAGCAGAAAAGAGGAAGGAAATCCTAAACGATCAAGCTTAAAGAGGAGAATATCGTGGTTCACAGAATCAAATGCTTTACTGAAGTCGGTGTAGATGACATCAGTTTGATTTTTTAAAAGGAATCCATCGTTAACCATTGAGGTAAATTCAAGCAAATTGGTCGTAGTTGACCGACGCTTTGTAAATCCATGCTGGAAAGGTGATAAAATCGATTTACAATAGTGCTGTAAGGATGAGGTTAGAATCTGTTCAAATAATTTTGGAATAGCGGAAAGCTTGGCTATACCCCTATAATTGGATATATCAGATTTTCCTCCCTTTTTGTGAAGAGGAATGATATAAGATTCTTTCCAAAGATTCGGAAACACAGTAGATTCTAGAGATAGATTAAAAAGCTTAAGCAAAGGACTGCATAAGGAAAAACAACACTCTTTAAGCACGCAACTGGGAATGTTGTCAGGCCCAGGGGAGTATGAGGATTTAAGTGATTTCAAATATGAAAGCAAGGAGCTTTCTGAAATTGAGGGAGCACATATCGAGTTGGAAGAAGGATAATAATAATGCGATTTAAGTCAAATATGCGCCGTTTTGTTCGATGACGAGTTCCCAACGAGATGCCAACTTCATAATGCCCCTCTTATAGAAGCTCGCTTCCCTATTGGCAAAAAACTCGGAGAGCCAATTTTCACAGGACTCTCTTGTGGCCAACTTCCGACTACCAAGCTCGTTCGCCATGGACAGAAATAGGTGGTAATCACTTGGTGCGAGATCCGGTGGATGCAAAAGAACCTCCCATCCGAGCTCCCGGAGCTTCTGGCGCGTCAACAAAGATGTGTGTGGCCTGGCGTTGTCCTGATGGAAGACAATTCGGCCTCTGTTGATCAAAGATGGCCTCTTCTGCATGAGTGCTGCATTCAAGCGGTCCAGTTGTTGGTCCGAATTGAGCGTTTGGCCATAGGGGAGCAGCTCATAGTGGATGATTCCCTGCCAATCCCACCAAACACACAGAAGAACCTTCCTGGCCGTCAATCCAGGCTTGGCCACCGTCAGGGCAGCTTCACCGCTTTTCGACCACGACCGTTTGCGCTTCACGTTGTCGTAAGTGACCCACTTTTCATCGCCAGTCACCATCCGCTTCAAAAACGGGTCGATTTTGTTGCGATTCAGAAGCGATTCACATGCATCCATACGGGCAAAAATGTTTCTTTGCGTCAAGTCGTGTGGCACCCATACATCGAGCTTCTTTTTGAATCCAAGCTTCTTCAAATGGTTTATAACGGTTTGATGACTCATGCCCAGCTCTTGGCCGATGCTACGGCTGCTACTATGCCGGTCTCTTTCGATCAATTCAGCGATTTTATCGCAATTTTCGACGACAGGCCTTCCGGACCGTGGCGCATCTTCGATCACCTCTGCACCAGAACGAAAACGTTGAAACCATCGTTGTGCGGTGGAAATGGAAACTGTATCAGGTCCATAAACTGCACAAATTTTATTGGCAGCATGAGATGCATTTTTGCCTTTATCGTAGTAGTACTGTAAAATATGCCGTATTTTCTCTTTATTATGCTCCATGTTTGCGACGCTATAACTCACGAACGACTAAAAACAAACAACAATAAATCAAACACGTGTTAGCGCGTGAAAAGAGCTTTCTAAAAAGCTCTAGCGTGAACCGATGCGACGAATACAACTAGATCTACGCGCTTGCAAAGACAAGCTTGCGGAAATACCGCAAGACTTTTTTGAGAACCTTATATTTTTCATGCCCATAAGTGGTTTCCACGTACTATTTATAGCAATTTTAGAGTCTTTAAGCTTTTGTTGCAAATAACGTTTAAAGCTCATACTTGGCGTTAGCGTAACCCCTAGATTCCGAATTCACCTACCACTTCAAGCTCTTCTCCATTCAGGAACCACGTCGCATCTCTTGACTTACAACCTACTCCATTTTTCATTATAAGTAACTTGGACTTATTACTGTTTATTTGCAGACTGCACTTTTGATAGAAGCTGTGTGTGGCGCTTATCATGCTCTGCAGTTAAGTGACATCTTTCTAGATCGTCTGCGTACATAAGGATTTTGACACGCTCTTCAACAATTCTTACTCCTCCTGAAAGCGATGACACCATATCGTCTATATAGAGTGGTTTCAAACCGGTAACCGAAACGATTATTTGTAGCATATTTGTTTCCGTTTTGAATCCCTGATCCCCTCTAATCCTTTGTAATTCTCAACCAGTTTTATTCAACTATTATTGCCCTGCCTTTATATACAATTTCAACTCAAATTAGCAACTAAATGCCAAATGCAAAGGTTAACCAATCAAAAATTAATCAATATGCCTGCATAACATTACTTGATATGCATTCTCTTCTATAAACCATTGACTGACCAGCAACATCAACAACAACAGCAACAACAACTCCACAGACAAAAAAAGAAACCGATTTGAATAAAAAACGGCCGCAGAAATAAATCGAACGCAAGGTAAACCAAATCGATTTGAATGGGAAACCCCATAGTTCAAAACATTTTGTGGTAAATGCAAATTTATTGCAAAAAAAAACGAGAGAGAAGCATTTTTGCGTACGAGAAGTTGCCCATGTAAAATATGCTAAAAGTAAATCCAAGTTGAATTAATGGACAGCAATCTTTGGCCAAATCTTATGCATTTTCAAATGCACACACACACGGAGGGCTAGCATTTGCATAACCGCAGAGCAGATCGAAACTGGGCAACCACAATTTATGCAAATTCAATTGCAAAGTTTAGTCGCCACTTTTTTTGGATTGGCATGGGGTATGAGGATGCTGATGACGATGATGATGGTTTACATGGACAAGTGAAGGAGATGTTATCTCATAGCTTTTGTTTCCTTAATTGAAAGAAACTTATATTCCACACAAACTAAACTACAAATTTCAATTTCAACTTGTACTTATGACACATTTTCTAAGACCGCAAAGAGTCATTCACATGTTACTTAACATTCAATTGCCTTCAATTCAAGCAACGAGAACTCGCAGACAGCTCACAAATCAACACCTACACAAAAGTTGTAACTAGCTGGGGTAGGATGTAAGTATGTGGGACTCCATATGCGAAGTTTGTGGATAATAATCACAACTAATGCGACGACTGCTTTAGTTACTTTGTCGCTGCTTTTCATGGACTTAACTTGGGTGTGTGAGCAGAAGGATAAGATGCGGTGGGGGGGAATGCTTACACTTTAAAAGTTATAGCGAAATTTAAATAATTTAAAATCTTATTTTTTCCATCAACCCTCGTGTACATTTCTTTGGCACTTTCGCTGACATTTTAAAGCATCTGCTGACTTCCCCAGTGGCAATTTAAGAACTTGTTGTTTCTATTTGCCCTTCCGCCAGAGACACACAGAGAGCAGAACAACAGGCTGGCATCTGTGTGTGCGGCACAACAACTTCATTGCTCCTTTTGGAATAGTTGGCATCTCGACAGCGTTTCCTCTGTTCTTTCAACAATCTTACACATGATTGGCTTTTTGCCTTCGCGACGTCGAACGACGCGGAACTTCCAACAACATGATTATTTCTTGTTTATTGTTATTTTACGCTACTTTGTGCCCCCTTACCCAACCCCTTAGCTCGCCCAAAACCAAGTTGGGTAAAATAGTTTTCAAGTTTTAAATGCTCGCCCAAGATTTGATAAAAGTCTGCGGTCGGATTGTTACCCACTTGGGTGGCTACCTTATCGCGTTTCTCAAACATCATAAATCGATTAACAAATGTCGCTGCATCATTAACACAGTCCAAAAAAGCGCAAAAGTTTTAAGACAGCCATTAGACCCTTTTCAATGCCGTCAAGAGCCCAAGGCGCTAATTTGACTTTTGGGTAACCGAAACGAAACCGTACTTGACTGCAGCCGACAGTTTGTGTCTGAGCTGTCATATAAGACATTCTACGCTAATGCATTTGAATATCCGCTCTATAACTGGGTTACTATTTGAGGCCTCGAGTGGTTTGCGTTTGTAATAAATAGTTAAAGTTTTTTTTTTTGTTGAGATTGTTTCTTCTCTTTCATATTTTGCAGTGGAAACTGTTTAGCCTGAAGCATTTGTTTGTTGGGGAAACATTAATCTGCGCATCATTAAGTCAACTGTCTAAGTCTGTGATGCGGCTTTTCTGCTGGAGACATTCGATAGAGGCGTGTGAAGTGTTCTCAGTGTTCCTGTGTGGGTTTAAATGATGGCTGCGGTTAATGTGTGGTTAATGGTATTTTGACGGGAAGACGGAAGGAGAGCCGTAAGAGAGCAAAGAGATGGAGAGGAGTTGTAATAAATCATATTTCCACACTTAGGAGTTAACCAAAATGTGCCGCAAAACTATACAAAAATGTAAGAAACTGGGAAATTATGTAGCTAATGCTGTAAAGCAGGTGACTTATAGTTCTCTCTTATATTTGGATTTTCTCAATTTTCAATTTTCCTAATTCAATTACCTTTCCAATGTAGCGTTTGATACTTTAAAACCTTGACTATTCCGTTAACAAATCACAGATTCAACAAGTAAGAAAGTCGTAGCAGCTGAAAGCAGTTCTGCTGCTGCACTGCGGCAGCGAACTGTCTTTTGGTCAAAATTAGAGCATAGTTCAACATAGGTGGCGCCACTACGTGTATTCAAAAATGTTTGTTGAGGTATTTTTAAAACTGCCCAACAGATGGCGCCACTACTGTTACGGTTCACAGTTCATCCCGCTCCAATCACAGCTCCAGTCACAGTTCCCGTCATTCGCATATCAATTTTTTATATCTTAGTGGCCTAAATCGCCACAAATGGTGACCCCGACGTGATTTGCGGTTAACAGAAACATTCATCCATACATATAGACGTCACATCAGAGTTCAAGGAGCTTCTCTAGACTGGCATAAACAGTCACTCAAGAACCTTTGGTCCAGTCCCATTCACCTTGTCAAAAAAAAACTGATGATTGGCGAATCTACACTCTTACAGCACACATATCCGATCCACAGCGTCGACGATGTACAGCCAACCCAATGGCAGCTATACGATACATTCATCCGATTTTGACCAAACTCCCCAAAATTGTGTGGAAATCGTTAATATTCATTACAGAAAAGTAGAATGACACTAACATTAAAAAAAAAAAGTTTTTCTCACTAGAAATATTTTTTCGACCGATAGTTTCTATGGCAGCTATATGCTATAATTGTCCGATTTGGATGAAACTTGACAAAATTGTGTGGTATCATGTAATATTGTTCAATAACAAGTTTGGGAGCAATAGCATTGAACACAAAATTTTTTTCTTACCAAGACTTTTTTTCAAAACTATATTTTGTATGACAGCTATACTATATAGTTGACCGATTTTTTTCAAACTTGGTAGAATTGTGTAAAAGCATAGAAAACTTACAAATACGAGTTTTGGGCAGGTTTGCGTTGAAGACAAAAAAGTTTTCCTCACTAAAACTACTTTTTCGACCGATGGTTCCTATGGCAGCTATACTCTATAAACATCCGATTTGGATCAAACTTGGCATAAGTGTGTGGTAGTATAAAAAATTGATCAGTAATAAGTTTGGAAGCGATAGCATTGAAAGCAAAAAGTTTTTCCTACTAAAACTTTTTTCCAGACCTAACTTTTCTATGGCAGCTATACTATATAGTTGACCGATTTTTATCAAACTTAATGGAATTATGTGAAAGCATAGAAAACTGATAAATAAGAGGTTTGGGCACGTTTGCGTTGAAGACAAAAAAGTTTTTCTAACTAAAACTACTTTTTTGAACGATAGTTCCTATGACAGCTATATGCTATAATCAACCGATCCGGCCGGTTCCCACAAATGTACAGCGTATTTGTACTAAAAGACTTCGTGCAAAGTTTGGTCAAGTTAGCTTTAAAACTGACGGAGGAGATAGCATAGAACGGATGTAGCATAGGACGGACATGGCTATAACAACTCAGCTCGTCAAACTGATCAAGAATATATAAGGTTGTCAAAAAAGTCTTGCGGTATTTCCGCAAGCTTCTCTTTGCAAGCGCGTAGTTCTAGTTGTATTCGTCGCATCGGTTCACGCTAGAGCTTTTTGGAAAGCTCTTTTCACGCGCTAACACGTGGTTTGATTTATTGTTGTTTGTTTTTAGTCGTTCGTGAGTTATAGCGTCGCAAACATGGAGCAAAATAAAGAGAAAATACGGCATATTTTACAGTACTACTACGATAAATGCAAAAATGCATCTCATGCTGCCAATAAAATTTGTGCAGTTTATGGACCCGATACAGTTTCCATTTCCACCGCACAACGATGGTTTCAACGTTTTCGTTCTGGTGCACAGGTGATCGAAGATGCGCCACGGTCCGGAAGGCCTGTCGTCGAAAATTGCGATAAAATCGCTGAATTGATCGAAACAGACCGGCGTTACAAACATCTGGACAATTTGAAGGGGGTAAAAAAACGTCGGTCAAACATTTCAACAACATATGGATCCCACGTTCCTGCGAAACAACCAGACAAACAAGCAGTCAAGTAATCACGTCAATGTAGCCTATTGAGCCTCCAAACACTGGAACCACACACACAACGTATCATAGATAGATACAGGTCAGCATTCAGCATCAACTTTCCTGTTAACCCATTCGACTCTTTTGGTCATAACTTGAGTACCGTTCATCCGATGTTTATTATTTCTTCCGCAAATCGATGAATAATCTTGATTACTAAATATCTTTAGAAGGTACGAACCATCTATCTATAAAACTGTGGGAGATATGACGTTTTTTCCAAATTTCGGGGTCGGGAGGGAGCGTGGCAAGAATTGAAAATAAACTTGATCTGCCTGCAAGTATAATAAATATATGTCCCATACATGTCAAACCTCTATCTCTGAGATGTGTGTGTTCTTACAGACGGACAGACAGACGGACATGGCTATATTGACTCGGCTGTTGATGCTGATCAAGAATATATATACTTTATAGGGTTGGAAATGATTCCTTCTCCCTGTTACATACTTTTGCACAAACTAAATATACTCTGTGTACCTTTGGTATAGAGTATAAAAAACTAGATTGAATTACCTTGATATAAGAATTATATTCTCAAATACTAAATGTTTTAGCTGTCAACTTATCAATCCTCTTACTGTTTTGTATACAATTTCAATTTAAAATCCTACTCAAGATAAGAATGATACCGATTAGAAAAGGGAACATGTACCACATACGATTTCACCTAAGCAAAATCTGAAACATGCCTGCATACTGCTTTTTTTCCTACACAACAGACTGAACTGTTTTTTAAATTTCGGACTCAATTTTTTAAATTGAGTTTATAAATCGATTTCATTTCCATTAAAAATCCTTGAAACATTTCAACGCCATTGATCCGTCGCATATTGCTAATTTGACAGCCACCGACAAAAAGTATATATATAAAAAACATTCCCAAATGTGCCACATCAAATGGCAAATTTTAGAAAAGCAAAACTCAATTTGACAAATTTCAAAAGACACAAAACAAATGTTCAGTACTCAACCAAAATATGGCGCAATGTTTAACGAGAAACAATCCCGAAAAAGCACGAGAAATGGGAGGGGGCGGCATATAAATATCAATGCCAAATTGTAATTCGAGCTGCTGCTGCAGGCAACGAGGGCCACAAAATGCACATTTTAGTTTTGCACCAAATATATGACCAACAAAATACCAACCAATTTTTTTATGCTGAAGATTTATTTTTTGGTAGCTGCAAGCATTTGCAGTGATTGACTGCCTTTGACTTCCTGCTGCCGCTTGGAGTGACAAATTTTGCACTTAACCCGACCAGCGGGAGCAACCGCCGTCGCACTTGTTGAGAATCGTGCAGAGCATTTTTCTGCTATTGAATTTCAACAGGATAATATAGAAAATTTATGGCCAAGAAGTCGCTTTTTCTCTCTCTCTTATACGTTCGTTTTACACGAAAATGAATCGCATTAGTTCTGGCTGACTGATTTGAGCTGATGAAGGAAGTGTGTGGGTGGGTGCCTGTCTGCGGCTTAAAGTTTTGGGCTAATTAGGGGAATTGCTTCATTTTCAGTTTCAAAACGGCAACATAAATTCGATGTCAAAATAGCCCAACTCACTGACATCTACTGCCTTAGTTCACATCATCAAATATTTAGGGCCTCACATTGCCCTGCTACTTGTAAAGTGACAACTTTATGCTACTCAATCCAAAAAATAAAAAAAAAAAGGGCACATAAAAACCAAATGTCAGGCAAGTATTTGTGTTGTACCCTGGAATATTTAAACCGTTGCGGCTAAACCTAACCATAGATTTTGTGGGTTTATTGGTCAGTTGGTGTTTGTTTTGTTTTGCTGTTTATTCAAACCAGTCCCAAAGTTCAGCTGCGGTTGCTCGTTGAATCCCAAAAAATGCTTCAATTTATATACATAGACACATGTATATAGGAATTGTCACTGGGTTTCATAAATTCTTTATCAACTTTAGCAGCCGTTTAATGGTCTCTGCGGTTCTCTTGGCACTTAAATAGTTAAAATTTTTGTTTAAATATTTAGTTGAAAATTGATTTTTCCATTCCTTTGTCCTTTTCGTTGGGAAGGTTGTCTTTTTAAATGCTCTTGACATTTAAAACCAAACAAAACCATTACAAAAAAACCAAAAACAAAATATGTATGCATTTGTAGCTTAAGTCATTTGTGGTAGAAAATTCATTTCAAGGCTTAAGTCAAGCGTAATGAATTGTTATGAAAGAGCACAAACCACAACGAAAGCTCTTTAACTTTTCAGGGAGAGGGGGGAAAGTGAAATAAATGAAAATAGAATAGGAAAGTTGATTTAAATATTTTTGTCTTTAGTAGTTTTTGTAGTTATTGTTGTTTAATGATATTTAAATTTCTGTAACAGTTTCGGTCCTTTTAGCTCAACTGAATTTAAAGCTATTGAGTCACTTTTGGTTAAACATTTTGTGCTAGCTCTTATTTCTTCAAATTTTAGATTTGTCTTTTCAAAAATTTAAAAACAAATTATCGAATTTAGCTACTAAACTTCCCGAGGTCTGGTCGAGATTGAATATAAAATTAACTTAGGACCGATTTCACAACTTCTACATGGAGCTATCTGTCACATAAACTAACAATTAACAGAATAAGGGCCAATTTCTCTTCTTCCAGATAGCTGCTATGTATCAGATAATCCAACAAATAGTGAAATTTCAATTTCATTGCCTACTAATTCCATCATAAGCTATCTATCACTTCGACCTTCAGATAGCCAATATGTGCAAGATAGGCAATTGACTTTCTGCCATTCACTGTAAATTGACATAATATTTGGAGTGGGTTTTGAATTTGTGCTAAGCAATACAATTTGTAAAATGAATTTAAACTTTACTATTTACCTTCTCTCAGGTGAAGATTCTGAAGATTCTGACAATTTATGGAGAGACAGTATACAACCCAAGGCCGAACTTTTTTGAGGACATGGAAGATTCTGTATTCATAAAAAGAATCCGGCTTTCACAGTCTACATGTCTGCTCCTTCGGTTTGTACCATCAACAATAACCATCAACAAACTTAACATCATTCATCTTGTTAGGAAATGTTCCTTGTCTTCAATGAAGAAGCTGCTTTTATCATTGAGATTCTATGCTTCTGGTAATTTCCTAATTACTGTTGGGGACTTTTGTGGATTAAGCATAGCTTATTTCGGTTAGTGAAAGAAGTTTCCTATGCTATTGCATCATTCTACAGCAGTTACATTAAGTTAGAAGCTATTCTAGACTTTTATAAAATTGCTGCATTTCTGAAGGTTATGGGGGCTATTGATTGCACCTATGTACTGATTCAATCGACAGGCAGTGACCATGCCGAAATATACCAAAACTGAAAGGGACATTTCTCGATAAATAAACAAGCTGTATCTAGTGCAAAGTTATTTTTGCAAGATGTGGCTGCTAGATTGGCTGGTTCATCCCATGATAGCCTGAGCAGTGCGCTGAATTTCGGTAGTGCTTCTTTTGTTTTCAAGTGACCGTATCTAACTTCTTGTTCTCGATGACATTCTTGTTATCCTATTACTAGATCCCATGCCTCCTCGTCTGTAAAATTTTTAGAGCGTTGCCTATTTGCTGTTTTTTACATCATTTCAGCTGACAAACAAACTTTTAACCAATATAAAATGACTCAGTACATCAGCTGTTTGACAGTGCTGCCAGATTTTCACTGAAAGTGCTACCAATTTAGTAGAGAATTTGTCATTCGTATGTAAACGTTTTAAATAAGTTTTACATAGATTTTGTAATCCAATTTGTTTATGTGGGACCTTATCTGTTACATAGCGTTACTTGTCAAATAGCTATTTTTCACTTATTTAGAAGATGAGAAATCGGCCTTAAATTTAAGGTTTATCTGACACAAAGCAGCTATCTGGGAGAAGAGAAAATTAGTCTTTCTGAAACGGAACCATTTCTTAATATGAAGAGGAGATACGGAGTTTAAAAGGCCACTTACACTGTGCAACACTAAAAAGTTGATCGAGTCGGGATCAAAAAATTCAGATAGTACAAAAACATTCGCTGGTTTTGGTCTGGTTAGCTGCCGTATTCTTTTTATTGCACTTTAAAGTTTTCAGCTTCTGATTGGGATATGGAAAACTCTATAACTCGTAAACTATTTGGACTGCCGTCTTGACGTCTTAGAGGAAGTTGTTGCTCTTGGCTTGGCTTACAAAACATTTCTAAGTAGCAAGTCAAAAAAGTCACTTAAAATTACAAATTTTTATACTCTGTACCGAAGGTACATAGAGTATATTAAGTTTGTGCAAAAGTATGTAACAGGGAGAAGGAATCGTTTCCGACCCTATAAAGTATATATATTCTTGATCAGCATCAACAGCCGAGTCGATATAGCCATGTCCGTCTGTCCGTCCGTCTGTCTGTCCGTATGAACGAAGAGATCTCAAAGATGGTAAGAGATAGAGGTTTGACATGTATGGGACATATATTTCTTATACTTGCAGGCCGATCAAGTTTATTTTCAATTTTTGCCACGCCCCCTCCTGCCCCCGCAATTTGGAAAAAACTTCATATCTCCTACAGTTTTGGAGATAGATCGTTCGTTCCTTCAAGAGATACCTTGTAAACAAAATTATTTATCGATTTGCTGAAGGAATGATAAAGATCGGATGAACGATACTCAAGTTATGGGCAAAAAACGGCCACTTAACACCAACCACCCCCCCACCAATAACCACAGCAACATACCCTAACCGTTCAACACAGGCAATCTTAGTGCGAGAGAGAAGAGAGAGAGAGAGAGAAACTTAGAGAGCGCACCGCGTTGTGCGCGGGGTGTTAACTGGCCGTTTGACTCCTGAGCAAATGCGAGTGTAAGGGTACAGAGTATGTTATAGTCGGGCTTGACCGACTTTCTTTCTTGTTTCTACTAAGACTTTTTTTCCAGACATATTTTTTGTATTGCAGCTGTACTATATAGTTGGCCGATTTTTATAAAACTTGGTGGAATTGTGTAAAAGCATGGAAAACCTCTAAATACGGGGTTTGGGGACGTTTGCGTTGAACACAAAAAAGTTTTTCTCACTAAAACTAGTTTTTTGACCGATCGTTCCTATGGCAGCTATAGTCTATAGTAATCCGACTTGGATCATACTTAGCAGAATAGTGTGGTAGCATATAATTTTGATCAGTAACAAGTTTGGGAGCGATAGCATTGCAAACAAAAAAGTTTTTCCTACTAAGACTTTTTTCAGAATTATATGTTGTATGGCAACTATACTATATAGTTAACCGAATTTCATTAAACTGAATGGAACTATGTAAAAGCATAGAAAACTTATAAATACGACGTTTGGGCACGTTCGCGTTGAAGACAAAAAAGTTTTTCTAACTAAAACTACCGTTTCGATCGATAGTTTCTATGGCAGCTATATGCTATAGGCATCCGATCCGGCCGGTTATGACAAATGTGCAGCGTATTTGTACCAAAAGGCGTCGTGCAAAAGTTTGGTTAAGATAGACTGACGGAATAGATCGCAAGAATCAGACGGATATGGCAATAGCAACTCAGCTCGTCATGCAGATCAAGAATATATATATACTTTAAGTGGTCGGAGATGCTTCTTTCTATGCGTTACAAACATCTGGACAATTTAATGTGCCCTTGCAAGGGTATAATTGTAAAACAAGAAAGAAAGTCGGTCAAGCCCGACTATTATATACTCTGTACCTAAAATAGCAGCTGAAAGGAGCGCTGCAGAACAATAGATGACGCCACTTCTTGCTTTGCCACTATGAGGGATTTTCAAAACTGACCACTAGATGACGCCACTACTGCCAAGGCGGGGGAAGAAACTTTATTTGGGTTATAGCTTGAGTGTTGTTCATTCGATCTTTATCATTTCTTGGGCAAATCGATAAATAATTTTGATTAGTAAATATATCTAGATGGTACAACCCATCTATCTAAACAACTGTAGCAGATCTGACGTTTTTACCAAATTGTGGGGGCGGCAGGGGGCGTGGCATAAAATGAAAATAAACTTGATCTGCCTGCAAGTATAAGAAATATATGTTCCATACATGTCAAACCTCTATCTCTTACCATCTCAGAGATCTGTGCTTTCATATAGACGAACAGACAGACAGACAGACAGAGGGACATGGTTATATCGACTCGGCTGTTGATGTTGATCAAGAATATATATACTTTATAGGGTCGGAAATGATTCTTTCTCGCTGCTACATGCTTTTGCACAAACTTAATATATTCTGTGTACCTTTGGTACAGAGTATAAGTATAAAATTAAATTATTTTTTTATCATATCGCAAATGTTAACTAAAGAGGCACAATTCAAAATTTGTCATTTTCGGTTTTACTTGTTAACACTGTTCATAAGGTAAACATCTAACATCACAAAAGATATTGGTTAATCAGGTCGTTAGCAAAACTACAGGGATATTTCTTTCATTTGTGTGTGTTTCCTCTCTACCTCAATTGTTTATATTATTAATTATTATTTTCTTCTTGATCAAACAAATTGTTTTCAAAATTAAATAACTATCCAGCGTCTTTTTTTTTGTTTGTTTGTTTTTTTTGGTTTATAATCCAACTCCTTGCTGCAGTGATCATTGAAACCGCATAATCTTCCCATAATCGTGATTGCAATATAAAAGGAAAATGGTTTTCCTGCTCTGTTTGGGCTATAACAATAACGAGCAAGTGTAAATGGGCAATATAAATCAAATATGCGACACAGACAGACGCCTCGCCTCTGCAGGTAGAAAAAGCAACAACAAATTTTCGCATTTCGTGTTTGCCATTTCAATTGAAATGTGCGCACATTTGCAGGCAAAGAAAAAAACCAACAATTTATGCTATATTTTTTTTGTTTTATGTGCGTTTGTTTTTTGGGGCGTGGCAAAAGAAAAATATTGGCAAAAAACCGCACACACACACACACACACACACACTCCCTCCCCGTGCATTTCCTACCCATTTCCCGTTTGCCCATTTGGCATGCGAACAAAGATGATAACAATCATTTTGAGTGTTTTGCCTTTGCCTTTAACTTTGGCCTGGCTTACTTTTAACGCACCCAGAAAAAGAACAACAAAAAATGCATTAACATTAATGTTCTCCCTCCCCCCACACCCGTAGCCAACCATTTCCCTGGCTCCTTTTTTTTTTCATTACACGAAATTATTTAATTTCCTGCAACGCCTGCTCGCAATTTGATGAGCGACTGACTGAGGGCTGACGATGATGATGTCCTGCCCTCTGTAAGCAAAGTTATGATGTGGCCCCTCAGCTTTTCCCTGCTTCAGAGGAATTTCTGGCTCATACAAGGAAAATTTCTTGGTGTTTTATCGCGGCAAAGTTAATGACTATGTGGGTCATTAGCATTTTTGGTTTCTGATCCGGGAGCTGTTCCATATGGCACAGCTTTAAGTAAGTAAAAATAAGCGAGGGAAGCACAATTTAAGTTTAATTTTTGTTTGTTTTTGAAATTCTCAACCAGTTCTGACCAGTTGCACTGACACTCATTTTTTATTCATCCCACTGAAGGACTTTAGCCCGCACACGCCCTTATGGCCCCAAATGATTTGAAAATAGCAGCTGTAATTTGTTTGCCAACACACAACAATACGTGGTCAGGACGGGAACGACCTCTACCTGCTACTGCTGCTGCTGCTGCTGCTGCTCCACTCCAACCACCAAAAAGCCTCAACATATGCGCACATTTTACATGCACTTCGTGTCCTCAGACATTGGGGAGCTGGGACTGCATTATGATGGCGACAATTAGACAAAAGCGGACACGATTCTCGACTGGGCTTCAATTGCATGCTTGTTTGTCACTCTCCTGGGGTGGGTTGGGTCTAGTCTGGGTTTTATTATTTTGAAATTAAAATACCTCAACCCAGTCTCCATTTTCTGGGGCAGTTTATGAGCTACTGTTTTGGGGTTTTTGTTTTTTTTTTTGTTTTGTTTTATGAATGGGACTCTGGGGTCCGTTGGGTGGAGTTTTGGCGACAAATGTGCACGTACACATTTTTTAATTGATTAAATATGAGCAGAAGGCAGCTGGCACTCGGATGGTTCCAATGAATATTAAAGTTGTAAATGAAATGAAAATTCATTGAAAGAGAGAATATTTTTGGATCAGCTATTAAATTGTGTAATAACAAAAAATTGAACCAAGATTTGGGATCTCTATTTTAAAAAAATCTATATATTTATACGCTAAGCCAATTCCATACAAATGGTCGACTCCCTGTTCTTCTTATGGCAGATATCCCAGTAAGTACCTGTAGCTCTGATGGTGTCAAGACACTACCCGGGCGAACGACGTAAGTCGCCTCGTTAACGACAGGTAGTGCAACATATCGCCAGTCGAATACATGAACATTAGTGTGTACCCATATTAACGACTGGTAATGCAACGACGCGTCGCAAAGTCGTCCCAAATCCCAAAAAGCTGGCGAAACGTCGAAAAACGCATTTGATTCGGCTGACAGTTTGTATTCGAGTGGTTTTCGGGGTTGCTGATTCCAAATTCGAAGTAAAAATTCAGAAAAAAAACAAGAAAGAAAGTCGGTCAAGCCCGACTATAACATACTCTGCATCCTTAATGTCGCAGCTCGTATTTGGTCACGAGTCAAACGGCCAGTTAACACACAACGCACAACGCAGTGCGCTCTCTAAGTCTCTCTCTCTCTCTCTCTCTCTCTCTCACTAAGATTGCTTCTGGTGAACGCAATGCTTAGGTTATGGGTGGGGTGGGTGGGGTGTGTTAACTGACCGTTTTTTGCTCATAACTTGAGTATCGTTCTTCCGATATTTATCATTCCTTCAGCAAATCGATAAATAATTTTGAGTACTAGATATCTTTAGAAAGTACGAACCATCTATCATCAAAACTGTAGGAGATATGACGTTTTTTCCAAATTGCGGGGGCGGGAGGGGGCGTGGCAAAAATTGAAAATAAACTTGATCTGCCTGCAAGTATAAGAAATATATGTCCCATACATGTCAAACCTCTATCTCTTACCATCTCTGAGATCTCTTCGTTCATACGGACGGACGGACAGACAGACAGACAGACAGACAGACGGACATGGCTATATCGACTCTGCTGTTGATGCTGATCAAGAATATATATACTTTATAGGGTCGGAAATGATTCCTTCTCCCTGTTACAAACTTAATATACTCTATGTAAATTCGGTACAGATACGATTTGGCTGAAAGTGTGTATTCGAGTGGTTTTCGGGGTCGCTGATTACGAATTCGAAGTCAAAATACAGAAAAACAAAATGGCGGATACAATATGGCGGACAATTTCTTTAAAAACGTATATGATTTGGCTGAAAGTGTGTATTCGAGTGGTTTTTGGGGATCGCTGATTTCGAATTCGATGTCAAAATTCAGAAAAACAAAACGGCGGATACAATATGGCGGACAATTTCTGCAAAAACGCATTTGATTTGGCTGAAAGTGTGTATTCGAGTGGTTTTCGGGGTCGCTGATTACAAATTCGAAGTAAAAATTCAGAGAAACAAAATGTCGGATACAATATGGCGGACAATTTCTTTAAAAACGCATTTCATTTGGCTGAAAGTCTGTATTCGAGTGGTTTTCGGGGTCGCTGATTACGAATTCGAAGTCAAAATTCAGAAAAACAGAACGGCGGACAATTTCTTCAAAATCGTATATGATTTGGCTGAAAGTCTGTATTCGAGTGGTTTTCGGGGTCGCTGATTACGAATTCGAAGTCAAAATTCAGAAAATCAAAATGGCGGATACAATATGGCGGACAATTTCTTCAAAAACGTATATGATTTGGCTGAAAGTGTGTATTCGAGTGGTTTTTGGGGGTCGCTGATTACGAATTCGAAGTCAAAATTCAGAAAAACAAAATGGCGGATACAATATGGCGGACAATTTCTGCAAAAACGCATTTGATTTGGCTGAAAGTGTGTATTCGAGTGGTTTTCGGGGTCGCTGATTACAAATTCGAAGTAAAAATTCAGAGAAACAAAATGTCGGATACAATATGGCGGACAATTTCTTTAAAAACGCATTTCATTTGGCTGAAAGTCTGTATACGAGTGGTTTTCGGGGTCGCTGATTACGAATTCGAAGTCAAAATACAGAAAAACAAAATGGCGGATACAATATGGCGGACAATTTCTTCAAAACGGTTTATGATTTGGCTGAAAGTGTGTATTCGAGTGGTTTTTGGTGATCGCTGATTTCGAATTCGAAGTCAAAATACAGAAAAACAAAATGGCGGATAAAATATGGCGGACAATTTCTTCAAAAACGTATTTGATTTGGCTGAAAGTCTGTATTCGAGTGGTTTTCGGGGTCGCTGATTTCGAATTCGAAGTCAAAATTCAGAAAAACAAAATGGCGGATACAAAATGGCGGACAATTTCTTCAAAAACGTATATGATTTGGCTGAAAGTCTGTATTCGAGTGGTTTTCGGGGTCGCTGATTACGAATTCGAAGTCAAAATTCAGAAAAACAAAATGGCGGATACAAAATGGCGGACAATTTCTTCAAAAACGTATATGATTTGGCTGAAAGTCTGTATTCGAGTGGTTTTCGGGGTCGCTGATTACGAATTCGAAGTCAAAATTCAGAAAAACAAAATGGCGGATACAAAATGGCGGACAATTTCTTCAAAAACGTATATGATTTGGCTGAAAGTCTGTATACGAGTGGTTTTCGGGGTCGCTGATTACGAATTCGAAGTCAAAATACAGAAAAACAAATTGGCGGATACAATATGGCGGACAATTTCTTCAAAACGGTTTATGATTTGGCTGAAAGTGTGTATTCGAGTGGTTTTTGGTGATCGCTGATTTCGAATTCGAAGTCAAAATACAGAAAAACAAAATGGCGGATAAAATATGGCGGACAATTTCTTCAAAAACGTATTTGATTTGGCTGAAAGTCTGTATTCGAGTGGTTTTCGGGGTCGCTGATTTCGAATTCGAAGTCAAAATTCAGAAAAACAAAATGGCGGATACAAAATGGCGGACAATTTCTTCAAAAACGTATATGATTTGGCTGAAAGTCTGTATTCGAGTGGTTTTCGGGGTCGCTGATTACGAATTCGAAGTCAAAATTCAGAAAAACAAAATGGCGGATACAATATGGCGGACAATTTCTGCAAAATCGATTGCGAATATGTTCTGAAATTGTGATTGTGCATAAATTGAATGAAAAATGTAATGACAATTGACATTTCAATTTCCGATTGTTGTGTTTGAAAGCTTTTCTTAAAGTAAATTAAATATTTGAAATTCGAGATTTAAAAAAACATAAATTTTGTTTACTCATTTCCACAAGCACTTTCATTTCGATAAATTTTCAAAATTTTGCTAAATTTGCTAAAAATTTTCTAAATTTTTCGGTTTGGTTTTTTCTTTTGAAATTTCTTTACAACTTTTTAGTTTGTTTTTAAATAATATCCTTCCCCTGCGATCACATCGATCATGTCCACTTTGGTACAAGCAAAAGATCAAGTTACTTTAAGCCTTTGGGGCTAAATATATTCAATCTGTGACCAGATACGAACCCAACCAAAGTCAAGACAATGCTGACAGTTGATTGAACACTTTTGAAATGACAAAAACGCCCCACGGGTGACATTTCTCAAAACACTTTACGACTGCAGCTCTTTGGAGGTGTTGCAGCCTTGATTTACGAGATGGGGATGGCCAGAGCAGCCAGGGATCAGCAGCAGCACCAGCAGCATCAGCAGCAGGTACATTTGCATAGCTCTGCCGGACTCCGCAGGGCAATCATTAAAACGTCGGCATGATGAGTTCCCGTCCGTTCGTCCGCTCGTCCGCTCGTCCTAGCGCGGTTTTAAATTACCATTTTAATGTTGCGAGTGCCGGTTGATTGATGTGCCCGGTTGGTGCAACAACAGCAACTGGCAGTCAAAATGTAAGTGCTTCTTCCTAACAAGCTTTTGGCGTTTTTGTCTACCGTTCTTCCCTCGCTTTAAAGCCATAAATGCTCTCACCTATTCGCAGCTACTTTGGGACACTTCATTAGGCTCTCTCCGACTCTGTCGATTTGAGTTATGGGCCCCTCGCCTCGCCCACACAAAGTTCCAATGAATTTTTGTTCACTGATTGAGCACAAGTGCCGCCGTGACTGACAGACTGACACTTTGGGCCTTTTAAATGTGATATTTTTGGAGTGGCTTTTAAGCAGCTACTGAAAGATGCAAGAGGAAGGCGTCGTCCGGGTGTCATGTCAAAAGTGTCGTCATTGTGTCCAACTGGCTCTGTCCCACGTTAATGAGCTGTTAAAGCAAGACATTGCATTCGCTAACTAGTTTTGTAGCATTTAAGTTGATGTTACCGAGGACTATAAATAGACTCATTAAAAAAAGGCAGTTTCAATAAGATTCATAGAAACTGAGAATGTGTAGGCCAGAGACCAGGTGAAGTTCTTCCCCCTCACAGAGTGGCCTGAGGCAGTCAAGCATAAAAGTTGTCTGCTTTCATTTAAAGTACAAGGGATCAGAAATGATGATGGCGCCAGCACCCAAAATGCAACTTCTAGTATACTTCCGTTTCTATTTCATGTTCATGTTGCGTAGGTGCGAAGTGAAATTTCCCTCTTCCTCATATGCAAAAATGAAAGGCAAAAACGACACTTGACTCTGTCTGGAACGCAGGAGCAGGCAAGCAGCCCGAGGAGGAGTTGATGTCGCGACGCTTTCAATGTCTTTTCCTATTTCTCTTGGCGTTGACATGATTGCTTATAAATGCAATTTGTGTATTTTGTACATATCATGTCAAGCTCTCCTTGTCAGCCAGTTGAGGTTCTTGTTGTTGTTGTTGTTGTTGTCGTATTTGCTTTTGATTATTATTATTGCAAACAGATTTGATTTACCAAAAGTGAATGCACTTTTGAAGGCCTCCCGTTGAGCTAAAATACATAGTATGGCCTAAGGTTGGAATGATACTTTGTGGAACAAAATTTAACAACAGTTTATATCATAGCTCGTAAATAAAGGGCTCGCAACCGAATAACAGGCCCAGGTCAGTCAATCGGTCAAAAACTGTGTGTTTTTCGAAAACCGAATTGCTAAATGTTCTGTTCAAAAGGCTGCGTGCAGTGTGAAAGAGAACAAGAGAGTGCATATAGTTTATGGCATACACTCTTACTGTAAGCCGAGCATTACACACCGATGCATACATACGAAGAAGACCTTTTGAATGCGTGAATTCGTTGCTTTTAGAATGTTCTTCATCCAAGAGCGAAATTCTTAATTATACTCTGTACCAAAGGTACACAGAGTATATTAAGTTTGTGCAAAAGTATGTAACAGGGAGAAGGAATCATTTCCGACCCTATAAAGAATATAGATTCTTGATCAGCATCAACAGCTTCCTTCTATATAAACACTTATATGTCAGAAATGGTAAGAGATAGAGGTTTGACATGTACTTTGACATGACTTATTATACTTGCAGGCAGCTCTAAATTATTTTCAATTTTTGCCACGCCCCCTACCGCCCCCGCAATTTGGAAAAAATGTCATATCTCCCACAGTTTTGATGATAGATGGTTTGTACCTTCTAAAAATAGTTAGTAATTATCTTTAGTTATCGATTTGCCAAAGAAATGTTAAAGATTGGATGAACGATACTCAAGTTATGAGCATAAAAAACGGTCAGTTAACCATTATCTATTATTACCTGTCAATTGATACCGTAAACACATACTTTTACCTAGCTCTGCACACTTCACAGACAGAAAAAATTAACCAGAAACGGACTCGATACTTCAACAACACGAATGTTCGCTGCCATTGCGCTAACTCTTGGGTGACTCTCGTTATTTGACAATAGCCCATTAACAGCATGCTGTAAATAGAGCGGTTGTTCTTTTTGTTGTTGTTATGTAGCGTGAGCGAAGAGAGTAACAGTGACAGAGAGAGACAGCTAAAGTCTAACTCTTTACGATTTGATCGGCACATTACTTAAAATGAAAAATAGAGTTAAGCTAACTTCGGCTCGACCGAAGTTTATATACCCTTGTAGCTTGTATAATTTATATAAATTAAGGTTTTAAATGATTTTCGTGGAACATTCTTACCTGAGTTATTTCCCAAACTCAGCAATAGATGGCGCCACTACTTTGACCATTTGCTTGCCAGTTTGTTATATGGCAGCTATGCGATATATTTAACAGAATTTGACCAAACTTCCCAAAATTGTGTGGAAGCCGATAATATTCATTACAGGAAAGCATAAAGACGCTACCTTTGAAAACAAAAAAGTTTTTCTAACTAAAAGTACTTTTTCGACCGATCGTTTCTATGACAGCTATATGCTATAGTCATCCGATTTGGATCAAACTTGGCAGAATTGTGTGATAGCATATCATATTAATCAGTAACATGTTTGAGAGCGATATCATTGAAAACAAAAAAGTTTTTCCTACTAAGACTTTTTTTCAAAACTATATTTTGTATGGCAGCTATACTATATAGTTGACCGATTTTTATCAAACTTGGTGGATTTATGTAAAAGCATAGAAAACTGATAAATACGAGGATTGGGGGCGTTTGCTTTGAAGACAAAGAAGTTTTTCTAACCAAAACTACTTTTTCGACCGATTGTTCCTATGGCAGCTATATGCTATAGTTATCCGAACCGGCCGGTTCCGACAAATGTGCAGCGTATTTGTACCAAAAGACTTTGTGCAAAGTTTTGTTAAGATAACTTTAGAACTGACGGAAGAGATAGCATAGAAACAGACGGACGGGCAGACGAACAAGGCTATGTCAACTCAGCTCTTCATGCTGATCAAGAATATGTATAGAATATATAATATAATATATATACAAAAAAGTCTTGCGGTATTTCCGCAAGCTTGTCTTTGCAAGCGCGTAGTTCTAGTTGTATTCGTCGCATCGGTTCACGCTAGAGCTTTTTGGAAAGCTCTTTTCACGCGCTAGCACGTGTTTGATTTATTGTTGTTTGTTTTAGTCGTTCGTGATTTTAGTCGTTCGTGAGTTATAGCGTCGCAAACATGGAGCAAAATAAAGAGAAAATACGGCATATTTTACAGTACTACTACGATAAAGGCAAAAATGCATCTCATGCTGCCAATAAAATTTGTGCAGTTTATGGACCTGATACAGTTTCCATTTCCACTCACAACGATGGTTTCAACGTTTTCGTTCTGGTGCAGAGGTGATCGAAGTTGCGCCACGGTCCGGAAGGCCTGTCGTCGAAAATTGCGATAAAATCGCTGAATTGATCGAAAGAGACCGGCATAGTAGCAGCCGTAGCATCGGCCAAGAGCTGGGCATGAGTCATCAAACCGTTATAAACCATTTGAAGAAGCTTGGATTCAAAAAGAAGCTCGATGTATGGGTGCCACACGACTTGACGCAAAGAAACATTTTTGCCCGTATGGATGCATGCGAATCGCTTCTGAATCGCAACAAAATCGACCCGTTTTTGAAGCGGATGGTGACTGGCGATGAAAAGTGGGTCACTTACGACAACGTGAAGCGCAAACGGTCGTGGTCGAAAAGCGGTGAAGCTGCCCAGACGGTGGTCCAAGCCGTGGATTGACGGCCAGGAAGGTTCTTCTGTGTGTTTGGTGGGATTGGCAGGGAATCATCCACTATGAGCTGCTCCCCTATGGCCAAACGCTCAATTCGGACCTGTACTGCCAACAACTGGACCGCTTGAATGCAGCACTCATGCAGAAGAGGCCATCTTTGATCAACAGAGGCCGAATTGTCTTCCATCAGGACAACGCCAGGCCACACACATCTTTGATACCTGCTCAGGGATCAATTATTCTGCTGAACACGCCCAATGTGTATCTAGAAAAAGGTTCTTTGCAGGCTACCCAAAAGTATTGAGCAATTTTTTAAAGGTCTACTAAAACCACACAATCAGGAAAACAGTATGAGATAGACAACTGTTCTGCCTGATCAAGAAGATTGCTTGTTCTCTTAAAGTAAACAAGAAAGAAAGTCGGTCAAGCCCGACTATAACATCGCAGCTCGCATTTGCTCACGAGTTATACGCGCTCATCTCTAAGTTTCTAAGACTAAGACTAAGATTGCCCCTGTTGAACGGAATGCTGTGGTTATGGGTGGGGGTGAGGAGTGCTAACTGGCCGTTTTTTGTTCATAGCTTGAGTATCGTTCATCCGATCTTTATCATTCCTTCTGCAAATCGATAAATCCTTTTGATTACTAGATATCTCTAGAAGGTACAAACAATCTATCATTATTCAAATTTCACAAATAAACTTGATCTGCCTGCAAGTATAAGAAATATATGTCCCATACATGTCAAACATCTATCTCTTACCATCTCTGAGATCTCTTCGTTCTTACGGACGGATGGACAGACGGACAGACAGACAGACGGACAGATGGACATGGCTATATCGAATCGGCTGTTGATGCTGATCAAGAATATATATACTTTATAGGGTCGGAAACGATTCCTTCTCCCTGTTACATACTTTTGCACAAACTTAATATACTCTATGTACCTTCGGTACAGAGTATAAAAAGCGAAAAATTTAAATACGAGAGCTTTGACATGAAATTTTGTACTTGAAATGCAGTTTGAATCATTCTCGATTTGGTTTTGGGTTTAACAAAAGGAATAAAACAGATAGAGAGCCAGCTTACGCTGGAATATAGAAATACGAGTTGATGCGCTGCGGCAGCGAACTTTCTGTTGGTCATAACTTGACCAAAAGATGGCGCCACTGCTTGATTTCCAAAACTGGCGAATAGATGTCGCCATTACGGTGACCATTTGAAAAATGACCAATTGATGGCGCCATTACTGTAACCATTTCAAAACAGATCTTTGATGTGAACTGACTTTTGGTGTATAGTTTAACCGACCTTTATCATTCCTTGGGCAAATCAATAAAAAATCTTGATTACTTAATATCTCTAGAAGGTACAAACCATTTACCTAGAAAATTGTGGGAGATATAAGGTTTTTTACAAATTGCGGGGGCGGTAGAAGGCGTGTCTAAACATGAAAATAAAGTTGATCTGTCTGCATGTATAACCCCTTTAAAGGGTCGACAATGATTTCTGATACATACTTTTGCACAAACTTAATATACTCTGTGTACCTTTGGTACAGAGTATAAAAATGCATACTTATATTAAGAATTTCGCTCTTGGATGAAGAACTTACACTTTAAAAGCAACGAAAAATCTAAGTGTTTTCTTCTTTTTCATTGGCAGCCATAACTCATACAAACTGGCACCGGATTATTGTAATTCAATGCCAATGGCTAAGCTAAGACCACACTTAAAATCCGCTTAGCAGCAGCTTCATTTAACTAAATCACTACAAATGACCCGCAAATGAAGCTGAAAATACGAGCATTTGCCGTCTCTCTTCCCTGGGCCCAACCTGGGCAACGACATTTTCTCAAGTGTCTCATATGACAATAAGTCCAAGATTCATTTGTTGGCACTCGTCGTCGTCGTTGTCGTCGTGTTTGCCACAATATCTCTAGTTGAGCGGCTTCTGTCAAAACGCTTCACTCTGTCTCTGGGTAACCAAATACGCTTGGGCGAAAGAGCTCGAGAATTTCTCATATTACCCTGGAGGCTAAGTGTGATTTACTGCGTTCGCGTTATGGCTCTTAAATTAGTTGGGAATATGAATGGCGGGAGAGAGAGTGAGTGAGAGAGGGACAAAGAAGTTAACAGGCTTGGGGACCGGATCGTCTACCCCAAGCAATTTGGATTGTGTTGTTTTCGGCAATTATTTGTCTAAAATAATTGGCAAATACCGCAGAATTGAAAAACTGCAGACGAGACGTCAAACAATCAGAGAAAGTCAGTCTGAACTCAGTGCTTGTTAGCCGTGCGATTTCCGTTTCCGTTTTCTGTGGCTGGCATTGAAATGAAAACAAAAGCCTGGCGCTAAATTGCCAAAGTCAAAGTAAAGGGCGAATGGAGAATGGTGAAATTGCCAGAGTATAGTATTAATAGTTGGGAAAGGTTCTTTTTTGGGGAATTTTTGCTGCGTGGCTGCTTTTGGCATTCATTTGGTGGTCAGTTCCAGACGCCCTTTGTCGTCTGTCCGGCATAATAACAACAAAGCGCCAAATCGAAAAAAGGGATTCCTTTTTTTCTTTTTTTTTTATTATTATTTGCCGTCTATTGACGTTATTGACTTGGCCTGTGTGTGTGTGTCCGCCAGCTGTGGCCAGCCACGTCGTCTGCGGTTTAGGTTGGTAGGAAAAACCGTTACATAAAAATAATATTTCACCCTCGCTTTCCTTTTTCCTCACTGTTCACTGTTTGCATTTTAACTTTCATTTTCAATTTTCATGGCTTTTTGTGTTGGTGGGAGGGTTGGGTTTACGCCTTTTGGTTAGCCCCCCATAAACGGAGTGTAAAATGCACCTGAGAGCTGTAGACACACAATGGGGGCTAGACATGGGGAAAATGAACGGGATTTATGTATTATTGTTGATGGTAAAGAAAGGTTTTAAAACGTTTTTAAGTCCATTTTATTGCATACGAAACAGAAATGGCATCCAAATTGGTATCCCTTCTTCAGTTCAATGTTGTGCATCTCTTATAAACCACATTAATTATTAATTATCATAATGCTCATTAAAAAGTTGCCAGAGCGCATAAATTTCCTAACATAATTCGATTGCGTTCATTGCCAACGATGAGTTTTAATGAAATTGCCAAGAGGCAGCCATCAGTCAAACAGTCAGTCAGTCAGTCAAGCGGCTGCGTCAAGCCATGCTGCTTATCGATTACATCTCTCGTCATGCCAGACAGTCAACCTCCTCCACTCAACTCTCGATTCCGTTTGGCTTGTACTTAGGGCGAGCGTTGAAGCGGGGCGCTGAAGGCCGCTGACTTTGGTCGTCGTTGTCGGCTTAGTGTTTTGGAGTGTGGCAAATAAATTGACATTTATCTCTCTCTCTGTGTGTGTGTAACAAGATCAAGTATACGCAACGTTGCCTGCGAACTGTGATTTCATTAATGATGCATAGGGTGTTGCTCGCCAAGCGATGCTAATCGAACTACACGGCGTATGCGTAATTTATAATTTGTGTAAGTACGGTGACCTCGGCACGCGAACACACAAATTAAAACGGAAACCAACAAACTGGCAGGCAAACTCTTCTACCCAGGCTTACCAACTGGTCCCTTCTGCTGCATTGAGGTTAAGGGGCGTCATGTTCTGCTTAAAAAATCCCATCACAACTGACTTGACACTTTGATGTGGCGCTCACTTTTGTGTGTGTGTAAGTCTGCTCTGCCCGCAAAAATTGCTTGCATTGAAAAGTTTGTCCTGAAGAAGTACAAAATTGTATAAAGTGGCACTCTGTATAAGTGTTGAGTTAACTAAACAGAATGAACTGGATCCACTTTTAAGTAATTGCTGGTTTATTTGGCAGAGTGAAAATTCCCAGCTAACTTGAACATATATTTCAAAAGACTACTGCAGAACGGTTTCATATCAACAGTAGAGGGGCAAAAACTACTGAGGATCTAAGCGGTAGATTTTGGAAACAGCTGTACAGTCAACCAATCTCCTTTGTCATAAGTTATGTGCAAACATTACAAGACCTCGAGCCAGCTTAAACTTACTAGTTTAAAAGTCAAAAATTTAAAATATTCTAAAATAATATGTTTGTTCTTTGAACTAGTTCATCTTCTTCTTCTTTATTGGCCCGACGGTCTTGGCCTCTGCAATGAATGCCCTCCACTCGCTTCTGCATTGTGCGAGCTGGCACCAGTTGTTCACACCAAGGTTGGAAATGTCATTCCGCACTTGATCATCCCAGGCATCTCCTGCCTTGTCCTCCAAAGTCAGCCGCCTTCGCTTTGTACGTCTTTTTTCTGGAGCTTCTTCATCCATCCGGATTACATGTCCTAACCAGCGCAGCCGCTGTTGCTTTATGCGCTTGACCAGACTGATGTCCCTATAGAGCTTATATAGTTCGTGATTCATTAGAATGCGGTATCTATCGCCAACTTTTAAAGGTCCATATATCCCCCGAAGGATTTTTCGCTCGATTTTTCGCTGCTGTCATTGTTCATGCTTCTGCGCCGTATTGTAGGACTGGGAAGATGAGCGACTTGTATAGCGCTATTTCTATTCTTCGAGAAAAGGCTCTGCTCTGGAACTCCCTACTGAGCCCGTAGTAGCATCGGTTTCCAAGAGTAATTCTTCTTCGGATCTCCAGGCTGATGTTGTTGTCGCCGGTAATTCTCGTTCCGAGGTAGACAAAGTCTTCTACAACCTCAAAGTTGTACTCCCCCATAGTAACAAATTGTCCAAGACGCGTAGACTTCTTGTCCGTGGATACTAGGTACTTCGTCTTGTCCTCGTTTACCGCTAAGCCCAGCAGTTTAGACTGCTTCTCAATCTCTTGTTCATCCTAAGTCCGATATAAGCTAGTCTCGTATATACACATTCCACCAAACAGCTACACTAGTTCTGTGGCAATTTGCAAATAATTTAATAATTTTCACTAAGTATCATCAAAGACACTACATATATAGATACCGCATCTCAAACAAACCTTTTTTAATTTTGTATTTTTTTTGGGATCTAATGTCAGTTCTTAGGAAAATCGTTTTTTCTTTCACATGCGTCATCTATAAAATCTATAAATCTTTGCTCTCAGCCAACAGCCATTTAGTGAAACGTATAGCTAAATATCAATACATTTATTCCACGTAAAGGCAGCTAGAAGCAAAAATTGGGATCCAATGTCAGCTCCCAGGAAAATCGATTTTTGGTTTCACATGCGTCATCTATAATATCTAGTTCCACTCTCAAATAAGGCAAAGATGATGAAAGTATTTCTAAACATTTGAAAAAATTCTTATATGGAGCATAAAGGAAGCTTTTTAAGCACAACTAGTTCATTTAAATAATCCCAAACTAGTTCATTTCCATAAGTCTAAAGTCGTGTACAAATTTTTAAGATCTTTGACTTGTTCAACTTGTTTCCGCCCCAAATAATCATTAAGAACTCGAATTTGCAAAATTTTATAACAAGTTAAGATTATTATGAAGATTTAATAGTTGGCAATTTGTCGACGGGTAAATAGGAGGTGTAGGCCAATCTGTTTAGAAAATCACAAAATTTGGAAAATCTTATAATTTTATTGACACGGTTAACATTGAGGCTCGCTAAACTTGACACTACCGCTCAGCTGCTACCGGATAGGAGCACAATAGGGGTGCCTTTTGCGATTTGTAAATTAAAAACAAGAAAGAAAGTCGGTCAAGCCCGACTATAGCATACTCTGCACCCTTAATGTCGCAGCTCGCATTTAGTCACGAGTCAAACGGCCAGTTAACACACAACGCACAACGCAGTGCGCTCTCTAAGTCTCTCTCTCTCCCTCTCTCTATCACTAAGATTGCTTCTGCTGAACGCAATGCTTAGGTTATGGGTGGGGTGGGTGGGGGGTGTTAAGTGACCGTTTTTTGCTCATAACTTGAGTATCGTTCATCCGATCTTTATCATTCCTTCAGAAAATCGAAAAATAATTTTGAGTACTAGATATCTCTAGAAAGTACGAACCATCTATCATCAAAACTGTAGGAGATATGACGTTTTTTCCAAATAGCGGGGGCGCGAGGGGGCGTGGCAAAAATTGAAAATAAACTTGATCTGCCTGCAAGTATAAGAAATATATGTCCCATACATGTCAAACCTCTATCTCTTAGGTAGGGTGCCTCTTACCATCTCTGAGATCTCTTCGTTCATACAGAAGGACGGACAGACAGACAGACAGACGGACAGACGGACATGGCTATATCGACTCGGCTATTGATGCTGATCAAGAATATATATACTTTATAGGGTCGGAAATGTCCCTGTTACATACTTTTGCACAAACTTAATACACTCTATGTACCTTCGGTACAGAGTATAAAAATCTTCGGGTCCAAGGTGGCTCGAACGCACCATTGTTGCCAAGCGCTTTGCCTTATGGCAGCATTCTTTACTGCGATTCGCCGCAACGTCTCGCTTGAGGTCGACAGTCGTATGCGTTGAGATGTCGACTTTTGCGTTAAGTAACGAGGTCCTGAGTTCGAATTCAGAAAGAAAATTTATTTAAAGAACTAATCCATTTTTTTTTTCTGCGTTTCTATTGCGAGCACAAAATGTTCTTAAATCATGCCCATAAAGTGAGCACAAAAAGGTACATAATGTTCATGGTTCAAGAAAAACTGGTTTACTTTACTTTTAAAAACGAATGGGCTTGATTTCGGTAGATTTAGAACAAATTTTTTCTGAGTGTAGTTCATCTTTATAATCCTAAACTAGTTCATTTCCATAAGTATAAAATGAACTATTTTAATCTTCTATCTTCTATATATATATAAAACAAAATCGTGTGTGTTACACCACATATATCTCAAGAACGGCTGGACGAAGTTTTAAGAGCTTTGATATGTAGGAACAGTAGAATAGCAATTAAAAACTTTAAGGTTTAGAATTTCATCAAAAGTTAATAGTTGACGATTGTCGATGGGTAAATAGGTAAATAGGAGGTTCAAAAAAAATCGCGAAATTTGCAAAATTTTATAATGAGTTTAGATTGTAATGAAGACGGCGAAATATTCGGGTGAATAGAAGGTGTACATCAAACGGTCTAAAAACTCACGAAATTTGCAAAATACATATAAAAGTTTAGATTGTCATAAGGACGGTTAAATAGACGGGTAAACAGATGGGTAAATAGACAGGCAAATAGACGGGTAAATAGGAGGTGTAGATCAGACTGTCTGAAAAATCACGAAATTTAAAATTAGTATATAAAGAGTTTTGATTGTTATGAAGACGGGTAAATAAAATGGGTAAAAAAATGGCGTAAATTACTCAATTTTCGTATACGTTTAATATTATCATGAACACGGATGAAAAGATAGATGGTAAAACAAAATCGAGAAATTTTATATTAAGTTTAGATTACAATAAAGATTTGATAGATGACAATTGTAATGTAAGCTTCAGTTCTTGGTTTAGTCTTTCAAATACTAAACGGGCGCAGGAACACGTGCCGGTTCAGCTAGTTTATTATAAAAAGGGTCTTTTAAAAATTGAAAAATTTGACGCCTGTTCATCTTTCTCAAATTGGGAAGTCGCCATGACAACTTACACGTCCAAGTGATAAAAAAAAAATTTTAAATTTCGAATTTTGTCTAAAAAATTGACGCAAACTAAACGATATTAATATGGACCACATCTTATCTACAAACTATTCCAAATGAACTTGTTCCTCCGATTTCCAACTAAAGTCTTAAGTTATTTAAAATGTTCTATAAGTGCTAAGTTATCTAAAGAGAATGAGGCTTCAGGAAATGAAGCAAAGAAGCTGTTCAAACTAGAACAGACACGATCACGATACGCTGCTACCTATTAAGATGGTTGCTGACAAGAGTCTGCCCGCACTTGGCACCACCCCTGAAGAGGACCGGCCATGGAAGCCAGTTAAAATGCGTGGTGTGCGGACCAACGCAGATCATTTACAAACACGCATGTATCTTTCAAATACAGCGTTAGTTAAGATTAGAGTTAAGAGTTGACATATTTAGAAAAACAAAAAATGATGATCGCTCACAAAAGTGATTCAGTACAAATACAAAATTTACAACCGTGCTCATTTAAAGGTGTATAAATCTATAGAAGTTTTCCGATCCTTTTGATTAAGATTGTCCTAACTGGCTCATGGCGGAAATTTTCTACAAAACTAGTTCATTTCTAAAAGCCTTGAATTAACAAGTTTTTAGTTTTTATAAAGGCTCTTTAATTGGTTTTAAATGTTGAAGTCTGTTCATATATTAAATTGGCATTACAAGCTGCAGGACCTGAGCAACACGTCCAAATGATAAATATTTAAAAAAAATATTGAATTTCGGCTGAAAAATAGGCACAAATTAAATGAAAGAAACAGGGGCAACATCTCTAATCCATGCATTGTTCTAAGTTATACCATTTCCACTTAAAATCTAAAGTAATTAAAAATGTTTTGTTGGGGCTTAGATCACTAAAGATAATGAACTGGTTTGACTTTTAATTAGATAAAGCTGCTTAATGCGGTTTTCCCATCCAAACTAGTTCATTTTCCTAAGCCTTAAATGATACTAGAGATACGAAACAATGTAGTGGAGGTTCTTGATTGTGATATTACTACCCAGGAGATCTGCTGTGCTCTCAAAAGAAGTAAACCCAATAAAGCGCCAGGTACAGACCGCGTACCTGCCGAGTTTCTTGTAAACGCAACCCCTAATTTCATGCTGTATCTCAACGATGCTTTTAACAAAATCTTTAATTCTGCCAACGTGCCGTGTTGCTTCCGTCGAGCATCCTGTTTCCAATTTTAAAGAAAGGTAACCCAAAGAAGCACAAAATTACAGAGGAATTTCTTTTTTAAATGTAACAATGAAACAATCCTCAGTGTTACTGGCCCGCCTGACAAGCTTTCTTACTCGGAATCAAGTTTTAAGCGAAAATCAAATGGGCTTTAGAGAAGGATACTCACTTGCGAAAGAGTACCGGCAAAGAAAAAAAAAATATGTACATGTTTTTTATAGATTTTCAAGCAGCGTTCGATACAATAAAAAGAGAACAACTTTATAAGTTGGGAAGCCCTGCGAAGCCTATACAGCGGCAACACTACTACGGTATGGGATGGACAGGCACTATCGAAAGAATTCGCGACGAATCAAGGTGTGAAGCAGGGATGCCTACTCAGCCCCCTAATCTTTGCTCTCTTTGTGGACGACATAGCTGAGAACCTTTCAGGGGGAGTCCATATGGGTGGACACATTTTTAAAGTCCTAATGTATGCTGATGACATGGTCATGTTAGCAGAAAGTCTCGCGCAGTTGCAAAACATGATAAATGCTACACAGGATTATTGCGACACTTGGAACTTAAAGATTAACATCGAGAAGTCTAAGGTAATAGTGGTACGGGACAACCGAGGGAGACAAGAAAGCAACGAATCATGGACCCTAAATGGAGCACCGATAGAAATAGTAAAGTCGTTCAAATACCTAGGAGTGACACTTACTGGTAATATGCAATTTGACAGACACGCTGAACTAAAATTGAAAGACACCCGAGCAGCGATAGGAAGTACATGAAACACTCTCCTAAGCCGAAAAAAGTCAATCCTAGCACCTAGCACGATTACGTGCTACTCAGCACAAGTATGGGGATGTTTTCAGTATGAAGACGTTGAACGCAGTCTAAGGTTCTTTATAAAAAGGATTTTCCAACTCCCACAAAACACACCCAATTATGCGATATACTTAGAAACTGGATTGCCACCCTTATTCGCCCACACGTTGCAACTTCATTTTAATTATTTAAAAAAAATATTCGATATGCCTGAACGAAGATATCCGAAAATAATTGCAAAACACTTCCATCAGTGGTTAAGTTTGGCACAGGAGTGCGGGACGGAGCTTACTCTCGAAATTCCAGAACCGTGGGAAATACAACAGAACCGGCTAATACAAGGTATAGAATGCACATTTCGGCAAAGATGGGAATCAGAAGCGAAACAGAGCGACACGAGAAACACATACTCAAAGTTATATTACAACATGGCTGAAAATAACTACTTTCAAGATGATATTGAAACTTATATGATTTCGCACATTTTTAAGGCTCGAGTGTTCAGGAAAGGAATTCGTAATACAGAGAGCTTCATTGTACGGAAGTTGGTAATATACAAGTTCGACTGTAGTTTCATTTTATATAATAAGTCATTCATTTAAAAAAGTTATGAACTAAAATCATAACTTAATGACCTGGAGCCTGCTTAAAGTTCTATGATTGATATTCAAAGAGGTCCCTTAAACACAGTCACATTTATTTAGAGTCGACAAACAAAGGTTGTCAACAAAAGTATAAATACGTTTCACAAAAATTTTATGTGCTAAGGAAGCTTATCAAAGAAAATCTAATAAAATTACAAAATAAACTAATAACGACTCCGACACGGAGCATTTCCGACTTGTGCCGGCTTGTCTTTCCATAAGTTCAAAAGATTGCCGTCTGTTTAAGTTCGCTTTTATTTAAAGAAAGTTAAAGAAATAAGCAACACATCCAAATGATAAAAATATTAAATGAATGTGGTTCATCTATTAAATAGTCTGAAATAAACTAATATGATGAAGTGACTCATTATAGGGAACTAGTTCCATAGTGCATCCATCACTTACCTATACAACTTATGCGTGTCGACTTTAGCTTGTTGCACATGCAACTTTATTACTTGCCACCTGACAAGTTGAGTTGTTTTCCCCGTTGACAGTGAGGAAAAGTTTGCTGACAGGTCAAACTCAAAGTACTTAGCTTGACTAACTGGTTTTGGACAGGACCGATCGATATGTCAACGCTCGTCAATGTAACCGTCTTGCGGTTTTGGGTTAACCGTTAACTTTGTTATGCTCCAAATTAAGGTAAAGTGTAAATCGTTCTTTGGTGGGTGAAATATGGCAGGCTGCTGAATTAGCTATACAGACACAAAGTAAAAATCCTAAATTAATCAGCATTTGCTTTAAAATACTGTAAGCTTCCCCAGACTTTTTGTCTAATTTCTTGCCAAAGATTGTGAAGTTGCCATTTACTTTTTTTTTTCGTAATTTCACTCTTTACTTTCCCATTTGCTTACTGACTTTCCCTTGCCACACAACTAACCCACATTTCTCATGTTTTTTTCCCCATTTTTCCTTACAGAGCTATGACATAATTGCCTAGCAGACCAACTAGAAGAGGACACTTCACACTTTTCACACTCACACACACACACACACACACAGAGAGAGAAGCAGCAAAGGTAAGTCCCAATTTTACGACACGGAAATCACACATAAAACCAATTTGTAGCACTTTAACCTGTTGAAGTTGGCCAATTTAAAGCATTTGCCATCAAATTTCCCGTTAAGCAAAAACGATAGCAATTTAATGCAACACGGAAATGCGCTCAACGATTCGCTCGGACCAAAAGGAAAATACATTTGCCAAAGGTTCTTTCATTCATTTCCGCAGAAATTGGTAAAAAAAAAAAAAAAAAATAGTATCGAGTGCAAACAAGAGTTGAAGTGATAGGGAAATAGAGCTGTGGGTGGGAACAATGGGAATCGCCTTAAGCTGGCAGCAGCAACAGTTTGGTTCTCCCGTTCCGAGAAATTTAATTAAAATCCTGTCAAAGTCATACGCAGCAAGGACAACAACTCAATGTTAGTCAATTGAATAACAAGCAACAAGTCAAGGTCTACTACACCAGGTGGCAACTCTGTTGCTGCGAAAACTTTTTTGTAAGCCGATTTACAGAAATTCTGTGAAATGGGAGACATTTGCTTAATCCAGTTTCTTGCTGTGGCTGACAAAACTTTTTACGTTTTTCTTCACTCTGTGCATTGCCCTGGCAACCCTGACTTGGTTGGCTTTGGACTAAATAAATTTAAATTACATTTACGTGCTTTCTGTGGGCTTCGCACAAATCATGAATAAATAAATTTTATGCGTAAATATAATTCAATTACCAAAAAGAATATATGTATGGAAGGAAGTGTGTGCTGCAGACTAAGAGGGGGGGGGTGGTGAAAAGTCCCTAACATTAGGAGCCCTAAAAAGGCACGCACAAAGCAAAGTCACTTCAGCCCCTTCTAGACACTTCATTGATTTTCATTGATTTTGTTTTGAGTTATTTTTACAAGAGCTCCTCCTTTAGGGTTTTTCATTTTTTGTTGATTTTTTTTTGTTAATGGGCCATTAATTTATTGATTTGTCTCGGTTTTTGGTTATCTAGAAGGGAAAGTTAACAAGTTTTTCTTAAACTTTAACAGAAGTTTAAGCAGCTCAACTGCAAACTTGAAAACGGCTGGACCAAATTGAAAACTTCCTTTAGCGGGTTTGTTCGTTCGGTTTAGCTAAGAAGCAAAAGTCTGAAAATTCTCAACAACATGAAATTTATCATCATTAAGGCTCGAAAAAGATTCATCAAGCTGATATTTGTTAAAATTATCTTCTAAATGCCAGGTGGGAAGTTGACAGAAGAATTTGCGTATGCGTGCTTACCCATTTAGCCAAACTGTATTAGTAAAAGAGATTTTCTTAATTAAGAAAAACAGTTAGAGACGGAATATTCTCAACAGGTGATGCATTAGGCTTACATTTAGTTTTTCAGTTCAATTCAAATACAGTAAAACAAGTGGCGCAGTAGGCGGTCATTTCATTTGAAAGCTTAGCATGTGTTCTTACTGATTTGTTTTGTTTTTCAAGTTGTTTTCCAATCTTCCAGTTGTTTTCCAAATTTCAATTGCAGATTATTCGTTCGATTACTTTCTTAATTTTGTCTAATTCAAAGGAAAACCAAAAAAAGAAAGTCGGTCAAGCCCGACTATAACATACTCTGTACCCTTACTACCCTCGCATTTGCTCACGAGTCAAGAGAGGCAATCTAAGTTTCTCTCTCTCTCACTAAGATTGCCTGATTGCCTCTCTTGAACGGAATGTTGTGGTAATGGGTGGGGTGGGGGGTGTTAACTGGCCGTTTTTTGCTCATAACTTGAGTATCGTTCATCCGATCTTTATCATTCCTTTAGCAAATCGATAAATAATTTTGATTACTAGATATCTCTAAAAGGTACGAACCATCTATCTACGAAACTGTAGGAGATATGACGTTTTTCCCAAATTGCGGGGGCGGTAGGGGGCGTGGCAAAAATTGAAAACAAACTTGATCTGCCTGCAAGTATAAGAAATATATGCCCCATACATGTCAAACCTCTATCTCTTACCATCTCTGAGATGTGTGCGTTCATAAAGACGGAAAGACAGACAGACGGACAGACGGACATGGCTATATCGACTTGGCTGTTGATGCTGATCAAGAATATACATACTTTATAGGGTCAGAAATGATTCCTTCTCCCTGTTACATACTTATGTACAAACTTATAATACTCTGTATACCTTTGGTACAGAGTATAAATACGGAAAATCGTTCTTTATCGTTGGGAACTTATTTGCAAAACGAAAAAATACTTTTTTTTGTTAATATTCTACTTGAATTGGGATCGTTTCCTTCTAATTTGTTTGTCTTATTTGAGCCCTAAGAAAAAAGTAGAACGAATTATTTGAGTACGAATGCACTTGAGAAAAAAATCTATTCGTTCTTGAATTTTTAAGAATTTCGCTCTTGAAATCGAGCTATATTCGTTCTCAATGTGGTTTTTCTAGGCAAGGGGAGTAAGGAGAAGTATCGGAGCGTAGAGAGAATAGCGTTGAACACGCTCTCACAGTTTCGTGTGCAGAATCTACTACATACTGTCGTTGTCAGATGTGACCAGTCGGCCGTTAATTCATATAATGTTGAACGTTTCGAGTGTGAATAAGTAATCGGTTAAACGATTGTATAAAATAAAATGAAGACAATGTTAAAAAAAACCTAAAAAAAAATGAAAAAACATCTAAGCGAATGTCTTGTAGACTCGACCGGCACTAATTGCTTGCTGGGCGGCAAACTGCCATCTGCTTACATTATTACCTATGAATTAGCCGCCTGGTCTCGCTTATGCCTGTTAGTCGAGTGAGCTAAAGCGCCGTCTTCTGTGTGTGTTTCAGTTATCGAGGTACCGAGGGGGGATCAACACCCACCCTCTTCTAAAATTTGTTTTTGTAAGTCTTATATTTTGAGAAGTTTCTTACTTTATTCTCTAATCAAGTACTGAAACTCTTGAATCGATAATGTAGGGGTCAAGAATTCATTCTTGGATCAGGATTTTCGCTCTAGGACGAAGAATTTTCATTCTTATCGTACTTCTGACATCGAACATTTTTGATCCAAGTATGAAATTCTCTAATTTTCTCAGAGGAGTTTGGTTAAAAAAGGATATTAATTGATTAATCTGTGTTCCTTTTTTGGTAAAATCAATGGAATTTTTATACCCTGCATACTTTTCGGCTTTTCCTTAAGGAACACAACACAGTCAGCATGCGCTGTATGCGAACATAATGTTAAAATGTTAACATTAATGTTAGTGATCTTTAAAATAACAGAGAGGAAGACTACTAAACATTTCTTTCTTTTGAAAATACTTTTGCTCCTTACTTAATTGCCGTAGAACCAACAAATAAACATACTGAAAAATAATTATATGGTTAAACTTGAAATAGAGTGGCTATTATATTATGTAAGAATACGTCCTTAGTTTCTGTTGGTAGATCTGTAAATCAATCTGGTCTAAAGATCAAAGAAGGGTAAATCTTGAATAATGCTACAAATAAAAAAGGTGTGAGTGACTTTGTTTGCCAGCTACCAAATGACTGTGAAAAAGAGACACAGTGTTTGGGAAAGCTACAAAAACAACAACCTGCAGGAGTTGCAGTTGTTCCTTATTCTATGTCAGGGTCGGCACAAAACAAAACAGCATTTAGACATTGCTTAAAGGGTTTATTTCATTTTGCTCGGCGGCATTGTTTGCGAAGCAGTGCGGCGACGAGCTTATACTGTCGGTATGTCGTCGTCGCTGCCGCTGAGCAGTCTTGTATGCACAGTAGTTAGCGACGCGCTGGTCTCTGTTCTATGCATATGCAATAGGAAACTGCAAAATGCCCAACTCTGCTCTAAATATATTTTCAAAGATTGTAAACTTTCTATTTTGGCTTCACTACCCTAAAACTGAAAGCTTTAAACACAAACTTACCCAACTGAAAGTCTTTTTCAACTCACTTAACTTGTCAGTAAATTTCCCCCAACTAGTTCTTAAGTTTGTCCAAGACATAACTTTGCCATTCATAAAGGCATTCCCAATGGTTTAAACTACACAACATATACTATATGTTATATCGATTTCCTTAATTTTGTTCTTCTAAAGACACATTTCCTCTTAATCCTGCACAGCCACAGTCAATTCTTTTCCATAAATCACTCAGTGAACAGAATCAACAGGTTGGGTCCATGTCAACCCCATTTTTCCGAGTGGGGGAACTCTGCATTCAATTAACAATTGAATTTATGTATATGGGAAAGAGGGGTCGATGAGCAGCAGCAGCAGCCAAAAATTCGCCTCGTTTCCAACTGCCAACTGCAATTAAAAGGCAATGAATTCTCAGTGGGCGTTGCGTGGTGGTGGGCGTGGCTGGGCCTGCGATTCGCCTTAAAAGCGAAAACACTTAACTTAAATTGTGTTCAACAGCTGGAAATAAACGATGGCATCGCTCTGCTTGAATATTTGGGCAATTCGTGGCTTGTGATTAAAATTTATTGATTTCAAGAGTCACATCTGCAAAAGAAGTTTTCGTTTTAAAAACCAAAAATAGTTTGTGTACATGTTTAATACAACATTTTTTATGTAAATTCTCTTATGTCTGTTTTTTTTTTTTTGGCAACATTTGGTAATTTTTCATTATTTCCCCATTTTATGACAAAGTGGAATTTGAAAATGTGTTTTCTTTTGTTTTGTTTTTATTTTCCCTCCAGCAGCGGCAACGGCAGCAGCTGTCGCACATTTTCCCTTCTCATTCAGTGTGCTTGCCTGGCTAATAAAATTATTAACGTGTTAATACTGTCGACTTATTTAGCTGCCAATTAATAAATTTTAAATTCTGCTCCCCCCAATCTCTTGCTCCATATGCGTCTGGCATATTAATGAGCATTTTGCTTTGTCTTTGAAGGGTGGGGGGGGGGGGGGGAAGGAAAATTTATGTGCCCAGGTTAAATTCTTGGGATTTTTTTCCGTCTTGTTCATTTGTTAAATTAATTTATGTTTGTTGACTATGAAATTTTACAACATATTTTTTGCTTGGCATTTAGAAAATTTTGTGTTTATTTAACCCTTTGATATATTTCCACATGTTTTTATTAAGTTATTAAGTGTTGCAAGTGGTGGTCGGTGATGTTATGAAAGAATTTAAATTTCTCACAGTAAACTTTGACCCAAATTTCGTTTTAGCTCATTTGCATATTCCTGGCAAAACACACAAATTTTAAAGTGAATAAAAACTGAAATCTACTTAAATATTTAACTGGCGCACATTAAACACGCCCTGTGGGTCACTCCAGAGTGCAATCTAAAATGAAAACCCCCTTCAAAATACGAAAAAGAAAGAACTTTAATTGTTAAATGTATGTAGGTAGATGCCATCCTTACCTACCCGCCCTAGTTAGTCTTTTGGGCGCCATTGTGTGCCATTGCCTGGTTTTGGCCATTTTTTTTTTTAATATATTTCACTATGTGTGTGTTTGTGTGTGTTGCGTGCCAAATCGTTGTGCCCCTGGCCTATAGTTGGTTTTCCCTTCCCTCTTTTTTGTGCTGGTTTAAGCAGCAGCCAAAACGCAAAGTGCGTTGTACTCTCTGCACTTTGTGTTTTTTTTTTATTTTTGTCGGTATAAACAAAAATCAATAGGACCCACCTGACGTATGCGCAATGTTTGAGGTGAAATTATACACATACCGAGAACTTTTGCTAATTACATGGCCAAGAATTGGGCCAGCATATTATGTAGATTATGGCCTGTGAAATGACCCTAAATAAGGGTTAAACTTAAATACATGGAAACAAAATGGGAAGCCAAAATCAAGCTCCAAAATGGTGGCAGCATGGACGTTAGGTCCGTATTTGTAATAGATTTTATTGATAACAAAACCAAGGCTGGGGCTTAAATTGAGTAAGCATGAGATCAGTCAATGGTTTAATAAATCCAATGGAGGATAAGATAATAAGGCGAAAACCCCACCATGCCAAAAAATTATTATAATCGAATCCTACGAATTATAAAACGAAAAGGCCAAGCTAACTTCGTCTGTGCCGAAGTTTTTAATGCTGTTTTTGAAATGAAAGAGTTTAAGAACGCTGACAAAAAAAACAAATATTTTGTAAATAAAACCCATTTTCCGACAGATAAACATCTGATTTCGACCAAATTTCGCGAATCTTTTTGAAAACATATCAAATTAACAATCGCAGAGTTTAAGAAAGATACAATTTAAAACCAAAAAGTTTTTCTCACTAAGACTCATTTTCGACCGATCGGTTCTATGGCAACCATAAGATATAGTCACCCGATGTCGATCAACTTTTTCAAATTAGTTTGAAAGCGTTTAACATCAGCGTAAGAATCACCGACGAATTCAAAATCAGAATCAGAACGATTTACTTGAAAACAAAAAAGTTTTTTCACTAAGACCCATTTTCCGACCGATCGGTCCTATGGCAGATATAAGATATAGTCATCCGATCTTCACCAAAATTAGCAAGTCTGTTTGAAAGCATATAATATTAATTATGACCGAGTTTTATGACGCTAGCATTGAAAACAAAAAAGTTTTTTACACTAAGACACATTTTCCGACCGATCGGTCCTATGGCAGCTATAAGATATAGTCATCCGATCTTCACCAAAATTAGCAAGTCTGTTTGAAAGCATATAATATTAATTATCGCCGAGTTTTATGACGCTAGCATTGAAAACAAAAAAGTTTTTTACACTAAGACACATTTTCCGACCGATCGGTCCTATGGCAGCTATAAGATATGGTAATCCGATCTTGACCAAAATTTGCAAATCTGTTTGAAAGCATATAATATTGATAACGGCCGAGTTTTAGAACGCCAACATTGAAAACAAAAAAGTTTTTCTCAGTAAGACCCATTTTTTGACCGATGGTTCCTATGACAGCCATAAGATATAGTCATCCGATCTTGACCAAAATTTGTAAATCTGTTTAAAAGCATATAATATTTTTATTGACCAAGTTTAATCACGTTAACATTGAAAACAAAAAAGTTTTTCTCACTAAAACCCATTTTTCGACCGATGGTTCCTATGGCAGCTATAAGATATAGTCATCCGATCCGGTCGGTTCCGACATATTAGCAGCGTGCAGTAAAAAGAAGACTCTCTGCAAAATTTCAGCTCGATAGCTTTAAAACTGAGAGACTAGTTTGCGTAGAAACAGACGGACAGACAGATGAACATAGAAGAGTCCGACAAAAATTGATCTTGAAGCAAAGTCATTAGCATATCTATGGCGCCTCAAATCGTGTTTCACTGTTGGAAACAAGTCTTGGTTTTGGTTCAAATTTTTGTCAGTTCTTTTTCCAACATTCTGAAAGTATACAATTTCGTCTTCGGTAAAACTGCTCATCTATTAAGGTAATTCAAAGATCAACCCTGTTTTTGACTTCTTGAAATAAACGGAAGCTGGTCAGCCAAGCATTTTTTCATCGAGATCTAATCCAGGGGCCGGCAAAAAGCACATGCACATTTGGTCATTGCGTGTGTGTGTGTGTGAAGCCAGTGACGCAAAGTTAATTTTGCTCATCGGTATTGTTGGTGAAATATGGCAGCGACGAGCTTATACTGTCGGTCTGTTGACTGTGCTGCTGCTGACAACTTTTGTGTGCACTGTAGATAGCGACGCGCCGACCTCTGAAGTAAACCTCAATGGGTACGTCAACAAACAGAATTGCCGAATTTGGTCAAAAGAGCACCCAGAAAAATGCACTATTTGTTGCGGTTTGTGGTCCGGCGGAATTATTGGGCTATTGGGTTACAGTCTTTGGAGCAGAGTACCGTGCGATGATAACCGATTTTTTGGAAGGAAGAATTGGACTTGGGTGACATGTGGTTTCAACAAGACGGTGCCACATGCCACACGGCACGCGAAACCATGGACCAAGACCAATTGAGAGGCGAGTTTGGAGAGCAATTAATCTCATGTTCTGGACCAGAGGCCAATGGACTCCAAGATCATATGATTTCATTGCACTAGACTATATTTGTAACTTTTAGACCTTTATAAAACTCGGCTCTAACCGACTTCGATATACCTGGTACTTATGGCCAGAAATGTTAAATAGCCTTCCTGTGTTTCTGACGGAGATAAGACGAAAAATATGCAAAATTGTTGAACTCGGCTATTTATTAGCCGATCTTTATGAAAATTTGAGGGATTATAGATATTGCGAATATACATTTAAGTTTTATTTGAGATCGTTATCTTAAAAATTGTGGGAAATAAATTAACGATAAATATATATTTTCCGTTTTCGGATCTAGTTTCCGTAATATGGAACTAATAAAACAAAAAGAACTACAGTTAACAAACATGTTTCTTTACAAATTCTTCACTATTTCAATGGTCTGCTGTCCTTTAGTTGCTTCTTAGAATGGTTTTAGTTTAATGAACAGATCTCAGAGATGGTAAGAGATAGAGGTGTTACATGTATGGGACATATATTTCGTATACTTGCAGGCAGGTTAAGTTTATTTTCAATTTTTGCCACGCCCACTACCGCCTACGCAATTTGGAAAAATGTTCATAACTCCCACATTTTTGCTGATAAATGGTTCGTACTTCTTCTAGAGATATTTAGTAATCAAAATTATTTATCGATTTAACAAAGGAATGGTGAAGACTGGATGAACGATAGCCGAGTTTTAAAGAAAACAAACAATTATGATGGGTAGCACTGGCCACAACGCCAATGGGCAGCACTTTACACACTTTATGGGTTTATTTGCCACTTTGTGTGGCCTCTAACTTAAATTGATCAAATATATAGAATCTTTGGGGGTAGAGAGGATGTTATAGTTGGGCTTGACCGACTTTCTGACTTGCTGGATCTAGTTTCAGCAAAATAGAACTAAGAAACCTAATTCCTGCAAAGCAACTAAAGTGTACAATCATGTTTCTATAAAAGTTGGCCACTCTTTCAGTTGTCCACTGTGCAAGACTTGCTTCTTACAATGGCTTTAGTTTAATGATTTGCCAGTATGACTCTTTTTTAAGTCCCATATTCTATAAATTGTATTTGTACAATGTATGTATTTGTCACTTTCAGTTAGCTGATTCGCCAAGATAGGATTAGTCACACTACTTGGACGCACCTGACGCTCCAAAATGAGCGGACCAGTTAGAACGCGGTATAGAAGCTGACCTTTTAAGTAGGTTAATATCAATCTAGGTACTCACATTAGCTAAATGTATGCCGTCAACGGAATTGTCAGCTTATTTTGATTGGGGAGAGCGTAAGCTTTAGGGCAGTGGTGTCCAAACTGATGAAGCCCTAAGCTTGTGTGCGTAGCAGCGAAACACGAAGTAATCGTGAGCAACGAACAAATGCCTCGTGAGAAAACAAAAAGACGAACACTATTTATTCGACGACTGTGTATTTATAGAACACACGTATTCTCTCTCTCTCTATACGTGTGTCGGCTACGACGCCGGCAGAATTAGGAGTTCCTATTCCATGGGATTGACTTTTGGCATTTTGGACACCACTGCTCTAGGGTGATCTTTTCACAATGGTGTGTCAGCTGTGTTTTATTTACAATTGCATTTAGTTAAAAGTGAAATTTAGAAGTAATTGGCAATGCGAGACCTTCTCGGAGAGTTCAACCGATGGATTGATGACTGAGATGCATGAGATTTTTTAGGAACTGAAATTAAGTATGACATCATGGGCACTAAAATGTATAACAAAAACACAATAAAAAGTGCAAATGGAACTGATTTCTATTCATTTTCGCACGTGTTTTTATAGTGTAACCGATGTGCAGATATGGGAAAGGTGGAGTTTTTCTGAAAGAACTAAAAGTTATGTTCCTATCCAAAACTCGATTCATAGGCTAAACAACTTCACTGTTTACGCAAGCACAAAATACAAGTGGGATTACGCTCAGTAACCCAACATGCATTTGAGTTTATACAATCCCTTTGTGCATTGCTGCTACAGCTGCTTCTAGTATATCATTTAAAGTCTGCTTCTCTCTCGAGTTTATTTGCCACCATAATCCAAGAACAATAAAACCGAGTTAAGCGTCTACGCTAGTTTAAACATTTAGTGGACCGCAGCAAAAAAAAAGAAAAAAGAAAACTAAGTACAAAACGGCATATAGAAAGATAAAATATTTCATTCGTTCCTTCCCCCCCTTCTGGCCATTCCTCCAGTTTGTGCCATCTCGTTGTGCACTTAATGCAATTGTCGCATTATTTCTGTCCCGGTCCATTTTGGCCAAAGAGTCTGGCAGCAACTTATATATATTTTTAAATACTTTGCTCACGTTTTTTGTGTGTATTTTATAGCATTTTGGTTTTTATTTTGCCGCATGGCGACGTCGTCGTCTGGCGACGTCTGCCACGTCGTCTGCATTTGCCGGGCGACTGTTCTAGTTTGTTGGTTATTAAGCCATTTCGGCTAGAAAAAAAATGCTGCATTTTGTAGGTTCCCTCAAATCCAAAGCTAAAAGTCCTGCAGGCACATGTGCGCGCAGGCTGCATTAAGCCTTTTCGGTCAACTTTTACTATGGAACACCATTTTGCATTTAGCTGCTGTCGGAGAGACTCTTTCTGGCATTAATTATGCGTGCGGATAAATTTTGGCTCTATTTTGTTTTTTCTTTTGAAGGAAAACTTTTAGGCTGCGGTGACAGCGTCGACAGCCACAATTCATCTTTGGCGGCATTTGTCGTGACTGGAAATCAGAGACAACATTTTTGTGCGTGCTGCACTTCAAAGCGTGGCGGAATACTCTAAGAATCCACTTTCAGTCACCCCCAAACCCCCTGCCACCGACGGCTGCGTCTTCTTCTGTGTTTGCCTATCCAATAACCGAGGGAAGAAATGCTAATCTTGATAAAAATAAACGCACTCGGGCACGTTGAGGTGGAAAAGTTGGCGCGTCTCACGTTTTTTGTTTTTTTTTTTTTCGTCGCATTTTCAATTTGCTTGGCATTTGCCTGGCCATTGTCTCCCTTCACCCAACCTAAGTGAATATTAATATTGACTTTCTGCTCTCACTGTTGGCAAAGTTTTTCACCTTTGATTGTTGACTGGCTTCCTTATTTGAACCATGAACCCTGACCTCGCTCTTCCCTTGTCTCTCGTTTGCCATTCTGTGGCCTTAAAGTCAATGGCATTCGCAACGCTTTTCTTTTGGTTTTCCAAAATTTATGTGCAAAGTTTATGCGTGGCTCTGGAGGAGCTCAGTAGGAGCCGCGCTTTTCTATCAACAGCATTTGGTTGGTTTTTGTTTTTTTTTCTTGCTATTCCTCTCAATTTTTATGGCATTTAAGGACTTGGTTCACAGGTATGTGATTTTGTTGAAGCAGAAAGCAGAGTCTTCTCTTTTGCCTAAAAATAAATGAAAAAGTCTAACAATGTCAATATAATTAAATGAAGCTTATAAAAACTGAATGAACAAAGAATGAGGGAGAGGGAGGGAGGAGGAGCAGAACAACTTTGTTGATTGGATTTTTTTTTTTTTTTTTTTTGGTTTAGTCAATGAGTTCGTAAACAGAAGTAAGCAGACATAAAACACAATCTTACATCAAGCACGTTTTAAATTGTTTCCAGAATGTGGAAAACTTCTTATGAGATTTTTTATCTTTAATTAATCTTATTTAAAATATTTCAAAATAAAACAAAAGATTTTTCAAAACTGTCAATAATTATTTTCAATAAGGACAGCGCACAAAGCAAAGACTGAAAAAAATTAAGCAAAACTAATTTCTCTCATGGGAACAAGTTTTTTTTTAGAGCGAAGCTTTTTTATGGACGTTCGACTAGGGAGACTAAAACTAGAAAATTTATATATATATTATTAGCCATGCTTCGGTTTTCACTTTCGCAAAACTTTTGCGATTTCAAACCCACTTTTGCACCAAACTTTGACTGAAAATAGCAAAATATTTGCGAAAGCGAAAATAGGAGCATGGCTCAATCTATCAATCGAGTAGAATATCATGCCAAAAGCGAGCGGAAACCGAAAAAGCCACGTCAAAGTCGTACAAAAATTACCGTCATGTTGATAGTATGGTGCATTCTGAATTACCCATTTTCCAACAGATAACTATCTGATTTCGACCAAATTTCGCGAATCTTTTTGAAAACATATCAAATTAACAATCGCGAAGTTTAAGAAAGATACAATTTAAACCAAAAAAGTTTTTTGTCACTAAGACTCATTTTCCGATCGATCGGTCCTATGGCAACCATAAGATATAGTCACCCGATGTCGATCAACTTTTTCAAATTAGTTTGAAAGCGTTTTATATTAATAATTACCGACCTTAAGAACGATTTACTTGAAAACAAAAAAGTTTTTTTTCACTAAGACCCATTTTCCGACCGATCGGTCTTATGGCAGCTATAAGATATGGTCATCCGATCTTGACCAAAATTTGCAAATCTGTTTGAAAGCATATAATATTAATAATGGCTGAGTTTAAGGCAGGTAACATTGAAAACAAAAAAGTTTTTCCTACTAAGACCCATTTTCCGACCGATGGTTCCTATAACAGCTATAAGATATGGTCATTCGATCTTGACCAAAATTTGCAAATCTGTTTGAAAGCATATAATATTGATAATGGCCGAGTTTAAGGCAGCTAACATTAAAAACAAAAAAGTTTTTCTCACTAAGACCCATTTTTTGACCGATGGTTCCTATGGCAGCTATAAGATATAGTCATCCGATTTTGACCAAAATTTGGAAATCTGTTTGAAAGCATACAATATTGATAATGGCCGAGTTTAAGGCAGCTAACATTAAAAACAAAAAAGTTTTTCTCACTAAACCCATTTTTTGACCGATGGTTCCTATGGCAGCTATAAGATATAGTCATCCGATCCGGTCAGTTCCTACATATTAGCAGAGTGCAGTGAAAAGAAGAGTCTGTGCAAAATTTCAGCTCGATAGCTTTGAAACTGAGAGACTTGTTTGCGTAGAAACAAACGGACAGACGAACAGACAGACGGTCGGACAAAGCACAATCGACTCAGCTCGTCGCCCTGATCAAGAATATATATAGTTTATAGGGTCGGAAATGAATATTTCTATGCGTTGCAAACTTCTGGGCAAAATTATAATACCCTTTGCAAGGGTATAAAAATGGCTAAATGAATTGCCATCAAACACACACCCGGAGTGAGTTGCTGCGCCCCTCTTAGAATTTTAAACACAATACCAAGAAGTGAAGCTTAATATATAATTGCCAACAATCAAATCTTTATGATAATCTAAACTTGTTAAATTTTTTTCTAATTTCACGAGTTTTTGGTTCGTATGATCTTCACCTCCTATTTACTCGTCGATATACCCGTCTTCGTGTCAATCTAAACTCATATAAGAATTTCGCAAATGTTAAAATTTCTTTAAACCGATTGACCGACACCTTCTATTTACCCGTCTTTAATTGCCAACTATTAAAACTTCATGATAATCTGAATTAATCATAAAATTTTGTATATATCCGGATTTTTGATCCGCTTGATCTTGACCCGTCAATTTACCTGTCTACATTATAAATTTCGCAACTTTTTGCACCGCTGGATTTAACCATTTACGCGTGCAAAATTGCCATTTATCACATCTAAATGATTCACAAAACTCATAAAATTTACAAAATTTTGCGAAAAATCAAAACTCAAATAAAAATTTTGAAAATTTCGCGATTTTTTTTAACAGTTCGATCTGCACTTTCCATATTTAACCGTCTAATATTGCCGTCTATTAAGACTTCATATAATCTTTGGCCAACGCCTGCGCTTTCGTAAATACTCAAATGAAAATTTGACAAATTTCGCGGTTTTTTGGTTTAAGCCTCTTGTATACGCGTCTTTAATTGCTATCTTCATAGTTATCTTAAGTCCTTTGAAAATTTGGCAAATTTTGAAATTTCGCGATTTTTTTTGACCATTTGTTCCATTCCACAGGTAAACAAAGGACCCGTCTACTCTAGCCGTCCATAAAATCTTTATAAAAATTTGAAATTAATAAACAATTTAGAAATTTCCCAATATTTTAGAACTTTTAAGGTACAATTTTCATTTGCTCGGTCTACAACTTCCATTTAACCGTCTATATATGCTATCTATATATTCTTTATATAATAATCTAAGCTCAAGAATGAGAATTTTTTTAAATTTCGCCATTTTTATACATTTTTTATACAATTACATATTTTGCATATTTATTCCATATTTTGCATATGCAGTTTCCAATGGAAAGTGGGTTATTAAATTAGCATAATTCCAAATTTTCACCTTAATCAACCTTCATTTAAAAAAGTGCATAAAATGCGATGTCTAATCATAATAGGCTTGAGCTATGGGAAAAAGAAGTCTTGGTTTTAAAGATTAAAAGATTTTGAAAATATAAGAAAATTCACCTTTCAATTTGTTCAAAGTAGTAGATTGTGTTCTGAGTACTGAGTATTGAGTTGTGAGTATCGAGCACTAAGGATCGACTTCTGAGTATTGAGAACTGAGCATCTAGTGCTGAGAATCGAGTTGTGAGTATCAAGTACTGAGCATCGAGTTCTGATTATTGAGTACTGAGCATCGAGCTATGAGTATCGTGTTCTGAGTAGCGAGTACTGAGAATCAAGCTCTGAGTATCAAATTCTTAGGTTTGAATACTCAGAATCGAGTACTGAGTATTTAGTACTGAGCTTTGAGTACTGTGTATCAAGTTATGAGTATCGAGCACTGAGTTTTGAATACTGAGTGTCGAGTACTGAGACTGAGTATTGAGTACTGAGTACTGAATGTCGAGTAACACATACACACAATACACCAGCAGCTACGCAAATCAGATTTATCTTCGTCTCTACAGACTTACTGAAACCGAACCATTTTATGCAGCGAATTTTGTAACCCTAGTTTTCTATACATTGCTATGCTTTGAACTCTTTAATTTCTGGTTCATATTGTAGTTAATTGGATGTAATTTATAATCTAAAAAAATCTCAAAATCTCAACTCTAGGCGAATGTACTGGCACTTACATTGGAACCATTTATCAACTAAATTTCATTGATATCAAAGCTGTTACCATTCACTGGGTCCTTGGTTTGTTCACTGCTTCAGTTTTGCCCCCCATTTAAAATGGAGCACCAAAAGTGCAACAACTTTCAACTTGTTGGCCTTTGACAAGCCCAAGCCCTAACCCCTCTTACCCTCTACCCAACCACAAAAGCTATCAAAATATTTGCCACAATGAAATCATATTTGCGTGTGTGTGTGTGTGTGTGTGAGTGGCACACCCCCACTTAAAGGCAGCCTATGCCCCGCCATTCGTCTGACCGACAAACAATTTGAGAGCAGAGGAAAGTTGAGTTCGCTTGGCGTGCGAAAGTTTATTAAAAACTTTGTGTGCTTTTTGCAAACAAACACAAACAAACAGGCACACACACAGACAAACACACACACACACACACACACACAGAAACTTAATAATTCACACGGGAGTGAATTTTTCACAATTTTCAGTAGAGGCTGGGCTTGGGTTCAGTTGATTTTTTTTTTGTATTTTTCAGCAATTTTATTGAAGCGTAAAATTTGAGCCAAGACCTGAATGAGAGCTGCCAAAGGAAAGAGAGAGAGAAAGGACGCACTCAACTTTTGTTGACATTATGAAACCTCAAAAGTTTGCGTTTTGCTTTTTATTATTTGTTTTACAGCTAGTTAAGACCATTGTTCAAATTGCTAGTAGAGAGGCCAAGGGTTGTGTGGTGGGTTCATTGTTTGTGCTTTTGTATGCAAATCACAGTTTACAGACAGATGAAAGAGGCAAACAGAATTGGTTGGCCGACAAAAGGCTTTGCATGTAATTCCATAATTACTTAATTAAGTGTTGCCGCAGGGTAAATATATAATTTAGTTGGCCCGAGAGACAATTGCCATTGGAAACCGAAAGCATACGCCTTAAAGTAGACTTCTTTCTTTTTCCCATGAATATGCAGTGCGAGAAATCTCTTTGAAGTCGGGCCTATGGCAGCTCATGATGGCCATAACTGTTAGACTGCATTATGCAAAACTTCTAAGCCATAAAATGCAGCAGACCCTAGTCCAGGTTCGCCTCGCCCACTGTCTGGTGGTAAGTCAGCAACTTTCCCATGCAAAGTTGTCAGCACTATGTTTTTTTTTTTGAGAGTGAAAAACTCCCGACTTTTGCTCGAACTCTCTACGGTTCGGTTCGGTTCTGTCTGCGTCTCGACTTTTATGAAATATTAGCCAGCAACTTATGCGCATAAATCTTGCAGAGCGAGAGGCGACGACGACTCTGTGAAAATAAACTGGCAGCAGCCGCAAAAAGTTTGTCGTTTTTCTTTTTTTTAAATAAAAGAGAATTAAGTGGGCCGCCCAAAAGGTGTGAAAGTAGCGTTGAGCGTTGAGTTCTTTCTTAAATAACTGCGGCTACAATGCCAAAAATTTTAAGCATTAAAAATTCGCTAATTTGCACTTAAAATGCAAATAAAAAAGGGGATTGGATCTAGGCAGTTAGCAACTTTGTTGGCGTCTGCAAGTTACTTTTAGTTTAACTAACATCAGGTAAAGGATATTTAAGAAATAAACTGAGAGGAAGCAAAAAAAATTAAAATTCGAAAATTACAAATTAGGCACAAAATTAGAATGAAATATATTTGTTCAGAACTCGAAAAAAAGAAAACATTTTGTTCGACACACGCAAGGGGGAGGATGAAAAACACTTTCAGTTCTGTTGCTGATTTTCTGTTGTCCTAAACGCAGCCAAAACTTTCGACGAATTTGATTTTTGCATCTAATGTACAATAAAATGTACAAGCAAATGTCTGTCGCACTGACTCTCTACGATCACGCCTCACCACAACAATAAACTAAAATACTTAAGGCTTTCACTTGAGTAATTTTGCTGCTTCAAAACTACACATTCAAGCATGTTCTCAGTTCCCGTACTTTTTGAAAAGAAAATCAAACGCAATTTCTCAATTCCGAATGAAAGATACATAAGAGAGAATCCACATTTCCACAATGGAAAAGTCAAAGATGAGAGAGGCTGAGTTTTAGGTTTCACTTTTCGATTTGGCTGGGCAATCCCAAATTCTGGACACACTAAACAAAAAAATTCCTTGTAAATCAATCAAAGACTTAAATGCAAATGAAAGTTCACTAAAAATTTCTAACTAGATCACAGAATTAAGGAAAATTCACTTTTTGTACATTCAGCAAACTGTAAGAGTGCGTAATTTGGCAATTACTTTTCACTCCACCCATCAACAAGCCCATTTCTTTTAATTTGGAAAGAATCATTAAGAATTAGATACAATTGTTCGTGTTTAGCAGAAAGCTTTGATACCTCTTCAAGTAACAGGGATGAATTATACAAGCAAGTTGAGACAGAACAAAAATTGTTAATGCTTCTTTACAGTTTACAAATATAGCGGTAAGTGTTAACAAAAAACACGTAAACAGTTTGTCTCGTAATACTCCGATATAAACTTAAAGCTGATCGTATACTCAGAGTACCTTTGGTACAAAGTATAAAAAGATCAAAGGAAAGCAAGAAAGAAAGTCGGTGAAGACCGACTATAACATACTCTGTACCCTTAATGTCGCAGCTCTCATTTGCTTATGAGTTTTACGCGCTCATCTCTAAGTTTCTCTCTCTCTCTTGTCTTGTTGACTGGTTGTTGTTTTAATTGTTTTTTGCTCATAACTTGAGTATCGTTCATCCGATCTTTATCATTCCTTCAGCAAATCGATAAATAATTTTGATAACTAGATATCTCTAGAAAGTACGAACAATCTATCACCAAAACTGTGGGAGATATGACGTTTTTTTCAAATGGCGGGGGCGGGAGGGGGCGTGGCAAAAATTGAAAATAAACTTGATCTGCCTGCAAGTATAAGAAATATATGTCCCATACATGTCAAATCTCTATCTCTTACCATCTCTGAGATCTGTGCGTTTATACAGACGGACAGACAGACAAACGGACAGACGGACATGGCTATATCGACTCGGCTTTTGATACTTTATAGGGTCGGAAATGATTCCTTCTTGCTGTTACATACTTTTGCACAAACTTAATATACTTTGTGTACCTTTGGTACAGAGTATAAGTATAATTGATCAGTAAGCAAATCGTTTTGCTTAGTTTGAAGAAGCAACCATCTCAACCTATATCCTCTTAATACAATTGTCGTTTGATATGGCTCAAACTTAGAAGAATTATTTGGGACACATTCAGCAGTCACTCGATCAGTGATCAGCTTTCAGAAAACTACTTATTTTGGGTGCAATATCTTACGAGTGAAATAAAATTGATATTTAAACTTGTCTCCACTGTAAAACTAAAATGAAATAAAGGATTAGGTAGTCTGATCCCTCATCATTTTTTCTAGGAAATTTGTTTCTAAGCGTTGTTGTTGAAACTTAACAAAAATAGTATTTTTTTATACAACGAAACCCCGTTTTGAATGCAATTCTGCACTCAGGCTTATGGGTCTCTGAATTAGCAGTAGGGAGGAAACCTTTTTTACTAATACAGTAAAACCATTTGGGGACACACGCACACACACAAAGTCTACTGGCAACTTGACGTTGTCCAGTAGTGCCGGCGATTATAATAGCGCTGGCATGAGGAGGCAGCTGCCGATTTGCAGTAGACAGGCAAAGACTACTTATGATGGGACCGGGAGGTTTCTGAAACAGCTGTACAGTCGACCAGCCTCCTTTGTGGTGTTGTGTATTCCTGTTTCGAAAGTAATGTGTAAACATAACATGACCATGAGCCGGCTAAAAACTTGCTAGTTTAGAAACATGCGAGGTCCCTGAAGATTCCATCATGAGACAATCAATTGGGAGCTATCTTTCAATATATCTTTGGCAGCTATCTCTCTGTTAGCTAAAGTATTCTAACCGATGGGTGCCGCATTTGCTCACTATGAAACAATTAAAGAATGCAAAAATCGATTGTTTGGTAAAGGTAAAAGGGGGGACCTGATCATAGTAGACGAATACTGAAAGTGATATGATAAGTGTCTACTCATGCACCCTATTTTCCTTTGACGGGATTTACACAATAAAAGTAAACTTCATTAAGTTTTCTCAGTAGGCAACAGACACAAGTATGATGCTATACATTTGGTTCAACAAATCTAGTTGAATTCTACTATAAAAACTTCAAGAAGTTTGTTTCATCGTGTAAATGCCGACTGGCTTAGTCTACTAATACAGTTTTGTGTTTCCAAGCCTGAGAAAATGGATTGAAGGAAAGCTATTTTCTTTTCAAAATAAATTAGTTTGATCCAAATGCTAAAAGGACCAGTAAAGACATTTTGGTTCCATTGGTTCTGAGATTTTCTTGTTTAGTTATGCTATGTCACATCATTTAAGAATTTCCCTTTTAGAAAATTTAGAAAACAGAAGCTAACTGTTAGCAATTGCCAGCTCCCTTCTGGCATTAAGTTATCTAAGAAATCGTACAACTTCTATCACATTTAAGGCACACATTCATCAAAAATCAATCCTTTTATTACATTTCTTAACGCTTTCCTCTAATCTTTCTTTTCAGTCAATACTCCGCCACCATGTTCACCAATTGTTGGTGATATTTCAACTCTCACACTCAGCGCCATCTCTTCAACTGAATCCACAATTTGCAATTTACCCACGTACGAAGGAACGAAGAAACCACCAAATCAACAAAATGACAACAGCCAACCACTCAGTCAGTTACAACAACACACTTTCACACACCAGATGCCGGCATAGACCTTGGTTACAATCAGCGCTGTTGCTGCTCCTGCTGCTGATGTTCCTCCTCCTGCCCAATGGCACACTCGCATTTTGCCCCTCCAAGTGCCAGTGTTTGGGTGGTGAGGCCAACAGTCGTGCTTTATGTGTGGATGCCGCTTTGGAGGATGTGCCTATTCAATTAAATCCAGAGACTAAATACATTAATCTCACCCTTAATCGAATACGAAATTTGGAGTTCTCGCTGCCCTTCTATATGAAATTGGAGATTTTGGATCTGTCGCAGAATATAATCGAGACTTTGGGTTCCAAGAACTTTGAGTATCAATCAGAGTTGCGTACTTTGAACTTAAGCAGGAATCTGGTTAGTGCACTACACAAGCATGCCTTCAAGGGGTTAACGAATCTCCTGCTGCTGGATCTAAGCTACAATCGGATAGAGACAGTGCATCCGTCGGCTTTGAGCGATTTGGCTGCTTTGGTTGAGCTGGATTTGACCAATAATAATATTGTGAGTCTGGAGGACAACTGCTTTAAGGGTTTGCTGACGCTGGAGGTGCTTGTCTTTCGGAACAATCGATTGCTGGATGTGCCAGCGAGTAATCTATGGCATTTGCATGCCCTCAAGACGCTGGATATGTCGGATAATCTGGTGGAGTATGTGCGTAACGAAAGCTTCGAGGGACTGAAAGAGCTGCTGGCCTTGAGTTTGCGTGGGAATGTGATGAGCGAATTGGATGTGAATGCGTTTGAGGGGCTGATATCATTGAAGCACTTGGATCTGGGGGATAATAATCTAACGGTAAGAGAATGAAACTTTGCTTATGTTTGCTTTTGCCGAGAACTAAATCCTGTGAGCAACACTTTGGCAAAGCGGATTCCAGGTCTGTTGCCTAAGTTCGTCCTTCCTGGGCTGGACTGCAAAATTAATAACCATAACTTGCTGTTGCTATCCGTTCAGCACACACAAACACAGACACACGAGCACAGAAGGCTACACGCACTCTTGTGCTGTGCCCATGTCCTTTTACTATTTATGCATGCAAACATGTCCGTGCCTTGCTGATTTTGTACTGTTGCGTACTCTTTGCTTAGGCCCTCGGCCATTTCCCCACATTTTTCAGTTTGTTAAATGTTATCTACTTCTCCCACTCTATCACCTCCCTCTGTGTCTCCTCCTCTGTCTAAACACTCGCTTGGATTTCTCACAGAGCAACTTTAAAGCTGCTTACGCTTAACCAAACCAAACACTTGGGCATGCTTGCAAAAATTGTGAAAATTGAGCGCTTTAAAGGTTTACAATTTGGGGAAATACATAAGCTTGGCGTTTACATAAAACAATTTATAAAGTTATGGAAAAAAAAGCATCTAAATCTAAAAAAATTGATAAAAATCATATAATTTGTGTAATTATCGACCCAGATTTATGAAAATGTACTTTAAGAAATTCTGAACCGAACTTTAAGAACCTTTTCCCAGTATGTTCATGTCTATTAGATACGGATCTGTGAACAGTTTCGAAAACGGTTTAAACCAGTTTCAAAGACCATATCTAACATATGATAAATGAGTTTATAAGTTGATCATGTGATTGTTTGACATTTAACTGTTTCAAGACCGGTTGCGAACCTGAGTTAACTGCTTAAAAGTGGTTTAAAGACATTTCTTAGATATTATTCAAGCTAACTTCGGTTCGACCGAATTTTATATACACTTGCAGCTTGTATAATTTATATAAATTAAGTTTTTAAATGATTTTCATCGAACCCAAACTCAACAATAGATCGCTCCACTACTTTGACCATTTGCTAGCGAGTTTGTTATATGGCAGCTATACGACATATTTATCAAATTTTGACCAAACTTCCTAAAATTGAGTGGAAGCCGATAATATTCATAACTGAAAAGTAAAAACACGAAACCATTGAAAACAAAAAAGTTTTACTCACTAGAACTACTTTTTCGACCAATCGTTCCTATGGCAGCTATATGCTATAGTCATGCGATTTGGATCAAACTGGGCAGAATTGTGTGGTAGCATATAATATTGTTTAGTAACAAGTTTGGCAGCGATAGCATTGAAAACAAACTAGTTTTTCATACTAAGACTTTTTTCAGAACTATCTTTTGTATGGCAGCTATACTATATAGTTGACCGATTTTCATCAAACTTGGTGGAATTATGAAAAAGCAAAGAAAACTTATAAATAAAAGGATTGGGGACGTTCGCGCTTAAGACAAAAAAGTTTTTCTTACTAAAACTAGTTTAACGACCGATCGTTCCTATGGCAGCTATATGCTATAGTTGTCCGATTTTGATCAAACTAAGCAGAATTATGTGGAAGCATATAGTTTTAATAAAAATCATGTTTCGAAGCTATAGCATTAAAAACAAAAAAGTTTTTCTTACTAAGACTACTTTTCAGACCTATCTTAATAGCTGTTATTTACTATATAGTTGTCCGATTTTTACAAAACTTGGTGTAAATATGAAACAGCATAGAAAACTAATAAATACGAGATTTGGGAACGCTTACATGGAATACAAAAAAGTTTTTCTTACTAAAACTACTTTTCGACCGATCGTTCCTATGGCAGCTATATGCTATAGTTGTCCGATTTTGATCAAACTTGGCAGAGTTGTGTGGTAGCATATAATATTGATTAGTAACAAGTTTGGCAGCAATAGCATTGAAAACAAACAAGTTTTTCCTACAAAGATTTTTTTCAGAACTATCTTTTGTATGACAGCTATACTATATAGTTGACCGATTTTCATCAAACTTGGTGGAATTATGAAAAAGCATAGAAAACCTATAAATACAAGATTTGGGAACGCTTACATGGAATACAAAAAAGTTTTTCTTACTAAAACTAGTTTTCCGACCGATCGTTCCTATGGCAGCTATATGCTATAGTTGTCCGATTTTGATCAAACTTGGCAGAGTTGTGTGGTAGCATATAATATTGATTAGTAACAAGTTTGGCAGCAATAGCATTGAAAACAAACAAGTTTTTCCTACAAAGATTTTTTTTCAGAACTATCTTTTGTATGACAGCTATACTATATAGTTGACCGATTTTCATCAAACTTGGTGGAATTATGAAAAAAGCATAGAAAACCTATAAATACGAGATTTGGGAACGCTTACATGGAATACAAAAAAGTTTTTCTTACTAAAACTTGTTTTTCGACCGATCGTTCCTATGGCAGCTATATGCTATAGTTGTCCGATTTTGATCAAACTTGGCAGAGTTGTGTGGTAGCATATAATATTGATAAGTAACAAGTTTGGCAGCAACAGCATTGAAAACAAACAAGTTTTTCCTACAAAGATTTTTTTTCAGAACTATCTTTTGTATGACAGCTATACTATATAGTTGACCGATTTTCATCAAACTTGGTGGAATTATGAAAAAGCATAGAAAACCTATAAATACGAGATTTGGGAACGCTTACATGGAATACAAAAAAGTTTTTCTTACTAAAACTTGTTTTTCGACCGATCGTTCCTATGGCAGCTATATGCTATAATTGTCCGATTTTGATGAAACTAAGCAGAATTATGTGGAAGCATATAATTTGAATAAAAATCATGTTTGGAAGCGATAACATTTAAAAAAAAAAAGTTTTTCTTACTAGGACTAGTTTCCTGATCTATATTTTCTATGGCAGCTTTGATATATAGTGGTCCGATTTCTATAAAACTTGTCGGAATTATGAAAAAGCAAAGAAAACTTATAAATACGATGTTTGCGTACGTTTGCATTTTCATAAAACTTAGTGGATTTATGTGAAAGCATAGAAAACTTATAAATACGAAGTTTGGGGACGTTTCCATTGAATACATACAAGTTTTTCTTACTTAAACTAGTTTTTTGTACCCATAGTTCCTATGACATCTATAAGCTATAATCAAAAGATTCGGCTGGTCCCGACAAATGTGCAGCGTACTTGTACTTGAAGTCTTCGTGCAAAGTTTGGTCAAGTTAGCTTTAAAACTAACGTAAGAGAAAGCATAGAAACAGACGGACGAACGGACAGAGGGTCATGCCTTAGGCCGTACGCACACATGCGGCTGAAAGATGAACTGACGGCTGACCATGTTATTTTAGTACATCAGCAAGCCGAAATAAACGAACAAACTTGATTGAATCCGCAAAGCTGAACTTACAACTGAATTTTAAAGATGAAACCAGTGCTATCATGCACACAGCGCGGTTAATTGTCAAGATCAGTCTTAAGTTCTGCGGACTGTTCATGTTTCAATCGCATGTGTGCTCGCGTCTTTAATCAACTCATACATATATACTTTATGTGGATGGTTCCTTCAATTTTATCTCAAATTAGTTTGTGGTTTCCTGAAAATCCGCTTAAAAATGGAATCTGGCCTGATCGCTTTTTGAATTGCAATCAAATCAAGCGGTATAGGAACAACCCTCTTGATAGCAACACGACTCTGCAGAATTAACTTAGAAATCACTAACCCTACCATTACCGATCAATTGATCTCATAAACAAAAACAGGCCTGATTTCCCTTTATTTTCTGTACATACTCAAAAACAACTGTTGAATATGTCTTGCTCTAACCCTCTCTTCTTTGGTAGCAACTACATAACATTTGAGCTAACCAAGTCATTAGGGGTATCACCAGACAGGGCCAAAGCTCAGGTCAAAGTAAAATTCATGTTGCATAGTCCCATGTCGATGAATGCAGGTGACTTGACTGGTAGTTTTCCTAAGCAATGCGTTTTTATGCACCATGTAATCACAGACCGACCAGGCCAGGTGCAGTTTGTAGTTTGTCTGTTTATGCAAACTGATGGTTGCAATGCAGCTTAGTCCTGCACACACACACACACATATATTTATGGTCGTTAAAATGGGATAAGGGATAGAAGCTCATGCCAAGGACTAAGCAGCATGCACCGCGCGTAGTCAACGGCAACTGACGTTGGCGAGGAATTTATGGTGCTTGGAATCAGTTCGAAACTACTTAAAATACCTTTTGGCATTTTGCAGTTGAAATATGGTCGGGTGTGGCTGTGGCTGGAAGGAGCTTTTTGTCTGCGACCCGTCTTACCTTTTTACCTACAGCCGTTGCATCGGCTAGTCTGGGGTTAACCTTTTTGCAAAACATGTTTCGGTATTTTCCAAATGGCATTCTTTTTCTTCTATTGGACAGATTGTTGTTTTATTAGGCGAACTTTGCTCTAATGTAGAGCATACTTTTGTGCAGGAAAATTGTTGGCCCGCATGCTGCTGCATAGTTTCCCCACTCTCTGTGAGGCCAAATATGCATAATGTCTGCTGGGCTGGGCAGAGACCACACATGAAGCTGTTAGAATATTAAAGCTGTTTGCATTTTAGACAAAGTAGAAACAATTTTTTTGGTTGAGTATTAACAAATACTGTATTTAACTCATGGGTGGCGCCAGACGAACAGTGGAAAGTGATGCCACATGATTCTCGTCAGTCGCGGAGTTTAGTCTTCTCTTTGTATAACATGCATTGATACCTTAAACTGCTACGACCTGACATCAAAAGCCTCTCAATAATTTGTAAAATAATAAATAAAATAATCTGTTTGTTGTCTGTTGTAATTAATACAAATCCTTCAGCCATAAAACATAAACAGTTTCCTCTTAAAAATTCTGATACTGCATGCATATTTATGAGAAAAAAATCAATAACTCTTACAAAATAACAAACATTTTTACAAAATTGTGCGTTGAAACGCAAAAATGATTCGACAACAATAAACCTTGCTTAATGGAAACAAGTAATTTTAGCATATAAATAAAATAAACCGAGATGTTCGGCAACAAAAATTGATTCCATTTTCAGGGGAATTCTCGTTAACTTATATTTTGGCAATTATTATGAGTACCAAAAATCTGTTGCTAAAGCATTTGCATAAATGCAAAAATTATAATTCACCCAACTGCCAATACAGTAAAAGCAAAACTAATTCAAATGGCTCAAGTGTGGGCAAATATTTGTGTTAAATTATGGAAAATATATAAAATTGTGCTATTGTTTGCTTAAGCTCTGGCCCAGCGAATGTTTCAAATAATCAACCGAATTTATAAATGTATTTGCATTTAGTTTTCGCAGAGGTAAAATGCATTTGAGTGCGTGGAAGGGTAATGAAAATTTGAAAATTTGAAAAGTGGGAGTGGAAATAATGTTGAATAATCGAAAATTTCTATGCATAGTTTACCATTTGAAATGTAAATTAAAACATATTTATTGGTAGTCAATTTAGTGGATGCAAAAACAAATGATATGTTGACCCCATTTCGATCAAAATTGGCAACAAATCACTAAAAATGAATTTTCAAACAATTTTATCATTTGGACGTGTTTCTCAGAAGTACAAAAAGTAGCAAAAGTTTCCAATCACATTGGAGAAGTTACAGGGCCAGATCAAAAACATCAACAATAAAAATAGAGGAATGCTAACTTCGTATTGAAAAATTTATATAAATTAAGGTTTTAAATGATTTTCGTCCAACATCGTTATTTCCCAAACTCAGCAATATATGGCGCCACTACTTTGATCATTTGTTTGCAGATTTGTTATAAGCCAGCTTATATATTCATCAGATTTTGACCAAACTTCCCAAAATTGTGTGAAAACCAATAATATTCATAACTGGAAACTACCATTGAAAACAAAAAAGTTTTTCTTACTAGAACGGCTTTTTCGACCGATCGTTTCTGTTGCCGCTATACTCTATAGTCATCCGATTTGGATCAAACTTAGCAGAATTGTGTGGTAGCATATAATATTGATCAGTAACAAGTTTGGGAGCGATAGCATTGAAAACAAAAAAGCTTTCCCCACTAAAACTGTCTTTCAGAACTATCTTTTGTATGGCAGCTATACTATATAGTTGTCCGATTTTAATAAAGCTTAGTGAAATTATGCAAAAGCATAGAAAACTAGTAAATACGAGGTTTGGGTACGTTTGCGTTGAAGACAAAAAAGTTTTTCTCACTAGAACTGCTTTTTCGACCGATCGTTCCTATGGCAGCTATATGCTATAGTCATCCGATTTGGATCAAAATGGGCATAATTGTGTGGTAGCATATGATACTGATCAGTAACGGGTTTGGGAGCCATAGCATTGAAAACAAAAAAGTTTTTCCTACACAGAGGTTTTTTTTTAGAACTATATTTTGCATGGCAGCTATACTATATAGTTGACCGATTTTCATCAAACTTGGTGGAATTTTGTAAAAGCATAGAAAACTAGTAAATACGAGGTTTGGGTACGTTTGCGTTGAAGACAAAAAAGTTTTTCTCACTAGAACTGCTTTTTCGACCGATGGTTACTATAGCAGCTATATGCTATAGTCACCAGATTTAGGTCAAACTTGGCAGAATTGTGTGGTAGCATATAATATTGATCAGTAACAAGTTTCGGAGCAATAGCATTGAAAACCAAAAAGTTTTTCCCACTAAGACTTTTTTTCAGAACTATATTTTGCATGGCAGCTATACTATATAGTTGACCGATTTTCATCAAACTTAATGGAATTATGTTAATGCACAGAAAACTAGTAAATACGAGGTTTGGGCACGTTTGTGTTGAAGACAAAAAAGTTTTTCTAGCTAAAACTACTTTTTCGACCGATGGTTCCTATGGCAACTATATGCTATAGTCATCCGATTCGGCCGGTTCCGATAAATGTGCAGCGTATTTGTATTTAAAACTGACGGAGGAGATGGCATAGAAACAGATGGACAGACGGACGGACAGGGCTGAATTAACTCAGCTCGTCATGCTGATCAAGAATATATATACTTTATGTGGTCGGACAAGTTTAATATACCCTCTACAAGGATATAAAAAGGGCTCCAGGCAAAAATGGACTTGACAATGGGGTCGTCACAGCCCTCCCAATAAAAGCGGTGCTTTTCCTGGTCTTAGTTTTCAACGCAGCATTGCGACTGGATCACTTTTCGAAGGCGTGGAAAAAGTCTTAGAAGCCCGTCTGAGGTCGTTTCATATCGTCCGATCTGACTCCTATCCACCGTAGCAAAAGTTTTCGTAAGGTGTCTACTACTATCCCGAATCAAGGCAAACGATGGAGTGAGCGGCAGTATAACTCCTTTTCATTTTTAGTTCGGGTTTAGAAAGTCACGCGGAACCCCTGAGCAGCTGAGTAGAATCACAAACTTCATTCTCGACAGATTCCAGGCAAAGGCGTACGTGTTTGCGATCTACCTGGCTTTTGATAGAGTGTGGCACGCTGGACTGCTATGTAAGGTAAAAGATATATCTTACCAACTCAACTATTTACCCTTGTGAGAAGCTTTCTCTCGGACAGTACCTTCTCGGTAGTATTGGGTGGAGCTGTTTCCAGCGTGAGGGTAATACGCGCAGGTGTATCTCAAGGACCAACCCTCTACTCTCTCTACACTTGTGATATGCCTAACGGAAAAACAATACCCATTGAAGACGCCCAAGACTTACTCATTGGAACATTTGCTGAAGATATAGCTAATAAGGCGGGAGACACATGCATCTATAATGCCATTGATGTCGTTCAACAATATTTGTATCGATTTGGAATTTTCTCGGAATTATCTAGACCACCAAAATTTAATGCAAGGCAACAACCAACCATCACCCTTCCTTCAACCGAGCCGAAATGAGTAACGGTTAATGTTATGTTGTGAGTGTGCAAAATGCAAAAGCAGAAAAGAAATGTAAGAGACTTCTGGCGACTTCTGAAAGCGAAGACGTGCTGCTGCTTTGATTTACGCCACTGAACGAAAGCAGAATCAAACTCAAAATAAAAATTGTAAAGCGACGACTGTAATCGTTTCTGTTTTTCTCAAAAGCAGAACCTTACCTTACCTATTCTTCATTCATTACTTAATGCAATTTTACGTACCCTTCGCCCCTGACTGAAAGTGAAATTGAGTTGAAAAATCAAAGTCAATAGAATTTCACTTTCTTTTGTGGCACTTTTTGTGCTCCTCTTTGACTCTACCCCCTTTCAAAAGCTCTTGGAGCAAAGGCCTTTTAATTAGTCCACCACGCGGCGCTGGCCTTTGAGTGCATTACAAACATTGGGCACCAAAAAAAAAAAGGGTTCCAAAAAAAAATTGCCATTAGCTTAAACAATTGCAGTGCTTGGCCCACATTGCGTATGCGTAATGCTTTTAATTTTTCCAGCAATTCTGTTGCCTCGCCCTCCGCTTCAAGCTCAGTTCATTACGTTATCGCGCGGCCGCTGTATTCGTGTCCGGACGCTCGGCACGTAGCTTCCGACACGCCAACACAGATGGCAATGGGGGGTTTTTTTTGGCGCCCAAGTTTTCTTTATGACTCCGCCGAAACAACTAAAATGAAGAAAAGCGGCAAAGAAGCAACCTTTTCTTTTATGCACACTCCCCGAGGCTGTCTTGGTTGTTGTAACAAATTTGTTGCAAGATTGATTTTATTGCTGGACTCCCGTGCGGATGTACATGACGTACGTTTCCGCTTCCGTTGCAGTCGCTGCTAAACTTTGGAAGCTTAGTTCAGCCGCAAAACGTTGTTTTTTTAAGTTGAGTGGCTGGTTGTTGAAAAATTTATCAGCCCCGGAGTACTTTTCATTCATTCGCCCGGTTTAAATGCTGTACTTACTTCTCCTCTCATCTTTCATTGCAGATGGTTCCCACCCAACAGTTGGCGAAACTTTCAAATCTCACTTATTTGAACTTGGGCGGCAATCGTTTTGCCGCTTTGCCCGCAGTGGCGTTTCTCAACTTGTTTCATTTGCGCGAATTGCATTTGAGCCGCTTGGACTATTTGCAGCGCATCGATTCGAGGTAAGTTTTCTTTTACTGCGAATGGCGCAGTGTTTGACCAAATTGAAGATAGTGTGAGTATTTCGCTTCGTTTTTTTGGAATTTGGGTCAGTGAAACTGAAAACTGTTTGGGGTGGTAATAAACCAGGCAAATAGTAAAAAGAGTTTTTATCCTTTGGTATATCCTTGACTTTAATAGAAACTAAACAGCTTCTGTTTTATAGCCAAAAGGCGGAAATGAGTTTATTAGGAGAGCTTGAAAGTGAATGCATTCATGGGAAAGCCGTATTTAGTTAAAGTTTGACATAAACAGAGCTATTTGTGTTGTTTACAGTGAGTTGAAAAAATCAATTTGACTTTAAAATGGAAATTTCAAGAGAAGGTTTTCGTTGGATTATTTCTTACAACTTTTGAAGTGGATTTACAATTACATTAGTTCCACCAGCATATGGAAGATTTTGCCGTAAAACAGATTTGATCGCTTTGGATTCCGCATAATTTGACAATGACTCGTGTGGATTTATGCAAAGAAATGCTGAAAAAATACAATCGCAGTGCTTCAAAAGACGTTTATAAGATCGTCACAGCTGACGAATTATGGATATATGCGTATGAGTCGAAAACAAAATAGCAATCGAACGTGTGAGTGTTCCAATACGAACCAAATCCCACAAAAGTTGTTTACTCACGAAGCACTGCGAAGCAAATGGTCGCCTGTTTCTTCGACCAAATGGGTCATGTGACCAATGTTTCGCTTGATTAACGTAGTTCGGTCAATTCTGAGTGGTACACAACCATTTGTTTGACGGAAGTTTTTGAAGAGTACAAAAAACCGAAAGTTTTTTAAAAGTACAAACCGAATTTCTGCTCAATAGCGTAAAATACCACAAAGTTGGAGCTAATCGGACAGATCAGTTATATGGAAGTTATATAAAATAGTATGCCGAATCGAACCATTTTCGATAAGTCGCTAAAGAAGCTTAAGACTAACTAAAATCGGCCAGATCGGTTATATGGCAGCTATATGAAATAGTGTGCCGAATTGAACAAAGTTCAATAAGTCGCTTAAGGAGCTTAAAATACATGCTCAAACTAAAATTCAGTTCAATAGCGTAAAAACCAACAAAGTTAGCTCAAATCGGCCAGATTGGCAATATGGGACCTATATGAAGTAATGGTCCAAGTTGAAGCCGATTTTGTAAGTCGTATAAGAAGCTAAAAATACGAGTACAAGCCAAATTTCAGAAGGTTGGTGCAAATCTGACAGTTCAGTTTGGTCCTGATTTGTGTTCCTTCATTTCAAGGAAATTCTTAACGAACTTACTCCTACTACTTACTTATATACAAGTCTACCTGATGTCGTCCTTATTTTCTATTTCTTTAACTTATCGTCTTGACGTCTACATCCGCACGACCCAAGTGCTTCCGACTAAATCCGTTAGCCTCCGCCAATTTCCGGAGGAATACCATTTTGAATACGAATAATAAAATAACAAAATTGTCTACTTCCCAAAGCTAAGCCTTGAAAAAACAGTACAACAGGCTAGTAATTTGTATAGAATTTCAATGAAAATTTTTAACCACACCCTTTGCATACTTCGATTTTTTGTAAAAACGTATACAATTACTTAAAGTGGTAAATCTTCATTGAAAACAAAATCGTAGAAATGTTTGGAATAGTTTATTTAAAAGTTAAAGAAATAGTTATTAACGATATTATCAAAAAACAAGAAACCTAAGCTAACTTCGTCTGTGCCGAAGTTTTTATACCCTTGCAAATGCTGTTTTGAAATGTCACAGTTTAAGAATGCTTACATAAAAATCGAAAATTTTTCTAACTAAAACCTTATTTCCGTCAGATAAACATCTGATTTCGACCAAATTTCGCGAATCTTTTTGAAAACATATCAAATTAACAAACGCCGAGTTTAAGAACGATAAAATTTAAAACAAAAAAGTTTTTCTCACTAAGACTCATTTTCCGACCGATCGATCCTATGGCAACCATAAGATATAGTCACCCGATGTCGATCAACTTTTTCAAATTAGTTTGAAAGCGTTTAATATTAAGAATCACCGACTTTAAGAACGATTTACTTGAAAACAAAAAAGTTTTTTTCACTAAGACCCTTTTTCCAACCGATCGGTCCTAAGGCAGCTATATGTTATGGTCATCCGATTTTGAACAAAATTTGCAAATCTGTTTGAAATCATATAATATTAATTATCGCCGAGTTTTATGACGCTAGAATTGAAAACAAAAAAGTTTTTCTTACTAAGAACCATCTTCGGACCGATGGTTCCTATGACAGCTATAAGATATAGTCATCCGATTTTGACCAAAATTTGCAAATCTGTTTGAAATCATATAATATTAATTATCGCCGAGTTTTATGACGCTAGCATTGAAAACAAAAAAGTTTTTCTTACTAAGACCCATTTTCCGACCGATGGTTCCTATGACAGCTATAATATATAGTCATCCGATTTTGACCAATTTTTGCAAATCTGTTTGAAATCATATAATATTAATTATTGCCGAGTTTTATGACGCTAGAATTGAAAACAAAAAAGTTTTTTTTACTAAGAACCATTTTCGGACCGATGGTTCCTATGACAGCTATAATATATAGTCATCCGATTTTGACCAATTTTTGCAAATTTGTTTGAAATCATATAATATTAATTATCGCCGAGTTTTATGACGCTAGAATTGAAAACAAACAAGTTATTCTTACTAAGACCCATTTTCCGACCGATGGTTCCTATGACAGCTATAACATATAGTCATCCGATTTTGACCAAAATTTGCAAATCTGTTTGAAATTATATAATATTAATTATCGTTGAGTTTTATGACGCTAGCATTGAAAACAAAAAGTTTTTCTTACTAAGACCCATTTTTCGACCGATGGTTCCTATGGCAGCTAAAAGATATAGTCATCCGATCCGGTCGGTTCCGACATATTAGCAGCGTGCAGTAAAAAGAATACTCTGTGCATAATTTCAGCTTGATAGCTTTAAAACTGAGAGACTAGTTTGCGTAGAAACAGACAGACAGACGGACGGACTAAGCTGAATCGACTCAGCTCGTCGCTTTGATCAAGAATATATATAGTTTATGGGGTCGGAAATGCATATTTCAATGCGTTGTAAACTTCTGGGCAAAATTATAATACCCTTTACAAGGGTATAAAAAGTCAAAACAAAAGTATGGGTACCCACAAAACGCGTCTAAAAAGCGTTAAAATATGTTTGCAACTTTAGCTTAAATTAGTAAAAATCTTTCTATAAACAATTTTCGTGTTCAGCACACGAAAATCATCTAGAATCACTACCAACCCTTCAATATACAGGGAAAATTTTAATTTTGTTGCCTTGCGTTATTAAAAGTAATTGAAGTAATTACATGAAAGTAGTTGTAATGGTACTTAACTTTTTAATTAAGGAAATAATTCTAATGGTAATTAAATTTTAACATACCCAAAAACTTGTATTGGTAATTGTATTAGGAATTTCGATTTACAACCCTGACAGAAACCCAGTTGAATACTAATTGGATAAGAAAATGAGCTTTTATCTGACATCGTGCTCCAATTTTCCAATTGTTCTTCGCCTGCTGGCCTAAATCAAGGTTTGCTTTAAATTTCAGTCGTTTGGTTGGAGCGTTAATAAGTCATCAGTTTGACTAAAAGACTTTTTGCTTACAGAAAATATGTTTATATGAAATAAGAGCCATAAATTAAGTTCGTTTATGTTAAAATTACCTTTAATTACACACGTAAAGTTTGCAGTCATTTGGTTCACATCCTGCTAAACCCTGAAAAGTAAGCAATGCCATTTATTAGAGGACAAAATTAATCAATTGGCTTGTGAATTGCATAAAAGCTAGCTATGTATATATACACTTTCACACACTTAGACGTGACCTCCACACTGCTTACATATACACACACACACACTCAGTATTGAATCGAAGCACTTCTCTCATATGCAGAACTTGGCAACAAATCATTATTACTCAATGCAATCAATCATGCCTAATACGCTTTTGGTAATAAGATGCCACCACAGAACACACACACAAAGGACCAGAGAGGGAGTTTAGCAAGCCAGACAGAGAAATGCTTGAGCTCAATTCAAGCATATGTTAATTCAATAATTCCAGGCAATTTTCATATCAAATCATTCTTCGACTTGGGGGTTGTCAATCAACCCACCACCAGCACCAGCGCACCAGCCATGGCAGTGGCTGGCCACGCCCACTGCTGAGGGCGGGAAGGGCGCTTTACAACGACATTAACATGACTTACATGACAAGCGTGGAGAGATTTCTCCCTCTGCCATTAAATCAGTTTAATTTTGTAATTTCGTTTGATTTTCTTGGCAGGAGTTGGGCCAGCTTATCCACTTGCCCCTCTCCTTTGTTGCTTTTTGTAATTGCTCTTGCTTTTTGTTTGGCTTTTGTTTGGTTTCGTGTCTTGGGCTTTGGAAAACTTGGACCTTCACTTGGCTCATGTGTGTGTGTGTGTAGACTGATTTGCAAACTAAATTTTGTGTTTGTTTTCGGCTGCCTTAAATTCGCTTTATGCTAATTTAGAGAGTTGCAAATTTGGCAACAAAAATTGCTGCATACTTTTAGGCACTCACGTTAAATTCCGTCCAAAAAACATTTGAACATTTCAATGTTTTACCTACTTAAATTTGATGGCAACTTCCTTCCGAGACATTTTAAACACATTTCTTTACTTGGCAGGAAATTATATTTTGCAAAAACTTTTCCTTAGGGGTCTCCCCCCCCACCCACGCCATAAATAAGGCAACACTTGATGTAAAATTCATTTGCCAAAAGGGCCAAAAAAGGGTTGTCCGCCGTCAAGCGACAAACTCCTGTATACGGAAATAGCGTAACATTTTAAAGTCGAATCGACGTACCTCAGACACATGTAAATATTTATGCAAATGCGTTAATGGAAACCCGAAATGGGGAAACTGGCAACAAACGATGGCGACACGTTGATAGCTAAGTTTATGGGCACATGATACACACACACATGTGTCTCCCCAATTCCTTTGCTCATTATGGAAACCTTACACCTCAAGCAATCAACGTGAGCCCTTGCCAAAATTCATTAGGCAGCAGCACGTCGCCCCCTTCCCCTCCCCCCCTCACTCAACCAACAAACAAAAAACAAACAATCCTCCCCAGCGTCAGGCCACCACCCACCTGTCTCCCTAGCGCCAAGAGCATATCAAAGGGAATATTAAGTGAACATTTTTACACCGGACTGGAAGCTGGAAGCATAACTTAATGGCAAAAAGTCAGAACGGAAAGGCGTAGGTGTTGCCCGGTTTATTTGCATGGTGTGTCATTGCGGATTTCAAAATTGAAACTAATTGTTTTAAAATTTATGCACGACACTCGGAAACGGGGGGGCAAAAAAGGGAAGGGGGGAGGGCCCATGTGTGTGACATTTGTTTTGTGGCAGCTTTGGGGTTGTAATCTGCAAAGAGTTGGACCTGCCCCGGCATTATGAAGTTAAACCGTGGACGGATGAGACTCTGGGGGATGCTAATTTTTTTGGTTAATGAATTGGACGTAAAGAGTAAACCATACATTTTGCTCAAAGGCTTATTTAAATGAAGGCATTTTGAAACAAGTGAGAAAATCGGTCAAGCCTGACTAGAACATACTCTGTAGCAGTTCATTTGCCTCCGACTATAATATAATACATCCAAGTTTTAGTATATGCTCATCTCTAAGGTTCTTTTTCTCTCTCTTTCTCTCCCAAAGAGTGTGTTTGTTTGAATACAGTGGTGGTTGGCTGAGTGAGTGGAGTCTGAAATCTTTTTTTGCTCATAACTTGTGTATCGCTCATCCGATCTTTATCATTCCTTCAGCAAATTGATAAATAATTTTGATTACTAGATATCTCCAGAAGGAACGAACAGTCTATCATCAAAACTGTGGGAGATATGACGTTTTTTCCAAATTGCGGGGGCGGCAGGGGGCGTGGCAAACATTGAAAATAAACTTGATCTGCCTGCAAGTATAAGAATTATATGTCCCATACATGTCAAACCTCTATCTCTTACCATCTCTGAGATCTGTACGTTCATACAGACGGACATGGCTATATCGACTCGGCTGTTGATGCTGATCAAGAATTTATATACTTTTTAGGGTTGGAAACGATTCCTTCTCCCTGTTACATACTTTTGCACAAACTTAATATACTCTATATACCTTCGGTACAGAGTATAATGAAATGAAATGCAAATTTTGATCTCAACCAAAACGCGTGAGTTAATGAACAAGTGAAAATGTTTTGTTTTTGTTCAGTAACTCACTGTTTAGTCACTCTTGTTTAGTGACTGTTTACTAAATTGTACTTTGACTCAGATCAGCTACTCTCTACTCAGTGACTGTTGGAAATGTTATCCCATTTTTGTTCATTGAATCATTGTTCAGTGGCTTATGGTTCAGTCTATCTGGTTTAATCACTTTATATCTGTTTGTTCAGTGACTCATTGCTCAGCCAATCTTATTCAGTGACTTATTTTTTAAGGACTGTGCTTTTAGTACTTCATTGACTTACTTCAGTGGCTCCCTAAGCACTCTTCTCTATGTTATTCTTTTTTATTCAGTGTCTCATTGTTCAGTGACTGTTCATTCGTTTGTTCTTGGACTGAGTTCAGTTACTCTTTAGTCAGTGCTGTTCAGTGACTTACTGTTCACTGAGCTGTTCTTTGACTCATCTCAGCTTCTCCCTACTCATTGAAGGTTCACTATGATATTATTTTTGTTGTTGTGTGACTCATTGTTCATTCAATCTTATTCAGTGACTGTTCATTTGTTCTTTGATTCTGTTTAACTCATCTCTACTCAGTGACTGTTCGCTATGTTATTCACTTTTGTTCAATCAGTCATTGTTCAGAATTTCTCGTTTAGTCACTTTATACTCAATGAATGTGTACTCTTCTCTTTGTTCAGTGACTCTTTGCTTAGCCACTCTTATTCAGTGACTTATTTTTTAGCGGCTGTGCACTTAGTGCTTCATTGACTTAGTTCAGTAGCTTCCTAAACACTCTTTTCTATGTTATTCTTTTTTATTCAGTGTCTCATTGTTCAGTGAGTGTTCCCACATTTGTTGTTCTTGCACTGAGTTCAGTTACTGCTGTTCAGTGACTTACTGTTCACTCATCTTAGATACTCTCTCACTCAGTGAAAGTTCACTAACATATTTTTTTGTTATGTGACTCATTTTTTAATCACTCTTCTTCAGTGACTGTTCAGTCAATTGTTCTTCAACTCAGTTCAGTTACTCTTTACTCATTAACTCTTAACTTTATTGTTCTATTCTGTTCACTCCGTTCTTGCACTTCTGTGACTGTTTACTGAGTTGTTCTGTGACTCAGCTCGAGACTGTTTGATATATATAATAATATATTATATATCATTCTTTTTTATTCAGTGACTGTTCATTAAATTGTACTTTGATTCAGATCAGATACTCTCTACTCAGTGACTGTTCGCTATGTTATGTATTTTTGTTTAATGATTCATTGTTAAGTCACTCTCTACTCAGTAAATGTGCACTATTCTTTTTCTTCTGTAACTTATTGCTTAGCCAATTCTTATTCAGTGACTTATTTTGTTCACTCAGTTGTTCTTTGACTTTGTTCACTTACTCTCTACTCAGTAACTGTCTTTTTATTCAATAAATCATTGTTTAGTCACTCTTGTTCAGTGACTTATTGTTCAGTGTCTGTTTAGTTAATTGGTTAATTGTTATTTGACTCAGTTCACAGTTACTTTCTATTCACTGACTTCTTTACGATATTCCTATGTGTTCAGTGACTCATTGTTCAGTCTCTCCTATTATTAGTTCAGTAACTCATTGTTCAGTCACTCCTATTCAGTGACTTATGGTTCAGTGTGTAGGCAAAGAATAACACGCGTTCACTTCGATTGCTGCAGAAGAATTGATCTTTATTTGATGCGTTCGGCTGCGCTTAGCCTAAGTTACATTAGTGTTAGTGTGTCTGTATCCAGTGCGAAGCATGTGTAAAGCTAAGAGTATGTGATATATGTACCGTATGAGATATGTGAGTATGTACAGCATAGGGTATGTGAGTATGTACAGTGTGGGGTATGTATATATGTGTACCATAACGGGCGTACCTGCTACAAGTGTCTGTTCAGTTAATCTCTACTTAGTTCAGTTACTCCCTACTCATTGACTCTTTACTATACACTATACACTCAGTTCATTTTCTCATTTGTGCTTGCTCTGAGCTCAGTTACTCTTTAGTGAGTGCTGTTTAGTGACTCATTACTCAGTGACTTACTGCTTAGTCTACTCATTGAAAGTTCACTTAGATATTTCTTGTGTTCCGTGACTCATTCTTCAATCACTTTTATTTATTAGCTGTTCACTCAATTGTTCTTTGACTTAGTAAAGTTACTCTCTACTCAGTGACTGTTCACTTTGTTATTCTTAGCTTAATTTTGGTTTATTTTCCATCTAAGCGCTACAAGTAATTAAATACTTATTTTAACAATTTCTTAACATTTAGTTCAGTTACTAACAATGGTTTTGCAAACAAAGAATTCATAATCAGTTCTTAATCTTGCAGTGACTTAATGTTCAGTCACTCTTGTTCACTTACTTATACTCATTAATTTTCTATTCAGATTCACAATTCCATTGCCAACTTGAAAAATTGCGTTTTCTAAACTCACATCTTTGAATAATTGCCTTTAATTATATCAAACAATGATTTGTCTGTCATTTCTGCAATTAACATATTACCATACTCACAGCTGCCACTTTCCTACATAAAAATAAAAAATTACACACACTTGAGCTCCAATTAGGAGCTGACGACACTTGCATTTACACCTGTGGCCCTGTGTGTTCGGTTCGTCTCATTAAGTCAAAGTTTACCTTTTAAATAAAATTAAACTGCAGAGAGGAGTGCTGAATTTATAAACAAGACATGCATATGCATAAATGGTGAGACTTAGTCGTTCCCCTACCGACACTCTCCTCCCCTGCAGTCAGTAAATACGCATAATAGCTACTCAGGAGGGGCGGCTGCCTTGAAATATTTCACTGCTCATAATTTATGGAAAAATATGGCTGGTCTCTGTTGGAGCAGAAGGGCATGTTTATGTTTTCCTGTTTCCGTAATTTCTTCCTGCTTGCATTTTGCATTGTTCTCTATGTTCCTTTTTTCTTCGCACTTTTCTTTTAAATAAAATTATGCTTTGCATACTTTTGTGTGCTGCAGCTGCAACTTGGTGACTTTATATTGTTTATTAACATGTTGTCACTGCTGTTGTTGGCTCATTACCGTTGGCTTAATCAAGGGTTCGTATAAATTGTTACAACTTTTGGCTTAAAGACCATTAAAAATATAATCACACACACACACAGGGCCTGTAAATGGCAGAACCAGATAATCATATACTTCTACTAAATAATAGGCACTTTGGGCGCTTGTCTCTTGTCATTCAATGGGAAATATAACAAATGTCGCAACAACAACAACAACAACTACAATCGAATATCGTATTAATGTGTGCGTGTGTGTGTGTGTGCGTGTGCCACAAAAAAAGATGTCATTTAATGAGCTCTCCACACAATTTTCAACGCATGTTTTGACATAATTAGATAAAAAGAGCTGTCAGTTAGCAACAGACTCTCCACGCACACACAAATTGTCATCATTAACGACAACAATAACTGTTGAAATTTGTTAAATGATTTAAAATTTCTATATAACATTCGAATTGCGGATAAATGATTGAAAATCTGCCGCAAATTTGGCATGTGCTGAAATTGTTGGATAATTTTTAGTAAATCTCTTGTTAATTATTTAATTTAACCAAAATTATGTTTAATCGTCGTCATATACGCTATGTTTGCTCATAATCATAAGTAACAAGGCACACACAATAAAATTAAGTAAGCTGTCTGATTTCAACAATCTCCCAGTTCCATTTTCAAAAGACTCCGTAATTATGTTCTATGAATACCAAAAACCATCGGATATGCCACAAAGCAAAACAACAAAATATCATATGTACTCCTAGATCTATGGTATTTTCGCACATATCAATTTAACATTTTCGGTCTCATTCTGAAACTTTTTAGTATCAATTCGCAAATATGTTATTATTTTGTATCAGAAACATATTTTTGTGTATTCAATTGATATGAAAATATGATATTTTTAAAAGTTATTTTTAACCAGTGAATATCAATATGAACCTGATCATTTTTTATACTCTGTGCGTGTTTTTTGTCGGATCTTTTTTAGATAGGAGCAGCTCATAGTGGATGATTCCCTGCCAATCCCACCAAACACACAGATGAACCTTCCTGGCCGTCAATTCAGGCTTGGCCACCGTCTGGGCAGCTTCACCGCTTTTCGACCACGACCGTTTGCGCTTCACGTTGTCGTAAGTGACCCACTTTTCATCGCCAGTCACCATCCGCTTCAAAAACGGGTCGATTTTGTTGCGATTCAGAAGCGATTCGCATGCATCCACACGGGCAAAAATTTTTCAAACGTCAAACGTCAAGTCGTGTGGCACCCATACATCGAGCTTCTTTTTGTATCCAAGCTTCTTGAAATGGTTTATAACGGTTTGATGACTCATGCCCAGCTCTTGGCCGATGCTACGGCTGCTACTATGCCGGTCTCTTTCGATCAATTCAGCGATTTTATCGCAATTTTCGACGACAGGCCTTCCGGACCGTGGCGCATCTTCGATCACCTCTACACCAGAACGAAAACGTTGAAACCATCGTTGTGCGGTGGAATTAAGCCCAAGTATGTAGACTTTTTATGATTATGATACCCTTTTAACTCATTTTTAATGGTTACAGGGTATAAAAAACCCTGTTTTACAATCTGAACAGTAACAAGTTTACGTAAAGAGCACAAAGTTTGCTTTCATTTTACTTAAGAAACTTAAACGTTCAATGAATAGGCAGGCATACAAATCTGTCGAAAGGGCGCTGAAATTTTTCTGAAGTTTTCAGCTCTAAATCTATTATATCGCTGAGTAGCATTGCTTGCATTTTGTTGTTGCCATCGTTTCATAGCGTGTTGAAAGTAATAAAGGGCCAGATGTCGAGGGCGCAAAGGGCTACTGGATGCATATGCTGCTTTATGCTTAACAGAGAGTATCTTTAGAGATATATGAAAAGTGTAAAGGCAGTTTTTAGAGCAGATTTTGGAAAATTCTGTTGGGGAAATGTGTAAATCTGCTGTATGAAAACTTTTTGTATATCATCCAATAAGGTCCAAACTTATTATTAAAGATCTATCAGGCCTGTTACGGTTTTCACTTTCACATAATTTGCTCGAATTCGATTTGGTTACCTGTTTCGGTTTCCACAATTCGATAGATTTACTCGATTTGTATTCACATTGCTCGGAGTAGATGAATTCAAAAGTAAATGCGTTTTTGTACTTAATGGTGTCCAAATAATGGCTTAAAATTAGTTTTGTTGCAATGTTTACTGTATTTAGATACTTTCTGCAATATCATATGCTTTCAAAATAAATTTGTTGTATAAAAATAAATAATTTTTATGAAAAATTTTTGTTTAACCTGTTCCGGTTTTCACTTTTTTATGAAACGGTTGAAACATTCGAATAAGCTTCCATTAAAAATAAAATCGACATCTTAAACAGATTTACTAAAATACTATTAACTTCTATGACTTTTCCGTGTGTGTTTTTTATGTTTGCAGCTTATATAGGTGGAAAAGTAGTCAAAGGGAACATTTTGGAAATGAAACATTCGAATTGCAAATCGAATGCAAATCGTTCGAATACCAGAACAACTTAAATTAAATCGTTCGATTTTGTTTTCATTTGAAATCGAAAAAATATGTGAAAACCGGAACAGACCTGTATATGAAAATTCAACAATACCTGCATACCATTCTTTCGGAAAATAAGTTAGGCGAAAGTTTAGTTCCCAGCGATTAGCTCATAATTCATTTTCAAAGTTGCACATAAAAGATTATTAAAAAAAAGAAAGAGTGTGTGTGTCATGGGACGCCCGGTACGAGCGAAGCCGCTGTTATGGCACTGCCAGGTCACTGCTAAGTCACTGTTAAGTCAAGGTTAACTCACTGTCAAGTCACTGTTTAGTCAGTGTTAAGTTACTGTTAATTCACTGCCAAGTCACTGACAAGTCACTGCCAAATCACTGCCAACTCACTGCAAATCACTTCCAAGTCACTGCCAAGTCACGGCCAATTCACTGTCAAGTCACTGTCAATGCATTGTCAAGTCACTGTCAAGTCACTGTCAAATCGATGTTTAGTCACTGTTAACTCAATGTTAACCCCTCTTCCCACCCTCGCACGGTAAATGCTAAAAGCGTTTGACTTTGCATAAACAAAATGTAAAGACAAGGCGTACCCAAAAGAATCTATCGCAAAGACAAAATTTTTCTAGTTTTAATCCCCTAGCTTCGCTCCCAAAAATTCAGAAAATTATCGGAAAACTGTGGTATGATACTCTATTGGTTTTAATCCGATTAGGTTAAGACTCATTTTCAAATATCTGTTTGAAGATACAACCCCTAGGTGGAAAATTGGATGTCAAGGTTCTAAGGGCAAGGTTTAGTTTTCGAGCGATTAACTCCAAACTCATTAACAAAGCTACACATACAAAAATATGGCATTGGAAAATCTCTCCCAAAATCAGAAACTGAACGGAAAACTGTTGTATGATCAGGTTCGGTGGTAAATGGATGGTTAAGGAGTTTAGTTTCCGAGCGATTAGCTCATTTTTGAGGCTAAATATTGAAAATGTGACTGAAATTTTAACAAATCTGCCCCAAAGTTGAAAAATTAGCGTAAAACTGTTGCGTGAAACTCTTTTTTTTTCATCCGATTGTCATCAAACCAAGGAAATTTTCAATTTTCGCCCAATTAGCTTGAAAATGAGTTTATGTTAAAAGGGACTTACAAATTTAGGAAAATCTATCTATACATAGAAAAATGTAAGCGAAGCCGCAGGTATAACCTTGTTTCCCATATCGAAGAAAAAGTTGGCAGAGTTTTGGAGAAAGAAGTAATGTAACTGTACTACTCAAAGTATCATTGGTCGTGTTCACCAGCATACATCAAACATCAAAAATCATACATCAAACATCATTCACCAAAAAAAAAAAGTTAATTGGCTTATGCTGAACCGCTTTGATGCAATTTTTAGTAAAAAATAGTATTCATTTTAAAGGACAACTTGAATTTTTCTGATTTTTTCATCAATCACAATCACAAAAACCAGCAATCATGATTGCACATCACATTCGTTCATCACAGCCAACGAACTTAATACATCGATTTGTTTTGTCATCAAACACAGAATCAGGAATTAATCAATCAAGGACTTAAAACCATGATTTGAAAGATAAATTGACACTACAATGTTACTTTTTCAGTCCAGTTGGTTGTGTAAAAGGTTCTAGTGCATATTACGATATACGATACGATATATCAACTATCACTAGGCATAAGCTGAACCAAATATTGAAATTCCTTAAGGCTAAACCTCAAGTTTAAAAAATTAATCAAACGAGGCGCCATTTAAATGGCTATTCAGATAATCTCTTTGCAGTCCAAACTCAAATTCAAAAATTTGTTAAATAAAGTGACATATTTAAGCATACTTTTGCTATAGTTTAAGAGCTAAACATTTTTTGTTGGCGTATTTTTTTAAAACATTTTTCCCCTCTTGTTTCTCCGTCTATAATTAACTTTTAACATATTTTCTTTTCTTCGTTGTCCCAACTCATCCATTTTCTTCCTGTCGTTGTTGTTGTTGTTTGTGTGTTTATGCATAATTTACAATTGCAAGGCATATTTAATGAAAATTGCTCAGGTGTTTCCTGGTCCACTTATACAAGTTAGTACTTTTATTTTTCTTTGCTGGGCAAAATTAAAGGTTTAACGGGGCGTATGCGTAATTTGAAAACGTTTAAAATACCATTAACAAATGCATGATAATTTGTCGTTGATTGCTGTTGACTGTTGGCTGGAATGTCAGTTAACAAATCAAGCTCATTGAACCCACTCCCCAGTGGGCACCTGCAGCTCAATTGACCTCTCTGTCTCTTGTAGTTTATTGTAGTGAAAATGTCAATCAAATGAATAGAGAGAGAAAGAGAGGATTTACACATGGCAAATATCGTCGAGAGGAATGGCTGGACATTCAAAACTATATCAAAAACGGTTTGACAGACTGACTGATTGACTGGCCATCCATCCATTTGTCGGTTGATGTGAGTGAACTCTGAAGTCCCAACGAACATGGACAGCAAACATTTCAATCGGATTTCGAGCAATTCCAATTCAACAATTTGCATATGAGTAGCCCACCCCCCCTCAACGTCACACACACACACACACACACGCACACATGGCAACCATTTCCGTTTCCGCACGTTTGACGTTGGCAAACGCAGACCAGGCACAAAAAAATAAAAAGGAACGAATCCCGCACAGTCAAAAACACGGAACAGGCAAAATGAAGTTTTTCCGAATCTGAGCCCAGGAAAAACACCAAAAAGGCTGGCATTTCTCTGCTTACCCCTCAACTGTTGTTTGGCTTGTCACCCGCCTTAGCATACATTTAGGCGTTGCCAAAGTTGCATTTAACAGGTTGGACCTGTGGAGTTCGCCTCCCCCTTTCGTACTCTTGAATGTCACGTTTTTCTTGAAACTATTTGCATTATATTTGCACAAATAATTGAATTTGCGGTTTAGTTCACCTGCAATTGAAGTTTTGCCATGAAATTGAATCCATTTGTTCAAGGGTCATATAGAGACAGGATGAAGCTCTAACAAAATGTTGGCCACTTATCAAAATCAATGCAGCCAAGCTTCCGGGTGAAGTTGCAAGCCGTAAAATGAATGCGTTCATTTAACATGAAATGCAACTCAAGAAATGAAATGAAATGTTGCAAGAAAAACGCTTAAAAGCGACAAATTCGCTTTGTGTCAGCAGGAGCAAGCAACGACACTCCCGAGTTGCTCATACGCCACGTTGCACTTATTTTATTCTGCAACAGGAACTGAAAACTGTCTGCGTTTTGGTGGTAATGCACTGCTCCAGCACTGGCAGCTGCAGCAGTCAGCGACTTAGCGCGTTGACTTAACTTGGCAGGGATTTACGACAACGCTTGGATAACATGAAGAGCAAAAGCATGAAGGTTTTTCCTTTTCTCCCGGTTTTATTAAGTTGAAATAGACGCAGGCTAAATAAATCCATGTCGCTTAAGACGACGCTAACGTTGTTGCCGCCATGTGTGTGGCGGGTGTCTAAGGAAGGGTATGTGTGTGTGTATATTTCATTGCCTGGCATTTCAGTTTAACGTTGATGCATCACATTGTGCATAATTAAAACGAACTGGGGCAGGGAATACCGGAAGATCTGGAAGAAATGAATGTGACAGTCTACACGGCTGTGCACTTGTAGCTAGATTAGCAAGTCCCTAAAGACTGCGGTTGAAGCGAAACCCCCTTAAATTGCATTGGTCCTTCGAGTCGGATGCAGAATACTGGAATTTGCTGTACATGAAACTAAATATGCAATCCCCAACGTCTGCAAATGTGTCAAACCAATATTTTAGAAGGAAACCAACCCCTACATAGTCATTGTTCCATCGAGTCGGATACAGAAGTGAGCATTTTTGTGCATAAGTAGCTAAATTATGCCCCAAAGTCTGCAAAAATGTGGAAAATCCATATTTTTGGAAGAAATCACACCCCTACATTTCCATTGATCCTTCGAGCCGGATACAGAAGTGAGCATTTTTGTGCGCAAATAACTAAATTAGTAGGTCTGCAAATGTGTCAAACCAATATTTTTGTCAGAATCCAACCCCTACATAGTCATTGGTCCTTCGATTCGGAAGCAGAAAACTGGATTTTACTATATATATAACTAAATAAGCAATCCCCAAGGTCTGCAAATGTAGCAAACCAATATTTTTGTCAGAATCCAACCCCTACATAGTCATTGGTCCTTTAAGTAGGAAGCAGAAAACTGGATTTTACTATATATATAACTAAATTAGCAATCCCCAAGGTCTGCAAATGTGTCAAACCAATATTTTTGTCAGAATCCAACCCCTACATAGTCATTGGTCCTTCGAGTCGGATACAGAAGTGAGCATTTTTGTGCATAAGTAGCTAAATTATGCCCCAAAGTCTGCAAAAATGTGAAAAATCCATATTTTTGGAAGAAATCACACCCCTACATTTCCATTGATCCTTCGAGCCGGATACAGAAGTGAGCATTTTTGTGCGCAAATAACTAAATTAGTAGTCCCCGAAGTCTGCGAATGTAGCAAACCAATATTTTTGTCAGAATCCAACCCCTACATAGTCATTGGTCCTTTAAGTTGGAAGCAGAAAACTGGATTTTACTATATATATAACTAAATTAGCAATCCCCAAGGTCTGCAAATGTGTCAAACCAATATTTTTGTCAGAATCCAACCCCTACATAGTCATTGGTCCTTTAAGTCGGAAGCAGAAAACTGGATTTTACTATATATATAACTAAATTAGCAATCCCCAAGGTCTGCAAATGTGTCAAACCAATATTTTTGTCAGAATCCAACCCCTACATAGTCATTGGTCCTTTAAGTCGGAAGCAGAAAACTGGATTTTACTATATATATAACTAAATTAGCAATCCCCAAGGTCTGCAAATGTGTCAAACCAATATTTTTGTCAGAATCCAACCCCTACATAGTCATTGGTCCTTTAAGTCGGAAGCAGAAAACTGGATTTTACTATATATATAACTAAATTAGCAATCCCCAAAATCTGCAAATGTGTCAAACCAATATTTTTGTCAGAATCCAACCCCTACATAGTCATTGGTCCTGTAAGTAGGAAGCAGAAAACTGGATTTTACTATATATATAACTAAATTAGCAATCCCCAAAATCTGCGAATGTGGCAAACCAATATTTTTGTCAGAATCCAACCCCTACATAGTCATTGGTCCTTTAAGTCGGATGCAGAAAACTGGATTTTACTATATATATAACTAAATTAGCAATCCCCAAGGTCTGCAAATGTGTCAAACCAATATTTTTGTCAGAATCCAACCCCTACATAGTCATTGGTCCTTTAAGTCGGAAGCAGAAAACTGGATTTTACTATATATATAACTAAATTAGCAATCCCCAAGGTCTGCAAATGTGTCAAACCAATATTTTTGTCAGAATCCAACCCCTACGTAGTCATTGGTCCTTTAAGTCGGATGCAGAAAACTGGATTTTACTATATATATAACTAAATTAGCAATCCCCAAAATCTGCGAATGTGGCAAACCAATATTTTTGTCAGAATCCAACCCCTACATAGTCATTGGTCCTTTGAGTCGGATGCAGAATACTGGAATTGCACATAAAACCAAACACTTTTACAGCAATCAGGATTATACTTGGTCCTTCGAGCCGGATACAGCCTTAAAACTCGGTTTGTTAGGCTAGTATTTTTTTTAATTAGACACGCGTTATCCCAATTTTAGGAAAGTTGACCCGAAACATCATTTTTTTTTTATTAGATTGACATACAATTTGTGAAGGTTTAAGACAACCTTCACAGAATGTGTTTTGCCTCTGTGCTGAACAGTTCACTAAAGTGTAAAGTTGCTAGACAAAAAGAAAGGTCAGACGATATATCATACACAACCGAGACCCAAAGAACCGCGGTTTGGTGCGTGTTTTTGTATCCGAACCTTCTAAATTGTTAACTTCTCAAACCAGAAACCAAACCGGACCCCCCTCTGCTTGGAAAAAGGTTCGTTTGGCAGAGTTACTTTAGGCAGTTTTTGCACATCTTATAAAACTTATTTGAAAATCATATTCAAACTTGGCATTTTACGACTTCTAGACGAAAATAAGGCATAAGTCAAATTTGCTAAATGACAAATGAAATCCTCTTATTTATATGAATGCACTTTATAGCTAAATTATTCTCAAAAGTCTGCGAATGGTGCAAATTAATATTATTGGTAGAAACAATTTCGTTGGTCCTTTGAGTCGGATATAGAAGTCAGCATTTTTATGTAAGTGCAGCTAAATTAGAAATCCCCAAACATTTCACACATTTTCATTACGGTCCTTCGAGCCGGATACGGAAGTCGGGCTTGTTTTATCTTTTTTTACATCAACTTAATACTTTCGTTTTCTTCTCTTTTCCCCTTTCAGAGCCTTTGTGGACAACACCCATTTGCAGACGCTACACCTGAACTACAATCCACAATTGAGTGACATACCCATGCGCCTATTTCAGGGTAATCCCAACATACTCGAAGTCTACATGCAAAGCAACAGTCTACAGACTCTCTATTCGGCTCAATTCCCGGTGGATCAATTGCAGAAACTTTATCTGGGTGATAATCCCTTGCAGTGTAATTGTTCACTGCTCTGGCTGTGGCGTTTGGTCACCGGCAACTTTGAGGGTGTGGAACCACCGGTAGAGCATACAGGGGGTGGAGCTGTGGCCGCCTTGGCCAAGGAGGCGGAGAACGAGGCGGATGATGAGACCACCGCTGCAGCCCAGGCAGATGACGGTGTGGCCGTATTGGCCGCCTACATAGCTGAACAGCATATAGCCAATGCCTTGCATACCACCGAACCGAGTGCCTATGAATTGGTCACTTCTCCCACGAGTAGAAACTCAGGCTATTTGCGCATGGATAGACAACAGATTAGCTGTGACATCTGGAAGGATACGGTGCGCACTCGTCGCCAATTGCTGACCATGAGTGAGGGGGAAATCACGTGTCCGGCGCATATAGTGACAGTGGTCTGTGCCGTTATCACCTGCCTGTTGGTGGTGATGATTGGCGTCAGTGTACTGTACTATCTGCGCTTTGTCAAGCGACGCCGCAAGTTGTTGCATGAGCGAGGTCCACTCAGGACCAGCAAGAGCATCATCAATGTGCATGACCGAATCATGCAGGGTCACCAGCCTGCGGGATTGGGCATGAGTATGACGCTGGGCGGTGGATCAGGCGGCATGGGCATGGCCCTTAACTATCCCCATCATGCCCAGACTCTGCAGGCACATCATCATTATCATCAGGCCATGCCTTTGCAGTCGCATCATGGTCATGAGTATCAGCAGACTACATTGCCCCAGCTGGATAAGTTGGAATTGGAGCGCTATCTAGCGGCCCAGACCATAGCGAATGAGTATCGTGCGCTCAAGCCCTGGGAATTGCCCGTAAAGGAGGCCGAAGATGAGCCGGAGCATTTGTACGAGCGTTTCGATCACTATGAATATCCTGACACGCAGACCATGAGCAAACTGAAGCAGGTACAGTCCGCTGGGACGGTGGCCCCGACAACCAACAATTCCGCCAGCAAACCCCATGTGGTCTATGTATGACGTGGACGTGATCAGGAGCTGGAATTGGAAATGGTGAATCTCAATCTGCTCACCCACAACAATAACTATCGCAGCTATGTACAGAGCGGCAAGGCCAAACAGGGAAAGTGAGCAAGCGGGATGGGAGAGTTCGCATTTTAAGTTCGTTTGTGTTTGATATTGAGATTGAAGGAAGCAAAACAACAAAGTTTAACAAGCGTCAAATGAAACAAGGGATATTGTCTACGTGTATAATCTATATAAAGAAAAATAAACTAAACGGATCTAAACTTTAAGATACTAAGATACGATTTCAAAGAAATATTAGCTGTAATTTGGATTTCTCTCTCAAAACCTACTCATTAGTTAAAGGCATTTAGCAGTCTCGAACCATAGATAGCATTTTAGATGATAAGTTACCATAATATTATATATAAATACTAAATATGTAAACAATTTGTATAATTTATTTGTTGTATGTACAATAATTCCTTCTTTTCAAAGTTCTGCACTAGCTAGACCTCTCTCTGGCCAATTGAGTAGGGGGTGGGGGGGAAAGAATTTGGCATACAAAATGGGGACCAATAGTCCAGTTCTAATTTCTGTGCTAGCCCCTCCCCCCTCCTGCTAAACCAATTGATTAACTCAATAAGGAATTATAAATTTATAAATACTACAAAAATGCAAATTCACAGGGTTTGAAATGAACAGTAAATACAAGGACAGCTGGAGTTCAACTAGGAGTAGGGAGCCAATTTTGTATGAAATGAAAATGAAATACAGAAACCAAAAGTCAAGTCTTACTTGATAGTTTAAGGGTTTGAGTCGACTTTATTTGCAGAATGAGTTTCAAGTTTCAAAGTTTGAATAGGAATTAGCTGATTCTTACAGTTAGTTACAGTCTCACATGAAAACAGCTGATTTGCTAGGCTAGTGTTGGTGAAATCTTTTAGAAGTGTTAGAAAATGAACGCAGATCTGATATGCTTCTGTGTTTATTTGAAATGCAAATTCCGTACAGGAACTTCTTAGTAGCTGCTAATAATTTTGTAAATATTTTTTGATTCTCTTCTTAAACATATAAAGGGTTAGTGAACTGTTTTGATTTTAGTCAAAGTTTTGTTTGCTTTTTCAAGCTTGGCGCAAGATTAATAATGGTTGATTGTAATTCTATGCAATCAACACACTTCAACAGAGCCAACAGACAACATTATTGGGATAGCAATGGTACGTCTGGACAACCGGCACAATTCACTCATCAGCAGACTTGTTGCTTGCACACTTCAATCACTGAACTCAGTTGAGAATTTAACTTTTTGTGAAAACCAGCCTAGAATTCCTCTTGTGAGAGAGTACAGCCTGAAGATGGTACCAGTTTTGGTCGGGCGTTGAGCGTTACCAGTTGTTTAGCTGTGTGGCTATTGCTAGGTGCGGGACGGTCTGTTAAGTGGTAATACGAGTCCCGCCTCGGACCATCTTATAGACAAAAGTTCTGTTTCTTGTCTGTAGAAAACTTAAGCTTTTACACACCCGATCACCTTCACCCAGCTACTGGCGCCAGCGAGTGTTGGAAAGTAACTTTTAACTAGCCATGACAAAAGCTAAAAATTCTCTAAGCTAGTGTGCAGTTCGGAGCTTCCGGTCAGTTAAACTGTAGTGTCACCTTTCTCAAATTGTGCGAAAACTGTATGAGCACACGACGTTCCGATAGAGTACCTGCTTGAGTACTGAAGCTTGGCCCTGATGCCCTCCTGGAGGTGCTGTTCATGAGTACTCGAATTGTCTACTTGAGTCATCGCTCTCTCCCTGTGTTGTGGAGGGAACCAAAGGGCCAGTCATCTCCATAAATAGTTGGTAAGTCGAACGTTGCGAATACATAGAGGTATTTCCAAGTAGTCTACAATTACAAATGCTTCTGCGCGTCATCTTTCCATCTCACAGGCATACATTTAATGGCCCTCAGCAGATGCTGACGTCTTCACCTTGTTGATTCAACCATGAGTTGAGCAACTAAAGGGAGCTTTTGGAGGTGCTGTTTGAGCCAATTTTACTTTTACAGCCTGAAATTATTGCTAGATTCTAAACGATCTGTTAAGTATAGTAGTATTATGTTCCGCCAGTATTAGATACACAAGGTATTTCTCTTTTTTGTTTGTCTAAAACTTAAACCATAACAATTTGGCAAATTCACACAATTATTTGTTTTAGTGAGTGTTGTAAAGTTGCTTTTCACTGTTATACAACACTTAAAAGTACAAGCAGTGTACATGCAGAGCTTCCAGTCAGTCACCCAAGTGTCATCTTTGCTCAAATCATGAAAATATATGCAGCCTGGTTCTCAATTGAAAACTGGTTTTCGCCAGATTTTGTCTCTAAGGTTTAGTACTCAAAAAAACTAAATCGTCCGCCGGTATCAAAGAAAATTTAACATAGAAGCACACTTTGAAACGCCTCTCTTTTTGAGTGTTGTTAACTCCATACTTCTTAGAGACAACAATATCTGTTGCTCAAATTTACTGTCGACGTCGGAAAACACGGTGGTTAGAGGGAAACGAACATTCAGAGAGTCAAAAAATAACTTAAAGAGCCAAAATGACAAATATATGAGTGAAAAGTTGTCAAAGTAGCAGATTGTGCTTCTATGTTTGTTCTTCTATGGCGGAATTGACAACTAATTCCGATGTAAGGTAGCGTACGATTTAGTGTGACTATTCAACGCCAAATTATCATCGTTCAACTGCAAAATACCACGAAATGTGAAACGGTCACACTACATTATCCCTTTTGATTTGTTTTTTTTTTTAACTCTCTTTTGATTAACTATTTATTGGATTCAACTTGAACAAGTTGTATCTTTCCATGATCTGGGCATAACCCTCGACCATAAACTTTCTTTTGGCACTCACATTGAACTTTCTGGGTTTGTTAGGTTTCATTAAACGTTGTTCTAAGGAGTTCAATGATCCCTACACGACCAAGCTTTTGTTTATATCCCTAAAGTGAGGCCTATTTTGGAGTTTGGTTCGTGTATTTGAAACCCTAAATCACTTCACCCTGTGTAAATGTTTCGAATCTGTCCAGAATGCAGTTCCTTTTGTTTGCCCTTCCCAACCTGGGTTGGGACCCACAGTTGAGACTTCCTTCCTATATTTCCCGGCTAAAGCTGTTAGACTTACTTTCACTCTGAGCATAGATGTACTATGTTGGGTATAATGTTTCTAAACAAGCTAATAAAGGGTAATATTGAAGCTGAGTACCTACTCGGTCCCTTCAAGACAAACACGAAACTATATTCCCTTGAGGCTTCCTGTTGCTTCTACTTTATACGCCTCTTTAATTGTCCTTTTCGCATTCTGTGTAGAGACTACAATAATATCTTTCCTCTTCTCAGTGATAACCTTTCCGACGAAGGCTTGCGGTCTTTTATTCTTCACAATCTTGCACTTGCATAGTTTCTAGTTTTTCTAGGAAATTCCTTCCAATCACCAACGCTGCGAGCAGGGGCGTAGCTGGATTACCCCCACCGGATCGGAAGGCGTTTCTTCTATTTACTCTTTTTGTTTTCCTTTCTATCCCCTTATTTTGTATCATTTTATATTCTATTATATTGTAGCTGTGTCTTTTAGACGAAGTCATGAGCAATGCAATATCTTACAGTTGGTTTTCAAATTACGCCAATCCATGATTTTTGTCGTAATTAAAAACTATTTTGTCTAATCATACCCCATCGGAATTGAATCAGCTGTTTCTGCACTGTCAAGTTAGCGCTTTTGACTGTCAAGTTTGCGGCGCCCTGAGCTTTCCGACGGGCATGAACGAAAATTGTAGTTTGTCTGAGTTAAACCCAGCTTAAGAGACCTGTCGGAATTGTATGAAAACTTTTCCACACCCTTTTTATTAGATGGAGTTGACACCCGGCGGTATCGATTTGGTTTGTCTGTGGTTTAGTTTGAAGTGGAATTGAGAAAGAGACTGATTAACTTTTGTTTTATATAAAAAGTGTATTCTAATTTATTATCATGTTAGGGGCGTAGTCTAGTCTACTCACGATTTGTAGTATTTTGAGTATCGAAATGGCCCTCATCTAAAAAAAATATCAAGATGATATGATCGAGTCCATATATTTAGGTGGAAATAGTATCTCTTAAAGTATGATATTTGATCCTTTTTTTGTGAAGTGCCAAAAAGTTGATCAATGACAGAATTCTTAGAAATTGATTTGACTTTAAAGACATTTTAAAGTAATTTCAAAGATTTTTTGTTAAAATTTTCTCAGATAAACGAAATTGTAGTACCCTGAACTATACTTTCATTATAATCAGGGCTCGCCAAAATATGATCAACTAATTATTTCTCTGCTGTCTGCATTCATCGAAATGAAAGGGACCAGAGAACTGCAGCGAGCTTACCCGTGTATGCTTAATCACCCTTGCCACAGATGCGGTACAAGCAATCTTAAAGCTCAAAGCTCGTTGACCGATTTCAAGTAGCATACACAAAACAAACCAGAAAGAAAGTCGGTCAAGCCTGACTATAACATACTCTGTACCAGTTCATTTGCCCCCGACTATAATATTATAATACATGTTGTTAACTGGCAGTTTTTTGCTTATAACTTGTGTATAGTTCATCCGATCTTTATCATTTCTTCAGCAAATCGATAAATTATTTTGATTACTAGATATCTCTTAGAAAGTACGAACCATCTATCATCAAAACTTTAGGAGATATAACGTTTTTTCCAAATTGCGGGGGCGGGAGGGGGCGTGGCAAAAATTGAAAATAAACTTGATCTGCCTGCAAGTATAAGAAATATATGCCCCATACATGTCAAGCCTCTATCTCTTACCATCTCTGAGATCTGTGAGTTCATACGGACGGACAGACAGACGGACATGGCTATATCGACTTGGCTGTTGATGCTGATCAAGAATATATATACTTTATAGGGTCGGAAACGATTCCTTCTCCCTGTTACATACTTTTGCACAAACTTAATATACTCTGTGTACCTTTGGTACAGAGTATAAAAATGCAAAACTACTCGTGTATTAGCGAATCATTATATTGGCGAGCTCATGTAATGCAAAGTAGATATACACGAGTTGACTTGTAGCTTCGGGTACAAGACACCGCGAGTACTTGTTGCCGAAGTCAAAGATTTGTTGCGGGCTGTTACGATCACAGATCGTACAAGAGTAACACAACTCTTACAAGCAAGCAAATACCGCAACTTTTCACAAGCGAAAGAGATTGACATGATTTTGGCATATTTTCGACGGCAGCTGTTTTGTTTTTGTTTTAAAGTTTATACAACACAACAACAACAAGGCGAGTAAGCCGCGAGTATTTTAGTGTATAACTCGCTTGATACTCGCCCGTCGGCCGCCGTAAAGCTCGCTGTTACACGTATAGCCGACATACTTAACAAGCTTGTTCAATTATTAGTCGTGTGTAAAAAGAGCTTACAGGTTCAGTATAAAAATCCAAAAATTTAAATGAAACATCAGATAAACTGATCATTTTTTTTTGGGAGAGGTGCAACCCGGCTTTAAAGATGGGACTTTATATTTGAAACAAGTCTTCTAACTAGTTTAAACAATAAGAATATGAAATCTGTTGAAGTTCTGTGACACCGACAGATTTTTCCACCCCCCAATGTGTTGGTATATTTCATCTGTAAGGCTCTGTGAGCAACACTCTCGGCAAAAGCAAAAGCTTTGCGTAGACTGAAAAGCTTTCAAGTTTTTCGTGTGCAATGAGATAGCCCTCTAGTCTTGGGTTGTATATTGTATTGTATTTAGGTTCTACCCACAGAATGGTTACAAACTGTTGAAGAAACCTGTGTGAAATCTCCAGGCTTACTTAGACCATTCTTAACTTTTGAGAAAACTCAAAGGTATGCCCACATCTCGTAAGAGCTTTTGAACCTCTGACCACTAGACAAATGCGAATATAAATCCAACAAAACAATTTTTGTTAACTGTCATTTCATTTTCATTTCATCAGAATAAATCTTTCGGTCAATCGATTGATTGTAGTCGTTTTACAAAAATGAACTATCAGCTACTAGCTTACGAGTTAGTTAAATAATCATTCGATTGTTATATTTATGTTAATTCATTCAAACCCTGGCAAAACAAAAGCCCATTTCAAAATGACAATATATAAATCTAAATTACATTTAGACAAACTTAAAAAATTAAATTTGTAAATATCGTAATTAAAATGAATGAAAAGCACACTCAAAACTTAGCATACTTAACGCATAATTATTGTAAATAAATTTAATGCGACATTTAAATTTAGTCAAATGCGTATAAATCTAGATTTAAGCCACAGCCCCCAACAAAGAGATCAATGCGTACACATAAAACAAAAAAAAAGCAATATTTTCAGTTCTTTGATTTGGCATAATTATTTAATAGAAATCGCCCAGCAGCAACCATTTCCATTTGCATAAAAAATGTTTTGAATTAAAATAAGCAAAATCAAAACATAAAAAAAAAGAACAAAGCACAGGGCATGGCCGGGCAAGCGTAAGTTTAAATAATATTATATATATATATAAAAAAATATTTAATTAAACCATAAATGATAGACACACAAAATGCAACCACAGCAACAACAACAACAACAACAAAATGTTATTTCTTATACGAAGACTGAAGAAGAAAATACAAAATAAATATGAAAATTCCAAAATGCCCAAAGACTTTTTCTGCAAATGAACGAAACGAAGTGGCAACTGTTATTTGAACCTTAATAAATCAAGGATTTTGTTAGCTGGTGAACTGTAGCTTTGTCCATTTGTAGCATAAAATACGACAAATCTGGCATGGCTGGGAAAAAAAAAAACAAACAAAGCCATGTTAAACAAATAAAGTACTTGTATTTTGCTGTACGGGGAGTGGCAAATAAACTGCACAAGAAATGGCATAAATCTAGTGTTGAAACAAGTGCTCGACACACACACACACACACGCACAAACACTCGGGGAAAGTAACCTGAAACGCCTACAACGACTGCCAGCAGGACACAGGATACGCCAGGGTGAGAGTGTACACGAAATGTGGCCCAAAACATAAGTAAGTAAAATATATATATATGGCCAGTGAGAAGGGGAAAGCGAGAAGAAAGAAACATACTGGAGGGCAAGTCGGTCAATGTGGTAGGTAGATTTTCTTCTTATTTTATTTGTTTCGTATAGAAAATTTCAAGCCAACAGAGCGAAAGTGTTTCCATTCGAAGGAATTTTAAGGCGGATCCACTTTCAAATTGGTTTCAAAGCAGTTGAAATTAGTTTATGTTTGGGTTTCGGAGGAGTCTTGTTACTACAACTGACTTATTTGCTTTAAAGTATACAAAAAATAGCAGCCCACCTCCCGCCCAACCAACTAAAACAAAGAAAGATCGAAGTGAGATCATTAACAAATAGGTGAATAGCTTTGGGAAACTCCAGAAAGTATGTTTAAGAGCAGTTTAAATCAGATAATGTTCGTGTTTCCAAGCTCTCCTGGAACAGAATCTCCTAGGAAAGAATGAGTAAGGCATATTACGCCTGCAAAAAGACTTTCGGTAGTAGAAGGGGACTGCATTCACTGGTTATACACAGCGGTCGTCTGACCTATCCTTACATATGGAGCGCTGGTCTGGTGGAAGTCGGCTAACGCCAAATCCCATCTAAACCACATTTATAAGGTTCAAAGAGCGACTTGCCTGTGTATAGCAGGATCCCAGCGATCTAGCTCCCCATGCGGCCGTGGATGTAATTCTGCACCTGGAACCTGTAGACACTTTCCAGAAGTATAACCACAGAGAATAAAAAAATTGCAAAATCTAAACGAAAATGTAGGATTTTCAATCCATGATGTTTCGTGTAGCTTTTCAAGACGTGGCGTGTAGCTTTTCTGAACGCCGCGTTTAGCTTTTCAGCACGTTGCGTGTAGCTTTTCAACACGTCAAGTGTAGCTTTCTCATTTCAACACGTTACGTGTAGCTTTTCAACACGTCGCGTGTAGCTTTCTCATTTCAACACGTAACGTGTAGCTTTTCAACACGTCGCGTGTAGCTTTCTCATTTCAACACGTGGCGTGTGGCTTTTCTGCACGCCGCGTTTAGCTTTATATTTTCTAAGAGAACTGGGAAAGTGACTACTGTTTACCAGCTCAAAAATGGAACGACAATTTTAGTACCTGGTTAGCAGGCGATAGGTTGTAAATGGGGATTTTCCCCAGCAATAGTTCACTGGCTATACACAGCCATTGTACGTCCTATACTGCTCTATGGAGTTCTAGTATGGTGGCCAGCACTCGAGAAATCGTCAGTACTGAGCACTTTACAAAAGGTACAGAGAAGTGCTGAAATATGTATGAGTGGCGAGCTCCGAACCACCCCAACGGAAGCACTAAACACCATATTTCATCTTCTTCCTCTAGACTTGATGTCTAAACAGTTAGCGGGCATTACAGCCTTGAGATTAAGAAAGTCTGAAGGCTGGAACGCGGGTAACTCAGGACACTCAACTATACTAACGCCATTACAGACTATTGTATACCCACAACGTCATTCCAGAAACTTTATGACGTCAATATCCCTAGTAGACGCGACTGGGATAACTTGCCCAACAGTAGAGCAAATGCCATCAATATCTACACAGATGGATCTAAGCTCGATGACAAAGTAGGAGGGGGAGTATTCTCCACCGACTTAAATAAATGATCATAGCAGTGTGTACCAAGCAGAATTGGTGGCCATCCAGGAGGCCGTCCAATACCTCAGCACACTCATGATCGAAGAAGGGAACATATACATCTACTCAGATAGTCAAGCAGCTTTAAGGGTTCTTGACTCGTACACCAATAACGCTAAAACGCTCACGGAATTAAAACTCTTGGCCACCCCTTTTTAGGGATTCCGTCTCTACTGAAATTCTTAACGTTGTCACAATGGTTCAGTCGGGAAGAACGCCCCCTGGCTTAAATAGGGAATTATATGGTATCCCAATGGGTCTATCTTGGCCTAAGTGTAGCGAAAGTCTTACTGTCCCTAGCCATTTCAACCTAACCTAACCTAACCTAACGCAGAGAGAGTGCAATGGGAGCAAAAAACAGCCATCAGGGAGACAGAGCTTACCATCTATACAGACGGTTCGAAGACGGAGAAGGGCACAGGAGCTGGCATTTTCTCCGAAGAACTAGTGACACAGCTTTCACTCCGTTTACCGGACTGCTGCAACGTTTTTCAATGCAATATGACAAGGGAACAAATTGATCTACACCGGAACATTTCAATTCTGGTCGACAAAGCTCTGTCATCAAACGCCACGAAAAGCAACCCACTCCGCAGCACGGTGACTGCATTGGACCAAATACAACAACACTCCATCACTCTCGTCTGGGTATTTGGCCACGCCGGCATACCAGGCAACGAGGGAGCGAACGAGTACGCAAGGAACGGCTCAGCGCCGCCCAAGACCCAAGCGGCAACGGACTTACAAGGACCCCTGCAGGACATCATGACCGAAGTACATCGGAAATTCAGAACTAGGGCGGAACGACAATGGGACTTCGCACCTGGCTGTCACATTTCCCGATCACTCTGGCCCAGATACTTACCTAAAAGTACTTGCCAACTCCTACACTTTAGAAAGAACAGGACAAGAACTATGATTGGAGTCATAACGGGGCACTGCACCATAGGTCACATGGCCATCAGGAACCACCATCACTTCTGTCGTAGTTGTAGGAATGAGGAAGAGATAGAAAGCATTCAACACTTTCTTTGCAACTGCCCTGCACTTTTTTAGGAAGCGATCCCAGCGTTTGGGAAAACTATTCTTTGAAGACCTGGGCAGTCTGGCAGATCTGTACTTAAAGGACCTGTCACTTTTTGTCGACTCCACAGGATGGTTTAAATAGACATAAATATATATAATAGGTTGCGTAGTACCTGACTGTCAGAAGCCAACCAACCACACCTATTACCCCATTTTCCTTCCCCCAATAAGCTAACCTAACCTATATGCTTAATAAATAGACTAAAAAATGTAAAAACAAATAGCAGCCTACCTTCCGGCCAACCCAACACTCAGACATATGGAAAAACTAAGACCAAGAAAGAATGAAGTGTAAACAAGGGTGATTTACCCCACACCTAATTTGTAATCGAGGGTTTTTGCGGTTTTTCTGTATCTTATTTACACACTATTTACACGGTTTTCTATTTACATACACTTTTACATCGTGATCACTTCGACTTCCATATTTACAATTTTTCTACGGTTTGTCTATGCACGGTTTATCTACTACTGTGTATACAATGTCTACTCTCTACTACTGTCTTCACGTTATCGTCCATTTTTAAACAGTGTGACCATCGTCCATTTTCTTAAATATACCTTAACACTAAAATTTCGATACATTTACACATATTCACATCATGGCGGACATTTTCAAATAGTTCCAAAGACTACAGAAGTAAGATAGATAATAAATAAAGTTCAAACTAATGTACCCTAGGTGACTACCTTAGGGGAACAACTGAGAAGACGTGGGAAACATTTCGAAAACGAATTTCAATAAAGAGCCATTTGAGTAAGTTCAATTGGAAAACTTTTTATTGGTCCAGGCCCGCAGTAGTTGAACACATATCTTTATTCACACCTTCACGAGCCGAACGCATGCCAAAACTTCTGCCAAGGGAGCAAACAACTTTTCAGTCTCTGACCAGCCGACCGCTGTCAAATAGGTAAGAGCTGGCTGTCATTGCGTCTCACTTTTTGGCCCCTAGCTCTTCTTGACAAACTCTGCTTTAAAATGTTGAAAAATATCTTTCTGCCCCACAAAGTAGGCAATATTTTTTCCTACTTTCCAATAACGCAACGACATGAGACTCATTTGCCGCCTGTAAATGGGAGCAAGAGTCTGCATTCAAATGACTGGGTAAAGAAAAAAAAAAGCATTCCTCATGTCGCATGACTCGGAGGGTACGACAAGGATTTGAAAAACAAATAAAAGTGAGTGGCCCGCAAAAAAAAAAATTGTATAACAAAGCAGACAACGAGTACACCTCAACCAGAAAACAAAAGGTCTGAACAATTTAGTAAATAAATCTGCATGCTTTCAAAATAATTAACATGCCTAAGGCCAACCCCCCCTCCATATACGCAGCTCACTTTCATTTTGCCACTGCCACTCATTGAGTTGTTCAACTCGACGAGGACAAATCTCCCAGTGTGTGTTTGAATGATAGCAGAGCATTTGTTTACCATCCTCCCCAAGCGAAACAAATCCCGTAGTCTTAGTGCCACACCTGCGACTACCACCAGCAGCATTTCCCAGAGTCTGAAGTAGGCGTGTGAATAATGACAAGTAATTAATATTTTGTTTCTTGAAAAGAACCATCTTAGTGTCCATGGCAAACAATTCGCCATGTTTAATTAAGCGAACAACGCTGCTGCATAAACAGAAATGAGCGATTGGCCATAAAGTGCAGGAGAATTTTGCTGAGAAGCTACCATTAAATGCACAAGCTAAGTTACGGCCCTGCTGCCATTTTAATTGCCCCTATGAAAAAAGGAAATGAAATTTCGTTTATAGATACAGAAGACATACAGAACGATACACGGGCGGGTGTTTAGCTACAAATAAATTTAAGCGATGCGAGAGCATAAAAAAATTAATGGCCCGAAATTTGTTAAAAGATGCGCAAACTGCCCACTAAAAGTTGGTCAAGTGGAGACATAAGTAATTGCCAGAGGCTTTAATGGTTAGACAAGGGAGCTGAATTGAAATGAAAGTGAACAAGGGTGACAATAAATAACCGGTACACTTGTACTTTTCAAGGAACTAAATCTTAAGAGAAAAAGACCAATGGAAAGGCTGGGGTAATTTTGTATTTAGCCGATTCCACAGCGATTGCTAGAACGACCCCAAACTTGTGTGGTGGAGTGTCCTCAGCCTTTGCCCACACAGCACAATTGTTTTTGCAAAGCAGCGAGACATGGGGCGGGCATACGATTACACACACACAGCACCCAATTGTAACTAATGGAACGAATCGTAGATTTAGAAAGAAAATAAAGAGAAAAGAAATGGAAATACAATTTGAGAGATGTCGAAAACCACCAAAATAAAGTGTATCAAATAGATATTTTGGGTATTAATTTGATACGCTAAAGTATTAATTTGTAACTACAAAATAAAGAGTAATAAATAGATATTTTGGGTATTAATTTGATACTTAAAATATTAATTTGATAAGCTAAAGTAATAATTTGAAACTAAAAAACTTTAAATTTCAACGACTGTTAGTTCGAAAATTAGAAAAGTCATGCTCATATGAGCATTTCCACATAAAGGTAAACCAAAAACCGAAAACAACAATTCATTTTATGCAGCTAACTTATTTTATGTACAGTTGCGGCAAAAATAATAGCACTGCGACATATAAAATTCTTTGATGCAATACATCTTTTGTTTTTTTTGTAATTGGTTTAATAATTTTATTGTACAGTATAGGCTTACATGTGATCTCTCTGAGAGTAATGTGTTAATGCTCAATTTGCTAACGGTTTTTTCTGTATAAGGCATCTCAGCAAACGAAGTGCAAAACAGAGCGGCAAAAAAAATAGCACTGATAACGGATTTTTTGAGATTCCGAGGAACAGACTGCAGGTATTCGGCGACATGATGATTGTTGTTGTGTCTGCGGACAGTAAATGCGTCGTATTGCAAAGTGCGGAAAGCATTGTAGTGACGAAAAGAGGGAAATCATTAAAAAGCTTATCGAGGAAGGCAACACCTACGCTCAGGTGGGGCAAATCGTCGGTTGCTCCAATAAAATGATTAGTAATGCCTTAAATTATAAAAATAAACCAGAAACACGCGGTAGAAAAGTCGCAATGTCTAATTTGCTGGTGAACAGACTTGGTTCGCGAGTGCAAGAAGGCCCCCTTTAAGCCGGCTACTGAGCTAAAGAAGGAGCTTAACATATCGGCTTGCATTAGGACAGTTCGGAATCGCTTAAAAGATTATAAATTAAGTGCCCGTAGTCCGAGAAAAGTTCCACTTTTGAATGCGAAGCATGTGGCAAAAAGAATAGAGTTTGCCAAAGAGCACCTGAATTGGCCGGCAGAAAAGTGGAGAAACATCCTATGGTCGGATGAAAGCAAAATCGTGCTATTTGGAGGAAGAGGATCTCGGTCCTATGTACGGCGACCCCCCAATTCGGAATACCGCCCGAGTTTCACCTGCAAGACCATTAAACACGGTGGAACGAGTATCATGGTTTGGGCATGCTTTTCTTATTACGTAGTGGGTCCAAAACATTGGATAAAAGGTATTATGGATCAACATGTCTATTGCGATATTTTGCAAACAGTGATGCTGCCTTATGCGGAATACGAAATGCCGTTGTTGTGGGTCTTCCAACAGGATAACGACCCTAAACATACCAGCAAGAAAGCTCGTAAGTGGTTTCAAGACAGATCCCTTTACCCAATGGATTGGCCTGCTCAGTCTCCAGACTTAAACCCGATAGAGAATCTTTGGTCTGATGTAAAAAAATATGTTTCCAATGCAAAACCAAGGAATAATCAGGAGCTCTGGGCTATCATTCAAGAATCATGGAGCAGTATTCCACGGGAAAGGTGCCAAAATTTGGTCAATTCTTTGACGAGACGTTGTGCTGCTGTCATTGCTGCCAAAGGTTTTACAACCAAGTATTAATACACTATATCGATGAAGAATACAAATGAATACAAATATTCCAGAACTTCGCGGTTTTTTTTCGTTGTCTTAAGTTATTTTTGTTGCCGCCTAAAATGTTCAACGTTCACATTCTTAATGTAAATATTTCAATTTCATGTTATTATCGACGACACTTGCATTGTATTTCGATAAATTAGAGCCTAAAGTAAAAATAAAAGCCTTAAACAAGTTAAATATATGAATAGTTATTAAACAAATGATCAATAAAGAAAAATGTATGTCATGGTGCTATTATTTTTGCCGCAGCTGTATATCCATATAAGTTTTTGAATCAAAATTTGTATGTTTTTTAGGACTACGCAAAACGATACATATATAAATTTTTGAAAAGCATCACCAGAACAGCGTTGGAGAAAGGCTTATCACGTAACGTATGTAACGCATTCCGAAGAGATTTGCTTTTTGCGAAAGCAGACAAAACACACTTCCGTATTCTGTCACGTTACGTATGCCTTTTTGTCTGCCTTTATCTTGGGACCTTACTGCCTACAATTCTCAGCTTTTACATTAAATAAAGTGCTACTCAAATGCTATCTTAAAATCAATATACGGAAATTTGTGGAACAATTTGTCTTTGTTTTTCTTCATAGTAAAGGCAAAAAGTTCAAACGATTGTCACGTTCGTAGCTGTGGAAATGCCCATATGTGAAACGAAGCATGCCGAATGTCACAGCTGGCAGCTCTGTCGATAATTGACCGCAAGTCTAGAAAGTATAATTGTTTTGATACCCAAAAGTATTAATTTTACACTGCAAAATAATGAGTATCATTTTGATATGTTGGGTATCAAATTTATATTTTGGGTATTCATTTGATCTTTAAAAATTAATTTGATACGAGTTAAAAACTACAAAATAGAGAGTATCAAAATTATATTTTGAGTATCAAATTCATATTTTGGGTATCAAATTGATATTTTGCGTATTAGTTTGATCCTGAAAATATTAATTTTACACGCAAAAGTATAAATTAGAAATTGAAATTTTGGGGTAGCATTTTTTTTATCAATTTGATACACAAAAATATTAATTAAAAACGCAAAAGTATTAATTTTACACTACAAAATAATGAGTATCACTTTGATAAGTTGGGTATCAAATTGAAATTTTGGGTATTTATTTGATCTTTAAAATATTAATTTGATACGAATTAAAACTTGCAAAATAGAGAGTATCAAATTTGTATTTTGGGTATTAAATTCATATTTTGAGTATCAAATTGATATTTTTCGTATTAGTTTGATCCTGAAAATATTAATTTTATATGTTATATTATAAAATTTATATATTTACATATATAAATATTATATTATATTTTATAATTTGAAACTGTTAAATAAAGAGAATCTAATAGAAATGTTGGGTATCAAATTTATATTTTGGGTATTAATTTGATTCTCAAAATATTTGTTTTATTTTGTAGAAGTATTCATTTGAAACTGCAAAAGAAAGTGTATCAAATTGATATTTTGGGTATAAATTTGATTCTTTAAATATTAAAAGTATTAATTTGAACAGACTGAGTAGGTATGAAGGTCTAAGTGTATACATCAGTTGGGTACGAAGTTTGAGTTTGGAAGCAGTCCAACAACAACAGCTGAAAAAACAACCTTTATCGTCAAGTTAATTTTCTGCTCCAGAGCTGATGATGGAAAAGTCTTTGGCTTGACTTTTGTTGGTTGTAGCTTGTAGTAGGCTAAAAGCCAGAAATCTACGTGCAAAAAATTAAACCAAATCCAATTTCTCTACTTGTAATCCTATCGGCGACAAAAACTAATTCGCAAGCAACCGCAAACTGTTGGCCGCTTATCTGTCTCTGGTTATTGTGTGAATTATGGAGGTTGAAATGCCAAATAAAAGAGGAGACCAATAAAAGTGTAACCAAGATAAGCAAAGTGGCTAGAAACAAAAAAATCCAACAAAAAAAATAGAAAAGACAAAAGAAACCCCAAAAAAAGGGAAAACAAATATATGCAAAAGTCAAACAAAAGCTGGTGGCTATGATTTAAACAAATTGATCAAGATACTTGGATTTTACTTTCTTTCAGTGCAGCAGCCGTCCGGCAGCTGTCGAGAGAAGTTCTTGAAAATTTGCAGCTGCAACTGGATAACACGCTTTGCCTTTCACATGCCTGGACAACTTTTGTGTAACTTATTTTTCCACACCTTCTTTCCACTTGCTGGAAGATGAATGCGTTGGCTTATCTGCCGGACGGTATCCCTAAGTTGGGTATTCTGGTTGGCTTTCGTTGCCTGTCCAACGGTGTTTTAGTGTCTGACTATCTGTGTGTGTGTGTGTGTGTGTGTTTGCTGAAAGCGATATGTCCGCACTGCGGTGACCCTTACCCCTACCTTCATTGAGCAGATATCTTTCAGCTTGACAGCATCTTAACTAATATAATGCCCAATTTTCTGTGGTTTATGGCTTACAACTGTCAATGCCTCGTCCGACCATCCATCTAACCATTTTAAGAGTGGTGAGTGTGTGTGCTGGTCATTTCAGTCCGAACTAAGCTTTTTAAGGGATTTTTCTTTTCTTCAATACATTGTGAGGTCATTCGTTATTTAAATTGATATAAATGATATGTCTTCCGACTTTGTTTGCTTTGACATTTTGCTTTTGGCTTTAAGTGAATTTCAAATCAGCGCTAAGTGACTTTGATCCATCCATGAAATGTACACATAAAAAAAAAAAAAAAAACTTTTCCGGCAAAAGAAAACAAATAAATGTCGGTTTATTTACTTACGGCCCCACAAACAAAATTTGCTTACTTTTCTAGCCCAGAGCTAAGAATGGTATTAAAGATTTGGATACAACAATAATGGGACTTAAAGGCCAAATATAGTTAAGCATATATATAAACCGTTAAGCCCCATACAAGGCATTTAGTTAGAGATAGGCAACTCTTTAATAGTGTACGTAAAGCTACAAATGAGAACTAGCGAGTAAGCTGGCTTGCATACGATAACCTAAGCTCGACCTACCAGAGCTACACTTACCAAAATTCGCTTGGGGAAAAGCAGATAACTGAACAGCTACTTAGCTCGAATGCCCCAAATGTGCCCACAGTATCCAATAGACACCTTTTCGAGGTGACCTCACACCCCTTGATTTATGGTTCCACCTAGACGGGGAATAGATTTCCACATTTCACTAATTACATACTCTCTTCTTTCCCTTTTCTTTCTTTCTTTACATATGTACTAACTTTTGCGCCCAGCGAATCTCTCTCTCTGCCTGTGCGACTATTTGACGCCGCAACGCTTCTATTTAGAGGTTTCAACTCACTGCGTAACGAGGCAATTCCACTTCCTGCGCTTGTAAGGGCTGATGCCGGTACGCAAGAATTTTATGGTTTAAACTCACTTAGAAACGAGGCAATCGCAGGTGCGACTAAGAGGCGCCACTTGAAGACAAACGAGAAGGCCAAGCTAACTTCGTCTGTGCCGAAGTTTTTATACATTTGCAAATGCTGTTTTTGAAATGACAGAATTTAAAAACGCTTACATAAAAATCTAAAAAAAATTTTACTAAAACCCATTTTAAGACAGATAAACATCTGATTGCGACCAAATTTCGCGAATCTTTTTGAAAACATATCAAATTAACAATCGCGGAGATTAAGAAAGATAAAATTTAAAACAGAAAAGTTTTTCTCACTAAGACTCATTTTCCGACCGATCGGTCCTATGGCAACCATAAGATATAGTCACCCGATGTCGATCAACTTTTTCAAATTAGTTTGAAAGCGTTAAATATTAAGAATCGCCGACTTTAAGAACGATTTACTTGAAAACAAAAAAGTTTTTCTTACTAAGAACCATTTTCGGACCGATGGTTCCTATGACAGCTATAAGATATAGTCATCCGATTTTGACCAATATTTGCAAATCTGTTTGAAATCATATAACATTAATTATCGTCGAGTTTTATGACGCTAGCATTGAAAACAAAAAAGTTTTTCTTACTAAGACCCATTTTCCGGCCTATGGTTCCTATGACAGCTATAAGATATAGTCATCCGATCTTGACCAAAATTTGCAAATCTGTTTAAAAGCCTATAATATTAACAATGGCCGACTTTAAGGCCGCTAACATTAAAAACAAAAAAGTTTTTCTCACTAAGTCCCATTTTTTTACCGATGGTTCCTATGGCAGCTATAAGATATAGTCATCCGATCCGGGCGGTTCCGACATATTAGCAGCGTGCAGTAAAAAGAAGACTCTGTGCAAAATTTGAGCTCGATAGCTTTAAAACAGAGAGAGACTAGTTTGCGTAGAAACAGACGGACAGACAGACGGACGGACAAAACTCAATCGACTCAGCTCGTCGCCCTGATCAAGAATATATATAGTTTATGGGATCGGAAATGAATATTTCTATGCGTTGCAAACTTCTGGACAAAATTATAATACCCTTTGCAAGGGTATAAAAAGAAAACGGCAGCTAACCAAGCCAAAACCAGCGAAGGTTTTTGTACTACCATCATACCCTTTCAGAATTATTTGGTCTCGACTCTATCAACTTTTTAGTGTTGCACAGTGTAATACACGACAGTATATAAGGTAAGGCAATAGGAAGGAGACTGATCCCACGATAGTTGGCGCAAGCTAAAGGATCTTTTTTTGTTTTTTTTTAAAGTGGGCAAATTACACTTAGACGTCAATCTTTGGCATGCTTTCATTGGACCATATTTTGCAGAGGAGTTGGTGCATGCAATTCCTTGGGCAGTGCATCATCATAAGCTGCTTTGTTATACTTTAGCCTTTTTATGGCTAAACAGACTTCGTGATGCTGTGGTGGTTCTATTTCAGAGTTCCCCAGCGATAGCCCCTGGGGCACGAACATACTCGCCAATTCACACCGAATGCTTGCTGAAGTCATGCATCACTGTGTGTTAGAGAGAAACACAGCCACATTTTCGCGCTCTCTGCTTGGGGAACCCTGTTCTATTTCAATATCAATGTCGATTGATGGCATGGCTACTTTTCCAGAGGCGGCAGCATTGTGTTGCCACCCAGTAGGTTGTGCGACATAGCCTCTTCGTTTGTCTAGCGCCACTTGCGGCTCTGTGTCCAGTTTCCCTTTTTCGTCTTTGCATTGTATGACTCCCCATCTTGTTTTTAGAAAAGTTTATTCTTATACTTTTTCCAAATTCAAGAAAACTTTTTCTGTTCGTTAGACAATTTTTCTAAATTCCAGGAATATTTTAAAAATCATTTTTTGTCTAAGTGTATTACCTAGGAAATCTTATGATAGTTGAAGAATTTAACAGAAATTTTCAAATGGTTTTGTATATTATTTTATATTTTTGAATAAGTCTTTGTTGTTAGTTTTCAAACTGCATGACAGAAAGTCTTTTTTTTTTTAAGTGTACATGAATTAGCTATGCCAAAATGTAAACATTTGCGCCACACAGTCAAAGTGGAGTGGCAATTTGTATACACAGCTGCCCATAGTATCCCGCATCTTAACATTTAAATGTAAACAATTAGCGCTTGAGTTGATGTTACCTTTTGAAGTAGTATCCAGCTGTATTAAAGGAAATTAGGTTCAAGCTGTAAGTAGTTAGGTATTTCTTTAATAAAATGCAATAATAATAATTTTGAGATAAAAGTCTTGGCATTTTGTACCAGAGATTTCAATCGGAACCCTAAGACAGACTTATATAGAAAAGAAACGACTTAAAAGCTATCTTCTTACATTTTTGAGTAGTGGTATTCGAGTATCCATATTTTTGGTATCGAAAAGACCACAAAAGGTGTGCAGTGTCGGTTCTAAATTGTTGTTAATTTCTCAGCTAAATATTTATCTTTCAAATTCTGTTTTTAAAGCTTTTTCACACTAAAATTGTTTTATCCATTCCAACAATTTATACAATTTACTAAAGCCAACCGCAAAAATCAAATTTCCAAAACTGCCGACATGCCAAGCATCGTTCTCTTCTCTCTTTTCTGTTTTTTTTTTTTTTTTTTTGTGTATGTTTTCAAACATGACACCTGAAACTTTGGCGAATAAATTGATGAAAATATTTGCACATCAATTTTTCCCACATCGAAGCGTTGAGGTGAGGCAAACACCTTTTGGCTTCATTGAACTTTGCTGCTTCGTGTTACAAACTTTTGCTTCCCCCCACGAAAACATAAACCGAATCAATTTTTTCGCAGCGATAAACTCCAGTTACACCTTTTCAAGGAGTGAAAAGGGCGAGCGACTGCAAAATGTTGTGTAAAATTTGCAAATGCAATAAATAACTCGTTTCGTGTTTTTTCCTTGGCTGTTTACACTTCACCCGCCCCTCTGGTAACATGTAAAGGCTTGTTTTTTTTTTATATTTCCTTTTTTTAGCTTTTTTCTAGCTAAAGTAAAAGCTCGCCATGTGGTGCGGGTTGCTTCCCCAAAAGTATGCAAATAATTTTTGGCCTCCGTCTCATATTTGATATTCAGTGTCAGTTGTTCAGTTGTTTTGGGTAGAGGGTTACGCATACAAGTTACTGAAATTTGCATGCAAAGAGAAAGAAAGAAAGAAGGGTGGAGATTCCGGCAATTTATAACACTTGTGTTTTTTTGGTTGGTTTTGCTTATTGTTTTGCCATATATTTCGGGGCATAAATCTGTTGAGCAGTGTTCCATCATTTCGTGGATTTGGCATACAATTTGAATTTTTGATTACGTTCTAAAACAAAAAATATATTGTAAACCTCCAAGGGTTGCATCATCCTAGCCTAAGCCAGCTTAGGCCACTCATAAACCACGTTGCCACTGCACAAAAACTACGCTAATAACATTGTCATATGGCAGAATCATTCTTTTTTCTTTTTTGCACTAGATTCCCAAATGCCACTAAACTTCGCTTATCAAAGTTGAAATTGCAGTTCGTACTCGTTGCTCTGGGATTTGCCGGCACTCAAAACTCCAAATGGCAACCATTTACAGTTGAAAAGAGGGGATTTCATTCGCAACAAACAGAAAAAAAAAAATAGAGGAAAAAACCTAAACTGATACGAATAATCGGCGCTATTTTTTTTTTTCGCTGAGTTTCATCACTGACCCAGTTCTGACATTTATCACACAAAACACTTGCGCACAAATGCCAACACACACACACACACCCACATGAGATTGCCCAGCGGGCACCCTTTTGCCTTTCCTCCAACCCCAACTAAGTGGACTTTTATTTCAGTATTATTACTTTGACGTTGGCTGGCAAGCTGGACAACGGGCTGCCTGAGCATAGTGCGTCCTCTTACTATTGTGCTTAGCGATTTGGATTAGTTTCGCAGCATCCGGCAGTTTTTCAGAATTATATTTTATCTTTAAGAATCTCAACTTGGTTTAAGAATTTTAGTTGAAAATATGAGATAATATGTTCAATCTTAAGGGCGGGTATGGAAACGGTCGCGAAATGAAAAACTCTTTATAAAAAAAAAACTGCAAAGGAATTTTTTCGTGTGGCCGTTTCATTTCGAAAAATGCTTACGTTTGCCACTACGTTATGTTCAAAGTTAACATCGCTTTTAAGTGCTGTTAACGCCTCTTTTTTTGCCGTGACGTGAGCCAAATGGGTTTCGATTCTAATTTGTGCGACCAAATTGGAAGGCCAAATTGAAAATGAGCGCATCTAAAAAAGATGCCTACAGAAAGCGTCGCCTAATGGCCGTGAAAGTGAGGAGCGAGGTGCGGGACTTGGCGGATAAGAAACACTCGGAAAACCGCCAGAGAACACCGGCGGACCGGAGCACGATCTGCAACATCATGTGGCGTCTCCTGTTACCACAAACCACATGCGAGGAGCTTAAAATCTATTTGGCCAGCATTCAAACATTTCTAAGCGCCTCCAGTCCCCTCAATCAGTTCGATTTGATTCGCCCCAACTATGTCTTGGATCACAGCTACCAGACCAAAAAGAAAATCATTGAACAGCCGCCGGTGCTCAATGATCGAGATAGTAAAACGACCACAAACCAAATGCCCGCTCCCAGTTTAGTGGACAGCGAACTGCTGGCCTCTTATCAAGCGGTAGTATAGCGAATATTGCAGCCTCAAATGACCCTCTGAAGGTGACCGAGCTAAAGCGGATCGGGCAATGAGGATGTGCCCTACATCAATGCCAATTATATCAAGGTAACAAATGGGCGAATCAAACTTTAACTTTATAAATAACTTCCATTTCTTAACGCTTCCCTGACAGGGCCCCGACTAGGTGGCCAAGTGCTATGTGACCACCCAGGGACCGCTGCCCAATGCCATTTCCGAGTTCAGCGGGGCTATATACGCCGCCAAGTCTCAGATGCTAGAGCAGTACATCCAGAAGATCATCATGCTGACCTGAACTTTACGGAGGCAAATCGCCAGAAATGCGCGAATTACTTTCCAATCGAGATGAACAAAATCTTTGCCGTGGCAGCCAAGTGCGAGGTGTTTCGTTAAGTGCCGCTGCTCGGGACTACATTGAACTGCATTTAATGCCATTGATTGTGCCAGACACAATTTTAAGCAAAATGTCTGAAGTGGCAGCTACCAACGTTCGCTGCGCTAATACTGCAGATTGTCAAAAGTCATAATGATAACAATTAATTTATTATTAATTTCATTTAATATTAAAAAATATATTAAAATAGCACATTAAATATGCTATATTCATAATCCTGCCAAGTGTTGTTGTTTATAAGTTCGCGGGCATATTTAACAGCGCCAGAGCAGCGCGACTTTTCTTTGAAACGTTTTTCGACAGAGTAAATTGTGTTATCGTGTTATTAACATAGGCTTAGCAGACTCTGTTAAGAATCTGCGGAATATCAACTTTTTCACAAGAAATTGTTTTAAAGTTATGTACCAACATAGCGAGACCTAGAGCTGGCAAAAAATTTGAAGAAATTTTTCCGAGAATATTTGGCACCCAAAGATACAGCTCATTTTGGAGCCGTCAGTGTAGAGGAACTCTTCTTGCGAGCAGTTTACTGTTTCCCAGTCCTCTGTTCTAAGGTGTATTGCAGAGGACTTACTTCTAAAGCAGCCATACACCGAAATTTGCAAAAATTCTTAAATGAGTTTACATCAGCAATGGTCACCGGATGCCCCCAGAAGCCGAAGACATTTCGCCATTTACACATACACGAGTCGAACGCATGCCGAAGCGGAGACCAAGAGAGTAAACTTGTCATGAAGAGCGAGGCCAAAAAGTGAAAATGTATTGGTGTTCGAGTATAGGCGACGTAAACCAGCTCTGACCTGCTTTATCGTTCGCTGCTCAGGGACTTTAAAGATGTTTGCTCTCTAGGCACAAGCATCAGCATGCGCCCATGTCGGTGTAAATAGCGAAAAGTGTTCGGTCCGTCTGAGACAGGCTTGACAATAGCTTTTTAAAAGGCAAGTTCCGGTACCTTGTAAGTAAGCTCGTAAGCTTTTTGAAATAAAGTATTGTGTCCACTGCCAATCGATGGGAGCATTGGGCAGCTATTTAGGTAGATTTAATGTAAACTTCTATTAGCAAATTACGCTTAAGACATCAAAGGGGTGGTACTTCATTTTCAAACAGAGGTGGCAGCAATCGTACAAAAAAGTATTTGCGCGACAGATTGAATTGAATAGAGATAGAAATAAACACTTCTACTACTGGTTTTTATTCTTAATGTTTGCGATTTGGTATGCTTGGTATGTTATGTACGCAATTAGCGAAGAGCCTTTCTCCGCTGTCTCTACGCAATAACAATAAAATGGTGGAATTTTTTTTTTAAGCTGAATCCCTGATAGACTGACGTTCCTGTCTGCACGTACAAATTTGCGGTTCTAACTTTGAAAGGGTGACAAAGATATAGGGGACTCATCTGGCACACTATAACTTTTGACAGCAATGCCAGATCGACTAATTACATAGCGCTTTTGAAGTGTCAGTCCAAGTAAATTTTTTAACATGGAACAGTACCCGCCACGTGAACACTCTCAGATTGTTGAAAATTTCAACATTCAACAAAACAAGTCAATTGTAAAAATTCAACGTGACCAATGAACACATTTCACGTTGAACGGAACGGTAAACAAACAAAATTGCCGTATTTATGCCACTGAAAATCCTCAAGGTACTCAAGAGGTATCTCTTCACAATGAACAAGTCCCTGTTTGTTCTGGCGTTTGTGCTAGAAATGGTTATTGGTCCGTTCTTTTTCGAAGATGAAGATGGCCAAACGGTTAACGTCAATCAGGAGCGTTAGCGCGATATGTTAACCAATTTTTTGATACCAATTGTATATCGAAAGCGTACGGTGCACTACTGGTTTCAACAAGATGGCGCGCCAACACTCACAAGCCGCGCTACAATCGTCTTTTTTGAGGTCATTGTTCCCTGGCCGTTTGATGCCAAACAAAATTGTGATTTTGAATACCAGATTTGACGCCTACAGACTTCTTTTTGTGGGCCTATTTGAATTCAAAGGTTTACATCAACAAGCCAAGAGCATTGGAAGACCTAAAAAGAAACAACACCCGCCAAGAAAAAGACGCCATTCCGGCCGAAATGTTGGCCAAAACCATGGAAAATGCAGCAAAACGAGCTCAATACGCCGTAGACGCTCAAGGCGACCATTTACGGAATATCATATTCAATAAGTGATGTAAACAAATCTACTTGAAGCCAATTAAATGATTTTTATCACGAACAAAAAAAATTTAACAAAATTGCCGAATTTGGTCTGCAGAGTCAGTTAAAGAGCTGCCAATGCACCCTGAAAAATGCACTGTTTGATGCCGGCGGCATCATTGGACCGTACTTTTTCAAAAATAACAGAAGAACTGGACTGAGCTGACATGTTATTTCAACAAGACGGTGCCACATGCCACATCGCAGTCAATGGATCAAAGTACCGTGCTATGATTACCAACTTTTTTTTGCCCAAAATAGAAGAACTGAACTTGTTTGCATTTAGATTTAACAAGGCGGTGCCACATGCCGCACGGCACGCGAAACCAATTAATCTCACATTTTGGATCAGTTCATTGGCCGCCAAGATCATGTGATTCGACCCCACTAGCCTTTTTTTTGTGGGGCTACGTAAAGTGTGTGTATACAGGGGCAAACCAGCTACAATTGCAGCCCTGGAAGACAACATTATACATACAAGATGCTGGAAAAAGTATGCCAAAATTGCCGCGGGCAACATTTACTTAAAATAATCTTCAAAAAGTAAAAAATTTCCAAAATTTCATTCACTATTCCAAATTGTGTTTTTTTTTTGCTCATAACTTGTGTATCGTTCATCCGATCTTTATCATTCATTCAAGAAATCGGTAAATAATTTTGATTACTAGATATCTTCAGAAGGAACGAACAATCTATCATCAAAACTGTGGGAGATATGACGTTTTTTCCAAAGTGCGGGGGCGGGAGGGGGCGTGGCAAAAATCGAAAATAAACTTGATCTGCCTGAAAGTATAAAAAAATATATGTACCATACATGTCAAACCTCTATCTCTTACCATCTCTGAGATCTGTGCGTTCATACAGACGGACAGACGGACGGACGGACGGACAGACAGACGGACATATCGACTCGGCTGTTGATGCTGATCAAGAATATATATACTTTATAGGGTCGGAAACGATTTCTTCTCCCTGTTACATACTTTTGCACAAACTTAATATCCTCTATGTACCTTCGGTATAGAGTATAAAAACCAACGCTTTAAAAATCACCATTTACAAACTTGAATGTTAGTAAAGTTTAATAAAGTTCACTAAATGCCTCAGTTGATAAATATTTCCGCTGTATATTGGTTATTCACATGTTTCTCATGATTCACTTAGAGTCCAAGAGAATTTCATTCATTGATTTAAACTAACTAATCCTCACTTATCTTTTTCAAAGTTCCAACAAGCAAAGTAAACGTCATAATTATGACTGTGGCAAGAGTCATAAAACCAAACGTATTGTAAATCATCTGCATGTCAAACCAAAAAAAAAATTATAAAAAATGCCAGAGATAACGTGGGTATCTACATATCTCTGTGTTATAAATTTCTAAAATACTTTTACCCAAAGTTCAGTAGCCAAGTGTTTGTCGAGCGAGCAACATGAGTTTCCAGTGTTCAAGTTTTCTCTTCTGTTTAGCATTGGTGGGTAAATTAAACTGCTTCTAAATGAAGATTTTATAAACCTTTTTTAAATTTCTAGCTTGCTGGCTCTTCGCTTATAAACTGTTCTGGTGATCTAAGTCGTCATCGTTTATACACTCAGGCGGAGCACAGTTTAAATCTTATTACCAATCAAGCCATTTCACTGGCTATTCAACTGGTGGACAATGTGATTGAAGATCTACTCGTTTTGGACTCACAAAATAGTATACTCCAAGGGTATTTGCAAAGTTTCGATACGTTTATAGCTGTCAGTGACAATAAGACGGTGCAAACTTTGAATACTTTTTATGCCATAGTCAATACATATCTAGATGATGATGCGGCTGAGAAAACCTCTAGTATTGAGACACAATTGATTGCCTTGTGTCTAAAACGGCATGGTTTTGATCGCTGGAAACGCACCATTCAATTGAAAACGGGACAATTGCAAAAATCTTTAAGTAAAAAACTAAAGAAACATTTAGAAACTTTGGACAGAGAAGAACGCATGGCGGTGGAAGAGCGCTGGGAACTTATTTCGGCTCGTGGCGGACAGACAAGACGATTGGAGAGGCTGAGAGAGTTTGTGAAATGGTTGGGAAAGATAACAGATTCGGAAGCTAATGTTTGATATACCAAACCAGAGGGGGGGGGTTAGTTACTAAGTGAGAGTGCTTATAAATTATTTTTAAACTGATAAGCATAGAAATTATGTGTGTGGGGGTAAAAGTGGGCTATAGTTGTGATTTAGGGAATAAAGTTTATCTAAAGAAACTGCTATTTTGGTTTAACATTTTGGGTTGGCATTTGGGATTTAATCTAATTATAAGCTGTCGATTTAAAGCGCTTATTTATAAGCGTTCCCACATAAACTGTTGAGAGAAAAACGAACAGTAAATGTACTAAAAGCTGTTGAAATCCGCAAAAATAGGATCTTTGGCTTTCAGTTTTTGCCCCCCCTCTTTATAATTTCACTTTTTATTCTCTTCAATTTCTCCCTCTTTTACTGAATTTATCAGCATGCAAAATACAATCATTATAATCAGTGGAGTTCGCCCTTTTCCCCCTTACCAACTTGCTACAGTAAACCTTCGCATATAATGCACACACGTGCGCACACTTGAGAAAATCTTTCTACTCGCATGAATATTTTAAAACTCTCACACATCGCATTCAAATTATGATAATGATGGGTGGAAGAGGTGAGTGTTTTCCATTTTTTTTTTTTTGCGCTAACGAGCGACCCAGTGACAGGTCGCGGTCCCCTGGTTACTCTGTTTGGAGGGTCCATGAAGGGTGTAAGCATTGCATTAATTTTTATTTAATTTTTCGTATGCGAATGTCTGTGTGTCTGTGTGTGTGTAAGGTTTAATGAGCACTTTTGTGAAAAATATTAAGTCAGTGCGTCATTAGAAGTCACTTGATTTATGGAGAGCAGCAACAACCCCCAAATAAAAGAGAGTTAGCCAAGTGCATGCACTTTATGTCTGAATTTAAAGTGAAAGGATTTTAATTGTGTTGCATTTCAAAATTCAAAAAAATTATTTCATTTATGTTTTTGTCAGTCAACGTAAGTTCATACCGAGTTCGAAATTTAACAACATTAAGAAAACGATTCAAAAATTTGTCTTTTCCTTTTAATCCGTGTCAATTTCCTTCACTAATGTTCCTATTCACAAATGAAGATTGATCGATTCGGTTGATGAATTACTTAGAACTACACTACACTTTCACAGCACCGGCAATAACCGGGTTTTCTCCATCTCTTTTTTGTGGTTGTTGTTATTTGACAAATATTTTCTTCATATATATGGATGTCTGCCCTGCCAAAAGCATTCTGAAAATTCACTGATTTAAAGAATTTTCTTCTTTAACTTTTAACTACTCTTGCCAAATTTCAATGACAAGTAACACGACTGAAAAACACGTCCAAGTGATACAATTTTTCGTATCTTTCTTTTAGTTTTTGGATGAATGGCTAAGTAAACAAGTAAAAAATTACTTAAATGGAACGACGGGATGCAAAGCGTAGATACTATACTTCAAAGTTTACTCTTGCACTATCTGAGCAATCTTCTCAAAATGTATGGAGAAACATAAAACAGCTAGGAATTGGCAGACAGAGATTTGAATGAACTTAATAATAAATTCGTACAGCCACTGATAATCGTACCTCATAATATAGATACATCGTACCTTAACCACCTGATAAATAACAGCTGTGATAGTAGTTTTAGTTTCGTGAGTGTCAGTCAGTGTGATGTCTTGGAATCAATTCTCAAAATAAAATCAAATGCAAAAGAGCTAGATAACATTGACCCAAAATTTGTAAAAATCATTCTCCCACAAATCTTACTACATGTTACGCATATATTCAATACGGCTTCGACAACTTCTTGTTTTCCAATGGCTAAAGTCCTATCCAATTCCGAAAGGGAATAACGAATACAGACCTATCTCTATACTGCCCTTCCTTTCCAAAGCGTTAGAGCAAATTATGGCATCCCAAATAAATGGTTTTATGGAAAAGAATTCGGGGTGTTTACGGGGTGTTCGGGGTGTTGTCAAAAAAGTCTTGCGGTATTTCCGCAAGCTTGTCTTTGCAAGCGCGTAGTTCTAGTTGTATTCGTCGCATCGGTTCACGCTAGAGCTTTTTGGAAAGCTCTTTTCATGCGCTAACACGTGTTTGATTTTCTTGTTGTTTGTTTTTAGTCGTTCGTGAGTTATAGCGTCGCAAACATGGAGCAAAATAAAGAGAAAATACGCCATATTTTACAGTACTACTATGCATCTCATGCTGCCAATAAAATTTGTGCAGTTTATGGACCCGATACAGTTTCCATTTCCACCGCACAACGATGGTTTCAACGTTTTCGTTCTGGTGCAGAGGTGATCGAAGATGCGCCACGGTCCGGAAGGCCTGTCGTCGAAAATTGCGATAAAATCGCTGAATTGATCGAAAGAGACCGGCATAGTAGCAGCCGTAGCATCGGCCAAGAGCTGGGGCATGAGTCATCAAACCGTTATAAACCATTTGAAGAAGCTTGGATTCAAAAAGAAGCTCGATGTATGGGTGCCACACGACTTGACGCAAAGAAACATTTTTGCCCGTATGGATGCATGCGAATCGCTTCTGAATCGCAACAAAATCGACCCGTTTTTGAAGCGGATGGTGACTGGCGATGAAAAGTGGGTCACTTACGACAACGTGAAGCGCAAACGGTCGTGGTCGAAAAGCGGTGAAGCTGCCCAGACGGTGGCCAAGCCTGGATTGACGGCCAGGAAGGTTCTTCTGTGTGTTTGGTGGGATTGGCAGGGAATCATCCACTATGAGCTGCTTCCCTATGGCCAAACGCTCAATTCGGACCTGTACTGCCAACAACTGGACCGCTTGAATGCAGCACTCATGCAGAAGAGGCCATCTTTGATCAACAGAGGCCGAATTGTCTTCCATCAGGACAACGCCAGGCCACACACATCTTTGGTGACGCGCCAGAAGCTCCGGGAGCTCGGATGGGAGGTTCTTTTGCATTCACCGTATAGTCCGGATCTCGCACCAAGTGATTACCACCTATTTCTGTCCATGGCGAACGAGCTTGGTAGTCGGAAGTTGGCCACAAGAGAGTCCTGTGAAAATTGGCTCTCCGAGTTTTTTGCCAATAGGGAAGCGAGCTTCTATAAGAGGGGCATTATGAAGTTGGCATCTCGTTGGGAACTCGTCATCGAACAAAACGGCGCATATTTGACTTAAATCGCATTATTATAACCAATTTTATGAACAATTGAAAATTCAATAAAAATACCGCAAGACTTTTTTGACAACCTTATATTTCATTGCGTTGCTTGAAGTTTCGATGTGAAACACTACTTGTCTCTTTCATTTTTCTCATTTTCTATACATCCCTTTCCCCTTGTGAGAGTTTCAAATATTAATTGGATATCCTTTTGACCTTTTCTAATAACATTTGACAAATTGATATTATTTATGGTTCAAAAAAAACGTAAAAGTTTAGAAATGAAATGAAATAAATGATATTTGACAAAATATCAAATTAACCAGCCCATATCAAAATTGATATGGATCGTATTTTTTTTCTGTGTATTACAACTAAAGCTTAAATGAATCAGACATTCAATTCATTTAAATAAGCTTTTTATTATACAATGTGACGGTTTTAGTGACCTCTTTGAATATCAATCATAGATCTTTTAGCAGGCTCCAGGTCAATAGGCTGCACAGAGAAAAAAAAAATAAATTTTATGTTGATGTGACCCTTATTAAAATGAACTTTTTAAGAATATCCATATTTTCATATCATTTGGCAAGAAAATAATATCATTCTGATCCAAAATAATATCATTTACTTAAATTGATATGGAATAGTTTCAGAATGATATTAAAAATGTAATAATGATATGTTAAGAAATATCGATTTGATATGCATTCATATGGATATAAAAAAATATCAATTTTTTTCTCGTTGTATGATTTATGTTCATAACTTTTCCAAAACAAGACACGCACAACACCACAAAGGAGGCTGAATTTCCTTTCATGAATTTCCACAATTCAATCATCAGCGATCTTTGACTATCTTCAATGAGCTGACAGAGGCTACCTCTTGACAGAGTTGCTATGATCGCTTGGGAATCCCAAAGGCAGGCTTGTAGCAAAAATTCAACAACAGTAGCAATCGCCATATCACAGAAGCTTTTTATGTGTGTGCATGCTCCTTACTGGCCCTTCTGTTGTCAGTTGTCCAATGTCCTTGTGTTTATAAGTTTTCTTTGGTTTTTTCGTAATTTCATAGTTTTTGTAATATCAATTTAAAATTAATAATCATTCAATTGATACTTACTTTTATCATTTTAATATGTTTATACTCTGTACCAAAGGAACACAGAGTATATAAAGTTTGTGCAAAAGTATGTAACAGGGAGAAGGAATCATTTCCGACCCTGAAAAGTATATATATTCTTGATCAGCATCAACAGCCGAGTCGATATAGCCATGTCCGTCTGTCCGTCTGTCTGTCTGTCCGTCTGTATGAACGCACAGACCTCAGATATGGTAAGATATAGAGGTTTGACATGTATGGGACATATATTTCTTATACTTGCAGGCAGATCAAGTTTATTTTCAATTTTTGCCACGCCCCCTCCCGCCCTCGTAATTTGGAAAAAACCTTATATCTCCCACAGTTTCGTAAATAGATGATTCTAAACTTTAAAGGATATTTAGAGATCAATATTATTTATCGATTTGTTAAAGGAATGATAAAGATCGGGTGAACTATACTCAAGTTATGAGCAAAACAACGCTCTTTTGAACTCTTACAAAATGTATCTTATTTAAGATGTTTACACAGGAAGGTGGATTTTCCCTTAAAATCAAAATAGCCCAGGACAACGCTTCAATTCATTCGGCGTCAGAGTCAATTAAAAGCCATTTGGAATTTTCACTTTATATTAAAAAAAAAATGAAATAATATTTTCACTATTATTATTAGAAATTTTAACAAAAATATACAACATATTAAAAAAGTTTTTATTTAGTAACATTTCATTTAAGTGCTCTTCCCACAACTATTTCAATAATGCAATCCCTCACACAACTCGACACCGCACCCAACTTTAGAAAACTCCCACACACTCAAGAGCTCAAAATCCTAATGCACTCCAAACAGAAAAAACACCAAAAAAAAAAAAAGATGATAATAAAAAAAAAAAAAAAACTTTTTTCCTCTCTGACGATGGCAATGAAAACTTTTCGCCATACACGAACAAACAGGCTGCAACAAAAAAACAAAAAACAAAAAAAAGAAAACTTGCTAAAAATTATGAAACTGAATATGGAAGCGTTGGGAAAAATTGAGACAAAACAACAAAGTTGTAGGACAGAAGAGTCATGTGAGAACTAAAACTGATACTTTTTATGCCATGTCTAAGTGCAGACAAGAATGAAGGGAAAGAGACACTTGGACAGCGAGACGACTGAAAGAAGAAAAATGGCAACTGCATTTCCTGTCTAAAAGCTGACAAAGTGCTGAGTGCATTTGAGTTTGGTGCAGCTGCAAAAATATGGATAAATGAATTGAAAATCAACCCTAACAGTAGTAGCTAATCGGTTTAAGCTTAAGTTGCGGCACTGTTTCTATAGAGAAATTGGAAAAGCAGTAAGACTGTAGAATTATGAGCTCAATCCAATCGCTTCTCCAGTCGTCAGTTCCAGGCAGTATAAGAATTTGTATATGGTCTTCTCTCTGCTCCTTACCTTTATATATTATATATACCTGCTTCGCCTTCAAGAAACCCCAAACACATTCACAAGCTGGTAAAGAAAAATGTATAATTTCCAACAATTATATCATACAATATTCGTATCCACATCCTCACACATTCCGTCACACATCATGCACATGGAGCCCATGCAACAAAATATGCAAATTAACGGCAAACAAATTACGAACAAACAGCAACAACAGACCAGCATTGTCATCAATATAATAAATCCCACCGCTCCCATGGCGGTACCAGTCTGTTGGTGACTGGAACGCGCCGTGGTGGCAATTTGAACATATATTGTGTGAATAGTTGACTCGCCCATTTCTTATGATGATTTTTACACAAAATTATACGAAAAAAATTTAGAAAAGTTGGGCAAATTATACCAAGAATTTTTTTCAATTGACAGAAATTTCAGTTCAGTTGCTTTTAAAAAGGTTTAAAAGGTAATTTTGGGATGGTATTTTTTGAAGCAGAAACTACTGAGAGAAGAGAGAGCAATCGGTTATTGAGAGCATAACACTGTCGTTCTCAGATGTGAGCGGCCGGCCGTTAATTCATTTAAGGTAGAACATTTCGAGTGTGAAGAAGTAATCGATTAAAGCATTCTATATACAATATCCTCTTGTCTTCACGGTGTCACAATGCAAAACAATGAAGGCTTCCTCCCCACAAAACGTGAATTTAAAATGTTCAAAATTAAGCTCAAACTACTAATAGCAGATTTACGCTTAGCCCTCTACCTCGCAGCTCATTTGTTAATATCAGTCTATATAAATACCAAAAAAACCAAAAAATTTTATAAATATCCAAAATATCAAATCCCAGCAATCACTTGCCCCTTTGTCAAATACATTTCAGTATAAACCCAAACTTTGATAGTTTAACATTTCAGTATAAACTCAGATTTTGATAGAGTAACACCTTAGTGTATTTGTATCGGATTTTTAGTAACAATTTTTCACCCATACAATACTTACTCTTAAAATATCAAACACTAAATATGCCGAACTATAATGGCGCCATCGTTGTGCACGCCCTGCAGGTGTTGAAGACACCGAGCACTTTACGTGAGATAATTCTCACCATAGCGAAACATACTGATCTAAGCCAGGCCGACCTCAAGGAGCCGGTCAAACAGACGTTGGAAGTGGGACACGCTATGGGCTATATACAAAAATTCAATGGTAAGTAACCAGACGAATAGGTTGACATTAACTAAAATGCCTGTGAATAGACCGGTATTTACTCATGCCCATCACATTTACCAAAATGATGGATGAGGTACAAAACATGGAGAGAGAGGAAGAGGAGAAAGCAGATCCGAAACCACTCAAGAAGCCCGAGCCAAAGCCGGAAAATAAAACGTTCAAGAAACCAGCTGCTAAGCTAGAGAAGAAGAATCGCGTAAATGTGGCTGCCAAGATGAAGAAAACAAATCAAAATTAGATGCTGCTTATATTATTCTCCAGAACTAGCTAAACTCGACAATCCACCATGTTACATGTTACACCTTTCCTATACAAAAGCAAAAGATGTTGCCATTTGGCCATCCTAGCTCAATTTATCGAAATTTTACCGTTTAGTTTCAAATGTTTAGAGTTTATTGTCATGTAATCTTTTTTGGAGATGATTTTAAAATCAAAAAAAAATTCAACAAAGATGTTGCAGTAAGAGTTAAAAGAGGACAATTTAGATTTCCTCAAAACGTAGAAAACTAACTTTTTTTTCTAAAAAAATTGAGTTATGGGAGGTGTCTGTGCAAGCAAGATAAGAAGATCAATGAGAGGCACTCCGCAGGTGGTAGGGGAGGACATTTAGAGATGTATATGATAAGTGTAAAGGCAGCTTAAGTTTTTTAATATAATTTCCTAAAATTACAGACAATTTTGCCACAAACTTGTTGATGAAACGAACCGAATCGTTTTTATTTGCTGTTTTCGATTTGGTTTAGCATTTTCAAGCAGATGCTGATTTGGTTTACGGGCATAAATAAACTGTTGGGTGCGGTTTGATTCGGTTCGGTTCGGTTCAGAACCGGTTTGCATCCCTATTATAAAGTCATGATAACCATTAAACAGAAAAGTACTTGTGCTATCCATTTCTGTTCAAGTGCAACTTAATGAGGAAAGCAGCTCTCACACAAATCCTTGATTAACCAAGTAAGAAAGTCGCTCAAGCCCGACTATAATATACTCTGTAGCAGTTCAGGCCGCCGCACAGTGGTTTCTGCCATAGGCCAAAAATAATAAATGCAAAGTGAGATTTTTGACTTCAGACGTGTTATCTCTATCTCGCCAAAGAATGAGCTTTTTATACTCTGTACCGAAGGTACACAGAGTATATTCAAGTTATGGGTATGACTCAAGTTATGGGCAAAAAACGGCCAGTTAGCACCACCCCACCAACAACCACAGCAACACACCCTAACCGTTCAACACAGGCAAGAGAAACTTAGAGAGCGCACCGCGTTGTGCGCGGGATGTTAACTGGCCAATTGATTCCTGAGCAAATGCGAGTGTAAGGTTACAGAGTATGTTATAGTCGGGCTTGACCGACTTTCTTTCTTGTTTTAATTTGTTGAGTTTTTTTTCTAAATTTTGTGTTTTGTCAGTACTATTTTTTTGTGTGCCATTGTTCATTGTGATATAATTTCAGCTAAAGTAATAGTTATCATCCCCCCTGATTCCCCCAATGGGACTTTTTTGATAAAATTGGTCAACCTTTTAAGATTCAAAAACGATAAAGCTTATCTGCCGGAAAGTGCCGGAAAGTGTTTTCTTTCCCAAAGCTTAAAGTGTGCTTGTTTTGTTGCTATTTGTTTCTGCGCTGCAACTATTACATTCCTGGTCTTTGTTGTTGTGGTGTTTGATTCTTTTTTGTGTGCTCCATCCAAGCACAAGTCAATTGGACTAAAATTTGTGTTTTTATTTTTCCTGGATTTACTTTAAAATCTGAGATTGCAGCGATATGTATGTTAAATGTATGTAATGTAATGTAATGTATGTTAAAAATCTCTTTTTTGTTTTGATTGAATCAATGTTAAATTGTAATTGGTAAATTGTTTTTGTAGTGTCCCTGAAGATGGTTGCCGAGGAGCAACCGAAATGTATTGGAAAACATCATACATATTTGTGTGTTTTACTTGACCTAGAGCCGGCAATACTTAAATTCTGTTATTAAATATTATAATTATTTCCATGCTCAAAATTAAATCGCGAAAGAAGAAAAAAAGAAGTTTTCTTCAAAGAGAAGCAGACGGTATATTTAAATTAAATATCCAAGGGATATTGCATTTTGGTGATAGAGAAATTATCCGGAAGGTTTCAGCCACAAACATCTTAAAGAAGAAGTCCGGATCACGCCTACGTTAACTATTCACAGGTATGGATGACTGTCTTACTCATATTAGGTGAATCTCAATATAGTTTGCAGTTGCATGTTGGGGTCCAGCAGCCAAAGATCTCTAGCACTATATAATGCCCAAGACTGGGAGAGCTTAGCAAGCGATTTTTTTCAGTATGTGGAGATTAACAAGTTGTAATGGCACAGTTTATGGTACAACAAACATTTCAAAGAAGAATCAACATATTCAGAATTGATTTTGTCTGCAGCGGATGTCCAGAACAGATATATTTGTTGATTATTCTTATAATCAACTGATGATGAGTCCCATTCAAAGCAAACTTTTCTAACACTGTCAATAAGGCAATTAAAACTAGCTGTGACGTACATTGAGTGTGACCCTGGCATTTCAAAATACCAAAAAAAATAACATAAAATACTAGATTTTTAACATTTTTTCGCGTTTTGGGGATTTTCTTTGATAATGTTTAAAAGTATGCGGCGAATTCATCGATTTCGCTCAACAATAAGTTGTTTCTAGAAATTGAATGTGTCATTCCAGCCTAAGTAGAAGATGTTAAATCGTCCCATTTCATTTTCCAATTTTCTAATTTTTTCCCACATTTCCCACAAACGATAACTTCTGTACAAGTTTTAGCTTTCTAGCTTTTACAGTTTGGACCGTAAGTGGATTACCAATCAGTCACTCAGGGCATTGGGAATCATTTGTAGTTTGTCAACTATTAGTCACATTAGCCACATTTGTTAGCTCAATTTTTCAACCAACATACACTCGCACACACACACAAGTTCAGACTCAGACATCCATGTGGCACTCAACTTCAACACGTGGCTGCATGTCAAAGTGCAAAGTTTTGTGGCGCAAAAAGTAGCTCGCAAAAAAGCAGTCAAAATGCAACGCTTGTCGATGTTGAAACCATTTTAGCCAAAGGAAATTTATACCTCGGTTACTCTAAAACTTGCCCACTTAAAAGAGGGGAACAATTCGCGCGAATGCACTTGGTGGAAAGCGGGAACGCTGAGAGAGGGAGAATTCCTCTACCAACTAGCTACCATTTAGCATTGGCATGTCAAGTGGCCAATAAGCATAAAAATTGTCAAAAGCTAGCGTAAAACGACAATAAAAATAAAGGAAAATCATTCATGTGGCCTGGCAAATGTTACACGCCGAAAAGAAAGTAGCGATGAAAAGAAAATGTCGAAGAAAAGTCATCTGGAAATTTATGTGTCTGCTCTGTGCTTTTGGATTTGCACACGCACAACTGGTGCAGAAAGTAACGGCTGGTCGAGCAGTTTTTTTTTTTGTATAAAAAATTTAAGTAAAAATAGGTATCATTTCTTATGTAAGCAAAACGCAATCATCATCAGCCGCATCAACAATGATCTCATCGCTACACCAAATCATCATATTCATTGGCACTCAAGCAATGCGGCTGAATTGGCAGTCATAAACTTGATTGTAATGGTATCCACATGTGAATAAGATTTTCGTCTACAATTTTCATACAATTTTTATGAGCGAGAGAAAAAATCTCCCTAATAATCCTCCCCCATTGGACCATTTTGGCCTGACCAAGTCACGCAACTTGAGCAAAGTTATTGTTATCCTTTTGTTTTAGTCTGACAGCCTGCCTCTGCCTCCCCATTTTTTTTTTGATTCATAATACATAAATACAAATATTGCGTATACGCAACGTTTGCCTCCCCCCCTTGGCCATAAATTCTTATAAGCGTGGCCAAGCACACAGAACGCCAGGTCATCAATCTTTTAGACTTGATTCAATATTTGTAAATAAATATTAATATTCCATGACCATTTTTATTTGTTTGCTTAAGCGAAGTGACACATCTTTAACTGCTACGTCGTCTTCGTCTTTTGCCTCTATTGCCAATCTTCCTGATCGGCACAACACCACCAGCCACATCCACAGAAAATATAGCAAGCGAGGCAAATGAAAAAGACGACCACAATGCCCACAACGGCAGCAAGCACATAGAGACTTAGCAAGTGAGTTGTACGTTGAGTCGTGAGATCCGTTGACGTTAAATCCATCCACTCTGTATAATTATCATAACCTTCATCAGGAAAATCATACGGATCCTGCGTCACAGTTACTTTAATAATATTTAATATATTGGCGGTAGTTTCCAACTCCATAACAAAAGAGTTTTGTTTCAAAAACTTGAAGATTTTAATACAGAAAAATTTATTTTTGGAGAAATTTCTAACAAAAGCTGCTTGATGTAAATATTGGGAAATCATATAAAGCCTTAATGACCTTTGCTGAACAATTTAATTAGCTGTTTGCTCTCCATGTTCGCATTTATTTATGTGGGTAAATAATTAGCGTCTTTCAACGCCCATTAAAAGTGGCAAAATGAGGCCATAAATTTTATGTTTCAATATTGAATCGACAGGAATTTAAATATTTGCAATTACATTTAAATGTTAAGCACTTTGGTCTTGGTGGAGTGTCGTCTACACTCGTTCTCTCGCACATGCCAATAAATTTCGTTGGCACAAAGTGTCAACCAGGCCAGGCCGTTTCGCATTTGCATTTCGATACTCATTCTTTCTTTTTGGCTACTTACAACAATATAATAATGGAATCCACTTGAAAATAGAGCAATATCCCACTTGCATATGTTGCCGCGGACATTTCAAGAATGAGTCGGCGCTATAAATATTATTGAGTCGTCCCCAACTCACTCTCTCTCTTCCCCACTTCAACAGAGCACAGACTATGATTGCGGCAAGCGGATGTAAAAACCTTGGCAATGACAGTTTTGGGCCCGGATCCGGGGTCCGTCTGTTATGCAAATGGCAATGTCTATATAAGTATGTGACAGTGGCATTGCTTAAAGGGGGCTCGTATAAATGAGATTTTTGTATTTTACATTTATTCTTAAAGGACCATTTTTTCATCTTCTACGTAGAGGTAAATGTCACATAAACTTACAAATATCAGAGTTAGGGCCGATTTCTGTTCTTCCAGATAGCTGCTATGTGTCAGATAAGCTCACAATTTACTCTACTATTCGTTAGTTTATGTGACATATAGCTCTATGTAGAAGATGAGAAATCGACCCTTAATTTATGTAGCTTATCTGACACTTAGCAGTTATCTGGAAGAAGAGAATCGGCTCTTTTTTTCATTCGAATTCGGAATTCGAAGAACGGAATGCGACGGCATGCTTATATTAACTGTGACAGAGTAAGATAGTGTAGCCGGGTGTGGTGCAGCGGGTAGTGTGTGAGCCTGCTGTGCGGGAAACGTTTGTTCAATTGCGCCTCGGAACAGTTTTTTTTATATTTTTTATTATGAGTTTCAAAATATCATATTGATATTTTTTGTGTATCATATTGATATTTTCGAACATATTAATTTAATCTTAGTCATATCAGAGTAAAATTGATATGAAAAAAAGGTCGAATTGAGTGCCATTTCATATCAATTTATTTCTCTGTGTAAGAATATTTTTCTTTTTTATTCAAATTTTCTTTCTTTAATATGCTTTTTTTCTATTTCCTTCATTTTTACCATAATCCTTTTTCATTTATTGATTATAATATTTGTAATCTTTTGTTATAGTTTTGTCTTTAGTTGCCACTTTGTTCCTTAATTCTTTTTGGCTTTCTTCTTGGTGGCTTTTTTCGTTTATTTCTGGCTTACCTCTTTCATACTTTCTCCATTTTTCAACCTTCTCATAACTCCTCTTAGCTTAGGTTAGGTTGAGTTGACTACACTTAGTTGAGTACACTTAGGCCAAGATAGGCCCAATGCGATACCATTTAATTCCCTATTTAAGCCAGGACGGCATCTCTATATCGAAGACTTCCGAGAGGTTGAGTAGAAAAGGGTGACCAAGAGTTTAGAGTCTCCTTCTACTAAGAGCTGGGCAATGGCAAAGAAGATATAGTAATGTCTCCTCCTCTTTCTTACGTTTGCAGCTTCTACAGAAGTCGTTGTAAGGCAGTGACCTGTTAGGGCACCAACCAGAAGTGAGATGTTTTCTCTACTTTACTTCCTTTTACTTTTATGTATATTTTTCCTTTCTTTTTGCTTTCTTATTCCCTGCTTCCTTCTTACCTTTTACATTCTTACAAACTTTCTTTTTCCCTGTCTATTCCATTCTTTTTTTCTTCTTTCCTTTCATATTCCTTTCTTTATGCTTCTTCTGTTCCCCCTTCCTTCGTTTTCTCTTTCATCTTTCTTTCTTCTTAACTTTCCTTTCATCTTTCTTTCTTCTTAACTTTCCGTTTATAAGCTTCTTTTCTCCTACCTTTGTTTTTACGTTCCTCTGCATTTCTTTTTCTTTTTTTCTGGCTTCTTCCTCCTTTTCCATTCTTGTACACTCCTAAGCCATTCTTTTTCTGTTCTTTTTCCTTTCTTTTTCCTTTCCCTTTTCTTGCCTCTTCCTTTTTTCCCCTACTTCTTCTGTTGTTCTTCGTTTCTTTTTTCATTCATATTTCTTCCTCCTTTCTTTAGCTTTTTTGAGCTTCCTTTCTTCTACCTTTCTTTTTCCTTTCGTATTGCTTTCTTATTACATGCTTCTTCCTCCTCTTCTTTTCTTTTTTCCAGCCTATTCCTTGCTTTTTCCCTTTCTCTTTCTATCTTCTTCCTTTCCCCTACCTTCCATCTTACGTTCTTTCCATACTTACTATTGTATTTTTCCTTTCTTTTTCCTTTCTCGTTTTTAAACTTACTTAATTCTACTTTTTCTCCTGCTTTTTATTTCTTGCTTCTTCCTTTTTTCTTTGTTACTTCATTCTTTCAGCAATAAGAGAGGAGCATGCCTTTTCCTTACGTTTTTCTTTCTTTCCCGTTTTTAAACTTACTTATTTTTACTTTTCTTCTAGCTTTCTATTTCTTGCTTCTTCCTTTCTTCTTGGTTTTCGCTTCCTTTCTTATTGCTGTACACTTCCTTGGAACTTTTTTTTGTTTTTTTCCTGCTGCTTCTTTTCTTTTTCCTCTCTCGTTCTTTCTTCATTCATTCCTCTATCTTCTATTTTTCTTTTTTCCATACTTCTTCTGATTTTTTTCCTTTCATCTTCTTTTCTCCTTTCTTGTATCTTTCTTTCTTCTCCCTTCATTCTTCATTCTTTTCATTTTCTTTCTTTTCATTCTCTTTTCTTTCTTTTTCCATTCCCGTTTTAAAGCTTACTTAATTCTACCGTTCTTCTTGCTTTCTATTTCTTGCTTCTTCCTTTCTTTTTCTTTTCTTCTTCCTTATTCAAACTTTCCTCTTCCCATCATCTTAATTTCTTTTTTTCCTGCTACTTCCTTTCGTTTCCTTTCTTTTTCCTTTCTTTTTCCTTTCTTTTTCCTTTCTTTGTCCTTTCTCTTTCCTTTTCCTATCTCATACTTCTATCTTTCTTTTTGCCAAACTTCTTCTGCTTTTCTTCCTTTCCTCTTCCTTCCATCTTCTTTTCTCCTTTCTTGTATCTTTCTTTCTTCTCCTTTCATTCTACATTCTTTCCACTTTCTTTCTTTTCTTTCTTTTTCCATTCCCGTTTTAAAGCTTACTTAATTCTACCGTTCTTCTTGCTTTCTATTTCTGGCTTCTTCCTTTCTTTTTCTTTTCTTTTTCTTTTCTTCTTCTTATCTTCTTCCTTATTCTAACTTTCCTATTCCCTTCATCTTAATTTCGTTTTTTACTGCTACTTCCTTTCTTTTCCTTTCTTTTTCCTTTCTTTTTCCTTTCTTTGTCCTTTCTCTTTCCTTTCTTTTTCCAGAAGGAAAAATCCTTTCTTTTTTTTTTCTTTTTCCTTTCTTTTTCCTTTCTTTTTCCTTTTTCTATCTCATACTTCTATCTTTCTTTTTTCCAAACTTCTCTGCTTTTCTTCCTATGCTCTTCCTTCCATCTTCTTTTCTTCTTCTTTTCATCTTTCTTTCTTCTCCCTTTCTTCTTTCTTTCTTCTTACTTCAGTCTTTCTTTTCTCTTTCTTTCTTCATTCCACCTTCCTTAATGTTTCCTCCCTTTTACAATCTCTTCTGTTGTCATTTATTCTTTTTTACTTCTTTCTCCTTGCTGTTTTACATCTTATCCTGCTGTTTGTCCTCTTTGATCCCTCCTGCTCTCTATCTGCTCCTCTATTATTCATTCTTGGTTTCCTTTCTTATTTCTGCTTTTGTCTTACTTCTGTTTTTCTATCTCTTTTGTTAGTCACTCCCTTTTTCCTTGACAACATCCCCCTCTTGGAAGGAAATTCTTGACCCGCTCCTGCTCCATACACTATATGTGCATGGCGTGTGTGTGTGTGAGTGTGCGTATGAGCCTGTGTAAATCGACGCCTGTTTATATGCAAATCTTTTATTTCGATGTCGGACTCGCCCTGCCTTGACTCTTTTTTTTGATTTTTTCCCGTATTTCCGTTGCAGCGACGCCGCCGCCGCCTTTTTTATTTCTTCTGCATTAAATTAACATCAATAAAATTTTGTCTGTTGTCGTTTGTCCTGCTGTTGCACTTGTGTCTGTTTGTCCCTTTTGGTCGTTTCTGTGCGTAATACGAAGCTAATGCCTGTGCCATGTGCTGTGATTTGTTCCTTACCCAAAAAGATGGCATAATTTTTCACACTTTTACAAAGACATTTGCATGTGACAGTTTGCCATTAAGGAGCAAGGGTGATTGGAACAAGTTGTTGAGCCAAGCTGGGGGAATATGTGAAAGTTTCACTTTCCAACGAAGCATTTTGGGGTTTTCTGTGTAAGCAGCCATAAATAATGTACACAAATCAAGCTCAGCTAAGCCAGCAGCAGCTCCATCCATCGATTTCCCTTCGCTGTTATTTTGCTTTGATAGATTTCCTAGCATGCAGCGCATGTAAACATGGGTTTTTCTTAATCAAATTAAGTGCAAGCTAATGGCAAAGCTCTTGCTGCCTCTCTGTGTTTGCCCACTCGAAAATGATGAATAATAAATTGCTAATCATAAATATTGCGAAATCAGGCGAAACGCTGCTATCGCTCGTCCGTTGCTTCTTTTAACTTAAAGAAGAAAAGAAGAAAAAAAGAAAAGCAAAACAATACCAAAAGTACACAATGTTAAATTGAAAGGAAACAAATGTAAAATTTATACAGCTGCATTGGCCTCTCTCTCTTTTGGTGGATACATTGATTCCTGATTCCTTCAACGAGTTCTATGTAAAATCAAAATAGGAGGCGGACAACCCTCCTAATGGACTACGCAGTGTTTGCCATTATCAAACTCAAGAATGAAAAGTGAAGGAGGATAAATGTTTCGTTAGGAAGAAGATGGGAGGCTTGTGATTAATTTAGCGTTATTAAATTGGTGAGATTTAAATTTGTGGGAATGGAAGATTTGTAGAAAAGAAAGAAAAGGAATTTAGTTTATTTCCCTTCTTTACAGTAAACTCTCAATAATGTCTATCCTTGGTGTCATCAAAATGATTATAAATGGTATTTTCCACAAACAACATGCCAAAGGCTCGAACTGCCAACAGAAAGTCACACCCTTCCTCAGCCAACACATTCATACGCTCTTTTGCTTCCAATTGAATCAGATAGGTCTCGCCAAGCTTTAGAATATACTGCAGACGTATGCCTGATGCCAGAGTCTCTTGCACCTTTAACTCGACTTCTTGCATTGACAGATGCTTATGGACTGGAGCCACAAGTTCCACAATCTCTTGACAAGTCATAGCCCTTTTGCTCTGCTCCAAAATTTTGTAAACACTTCGTTTATTGAAGTTGGAAAAGATACGGCGTAACCAAGACATGTTTACTGAAAAATTTTAAGTGTTTCGGATTGAAAAGTCGAAGGTGAGCTGCTGATTTCCCCTCATTCAATTCAACAACACCTCAAAACTCGCACATATTTGAAGTGGGTTTTGGTCAACCACAGAGTTGATTACGTGCCCTTAGCTTGGGTAAAGATTTTATCTGGCCACCACAATTACGCAACAAGCAACCAATGACTGACCTAAGCCCTACCCCATCTATGGCCAGTAATTAGGGGCTGAAAAATCAATACAATCTGAACTTGTGTACCAGCATCGCACACTGAAATACAGTGTGGCAAAATAAGGAAATTGTTTGTAATCGACAGTTTTTTCATACACACGGTTTACTATTTACATTTTTAATACAGGTTTGATGTTATGTTCATTATGCGTTCGTCTCTGACTTTACAACTACTCTTGATCTCGTCATCTTCCATTCCATTTACAGTGTGAACAACATCTCTGTCTTATAGCTTAAAGCTAAAATACCGGCTAAACTTAGTATAACACATAAATTTTCATAAACGCGCCCCACTGTGCCACACAATCAGTATCAAGCACAAATGCCATTGTCCGTGTGCAATCAAATCAACACGCATCGAAGTTCAAGCCAGCTGTCTAGTTTCTCATGAGCTCAATAACCAACAAAGCAATTGGGCGCCTAAAGATCATGAAATACGAGTACAAAAGTCAGTTACAAACGTTGAGCTGCCTACAGTTACAATTCGTTAGCTAAGTGTGGCAGTTGCCTGTTACAATTTTAATTTCAAGCATTTAAAATTCACATTTAATTAAATTTCCTCTTTGGTGGTGGACAAAAAAAAAGCATTGCCTACTTTTGTGAGCCAAGGAAAACTGTTGCACACGCAACCGCAAAATGTTGTTGGCCAACTAAAAGCAAGAACAACAACAATTACAATAGAAAAAAAATAGACTAAACAATTTGCAGCATCTCGGCAAGAAACAGCTGCGTGCAAAAACAAGGCAGTCGTAGACAAGCAACAACAAAAAGATACAAGATACAAGTAAGAAACCTCTCCAAGGCAACACGAACACCAAAATACTCTTGTTCTACACATGTACAATGTACATATTTTGAATAAGAAATGCATTTGGCCAATGGAAATATAACTTTTCACATAATTGATATAATACAATAAACATTTTTTTTATACACGAAAACACAAAAGATTTTGTTTGCTTTGTTCATTAAGCAAATGCAATTTTAGTTTGTTTCTTAATTAGACTAAATTGTAATTCAAATTTGCTATTTAAACCAACTGAAACCAATTCATCTGTTTGGAAATGGTTATCGGCTATTTCCATTGAACAACATTTAACATCTTGAAGCAAAATGTTTCTATTCTACACATTCCTCATTAAAATTAACTTAAACTTGTCATGCATTATTATATATTTTAGTTTTGTATATTAAGTCGGCAAGAAAAATAAATTAAAATGCCTTGCATGAAAGCTGGCATGAGTACCATATTGATGGCATCCGCCAAAATCATGATAGTGATGCTCGCCACATTCCGGACATGATGCAGATCTTTCCACCTACTACGTAGAGGACCAAATTGACATTAATTCAGAACTTTCGAGCTGCAAATGTATCGGTAATTCCAGAGCCCATAAACCAAAACGCCTAACAGAAGAAGAAAGACAAATGAAAATGCCTTGCATGGAAGCTGGCATGAGTACCATATTAATGGCATCCGCCAAAATCATGATAGTGATGCTCGCCACATTCCGGACATGATGCAGATCTTTCCACCTTCTACGCAGAGGACCATTACCAATGCATCGGTAATTCCAATGCCCATATACCAAAACGTCCAAGATCTGATGCTGATTAATTTAGCAAGAAAGATGCTGGAGTAATTCGAAAAATATGTAACAAAGCACCCAAAATAGTCTTCCTTCGGGAAAAGGACCACGCATAACTGACTTTCAATTACCACCATACGATTTTTAAACCTGATATTTTTGAGCAAATGTTACAACAAATTGCATGTTAATTTATTGTTGAATTAACACTAGTTTACAGCCAAAAGAACCAGATTTCTGAGATGCAACTGATTGTTTAAGTGTATGTATTGGATTGGCTGATCTCAAACAATCAATTTCAAAATTTAATCCTTTTAAATTATTTAATATTTTTGCGATAGCAGCCTAAGCACTTACACTCTTTATGCCATATACTCACTTCATAATCGTCAGATGAAGTCAAGCAAGATATGAATCGAAAGACCGTAATTGAATATCAATTGACAATTCCAAAACATATTTAGGCATAACCTATAACGTTACCGTCCGATGAGCCGTATAATTTCAATCACAATTACTCGCCGACTTCGCCTCGTATTCAAACGGCAGAAGTCGCAGCCATGCTAACTAGTCTGCAAATTCGGTGGCAACGAAAGATGCACTCGTCAAAGCTCTCAGTCAACTACGACAATACTAGCTTCGTACCGCACTGCAGTGTGAGATATCGGTGAGCACAGAATAGCAACAAATTTCTTATAATACGAGTTTGCAGGCGCTGTAGCATCTGAGGGCACGAGATATCTGATCTGAGCTGCTAATAACGCTCACATTTATCCCGTTACTATAGCGAGTCATTTTAATACTCATGTACCTACGAAGGTACACAGAGTATACAATCAGTCTTAGTAGCAAAAGCACTATTGTCACGAACACGGCGCAGCACTAGGAATCAATTAATCCGAACGGACCTAACCCTCAAGTACTATATAAACTACGAAATTAGCACCGACTCGACTGACTCGACGTGATTATCAGCCCACAAGCCAATACGCCTAGGTTATACCCTAGAGACTCATAAGCACATTATAGAGACGAGTGCAGTACCTTACTGTTAAGTTATGCAGGTGCTGCCTTAACTATGATACAGATAAATTTGGAATGCCCCAATTCTGAGCACAGGAGAGCGCGAAAAAAAGGTCAATTCCCTATACATGTTCATGGTCTGTTACTAGACTAAAGCGCTATGTTGCTAAGAGCGTCTAGATTGGCCACGATGTGATGCGTACCAGTTATGTCGAACGACGGACAATGCACACACACACAATTTGTCTCAGGTATGCCGTATACGAGCGAAAGAGAGACGGGTGGAGTCCGAAGATGTCCGAGCTCGAAGAGGTGGTGTATTTGATGAGGACCCCTGCAGAAACTAGTATGAAAGCGATTCCTCCAAACAAACTCTTTAATCAGATCCAAATTCCAAATTTACGGACAAGTACACATTATACCAAAACAGTTGTGGCTTTCGTTACCAACGGTTCATCATTGTGGGCGAGGTCTCAAGATGTAAGTCGACTCTCGCATTCTTCACCCTACCCAACCTTGATCTTTGGAAGCAATTGTTAACAAAGATCCTTAGGTCACCATGTCACCATGCTAGATGTAAATTTTCATTTCACATTAATATCAAATTCCATGTGTTCCTCTAAAATGCACTCAGTGTCCAGAGACTATGAGCTTTAAACAATTACTTAATCTTTTTTGTGTGATATATTATTATGTCAAACTGCTTTTTCAAAATCAAAACTTAAAGGTCCTCTACGCAGTTGTGAAGTAATGTAAAAGTTTCATACAAAAAATTTGACGTCTGCTCACTTTTCCAAATGATTTGTATGAAACTTTTACATTACTTTATAACTTACACTACGTACGGGGCTTAAAGCCCACTACGGAGTTCTGAAGTAACAAGAAGTAAAGTAAAAATCTCATATAAAATTTGTATATGAACATTTTACATTACTTCTCGTTACATCACAACTGTGTAGAGGACTTTACTATGTAAATTTCGAGAAGAAAAATAAAGCAAAAGTAAATTTTTACATTTTCATATAGAAGGTAGATGCTACCTTAAAATTTAAGAGACCATACAGTTCGAAAGCTTTCAAAAACACTAATAAATATGGTTCTTCGAGGTATCGAATAGCTCTTGAAGCTGCCTTAACACTTGTCATGTTTCTATAAAGAGACTCTCTGACGATAATGTAATAGCAAATTAAATATGTTTATATATTTAGAAAATAAAACAGGTTCTTTTTGATAAAAGATTCTCTTTAGAGAAGTTTGACAACAGAGCAGTTGATATCTCAAATTCTACCGGTTCGCACAAAAATCACTGAAAATGTTAGAAATTCTTTAACAATCTTTAAACCAAGTTTTGAAGCGAAAACTTTGCTTCGACCAGCTAAGAAATCGGTCCATTACCGAATCATCGAATCAAAACATTTTGATTTATTGGAATATTTATTCCTATTTTTGTTCAATATGTAGGTCTCAAGCTGTGATCTTCAAGTGAATCGTAAGATTTTATGAGGGCTTAATAAATGTTGAAACCAAGGCTGCAAACCAGACCAGAACCAAACCCCCTATAAACGATTTGTTGTGGGTTTCTTGGATGTCTCGAACAGGACCATGAACCGAACCTTCTAAATCTGTTGCCTCCCGAACGTGAACCTTAACCGGATCTCTTATGTTCGGAAAAAGGTTCGGTTTAGCATAATTGCTAAAGTCGATTTTTTAAGATTTTATATAAATTTCTTAATATTTTTGAATTATCTACTGAAGCTCTGATTTGTTAATCATATCCAAACACGACTTTATTCCATATTACGACTTTGAGATGAAAACTCGAAACATAGCTGTTCCAAAACAAGACAAACAAACACACCACAAAGGAGGCTGGTTGACTATATAGTTATTTCATGCATCACCACGATTTAATACAACCAGTGAGTTGGCAGACGCTACCTCATGACAGAATTGTTATAACCGCTTGGGAATGCCAAAGGCTGGCTTAGAACAAAAACCAACAACAGCAGCAAACGCCAAGTCACAGAGTCTGTGAGTGTGTGCGGGCCCCATATCGGCTATTCTGTTTGTTAGTGGCCGAAATTCTCTTCCCGCATTGCAATCAAAGAGTAGTTTTTGTTGTTTTTTAAAGAAACTGATTTTGGTTTAGTTGCTAGCAACTGCGTAGTGCCGACGCCTTTTATCATAATGTGTCCGCTTTAGTGACCTCTTTGAATATCAATCATTGAACTTTTAGCAGGCTCCAGGTCATTAAGATTTGATTTATGTTTTTAACTGTTCCTAGAGGCAAAAAAGTTTCAATGAGTTAACATTCTATGAAGTTAAACATTAAGAAACCGTATACTTCACGAAGGGTTCGAACCTCCGGACCGAAACTTCTGCAGAATTTTAGAGGTTTGCAGCCCTGGATTAAGCAAAGAGTTATAGATGGTTTATATCTATTTGTTTTAGTTCAAAGGTACCCAGAGCCAGCTTACGCCAGCGTAGAAACCTCCACAAATGAAGAAAATCTTATTGAAGTAACAACAAGTACAAGAAATTGAAAGAGAAACATGATTATTGCCTTATATGCGTGTGTGTGTGTGTGCTCGTGGCTGTCTGATGCACACGAAATCCTTCGTCGCTGTTCATAACTGAAAATGTGTTCATAACTAAACATGCGACCCTCGCATTCAACACCAGAAGACGTTACAAAAATATGATCCCATGAAAAGGGACCACAGCCGAGGTAACACCAGATGGTCACGGCCGTTCCCACGCCTACAAGCACATGTGTGCAAGAGGGGAAATACATTACAAGAAAGGATAAATATAAACACATCTTGTACTTAGTAAGCAAAAGCAACACCACAATATATTTAAATAGACAAGTAAGATGATCATGAAAGAGATGTAATACAATCTAACAATTGAGTATATAAGACACAAATGTATCACATGTATTAGATAAGGACAAGTAGATTTAGAATTACAGTTGGCTCATGTATTAGGTACATAAGCTTAAACTATAAAAACCCACAACCGAACCTTAATAAAAATCAGTTCCTAACAAGTAACGCGATTGTGTAATTTAGTTAGGGATTCGACGAATGTGCGGATACTTCTGCTGAGTGACTGAACTGTACGAGCGGCTCTTTGCACAGTCGCCAACAACAAAATCTACGGTGAAGACCACCCATCTTTGCCTTCGATTTTGCAAGATTCATTTAAGAATGCGCGCTGTGCGCATAGGCCGTGGGCACCACTGCTTTAGTGGATGGTTTCAGTTGACGTTTTTTGGATGACAATTTCTTCAATTGATAGAAAAATTTAGTTTGGAGTAGTGAAAGATATGATAAACATTTCAAAAATTTTAAATGAAATTTTTTAAATTGTTTTTAAAGTTAAAAATTGTATCAGACATTTTGAAAACACTTTTTTATAACTTTTAACTTTTCTGTGGAAAAGGATTGAGCTCAGAATATAAAACTGTGGAACCAAAAACCAATTTCTAATGTAAAACTAACATATGTTTCATAAGTCGTTGCACTAATTAACTGAATCCGAGTGTTTACCTGCAGGATGGAGGACTCATCTGTGTTTTAAGGGTATATTTGCTCTGCCTTTAGTCGATAGTTCCTGGCTGCTGTGGACAACAAAATGGCTGTGCGAATTGTTTGGCGCGTAGAGCGGAAATGCAAGCTGTATGTTTTTGTTGCTATTCCTGTTCCATGAATATTCATGGCTGTGGCTGGGGCAGTCATTCATTCATTCGTGATTTCACGCAACCAGCGAAGGAAGACAAAACATGAAACCAAATAAATAAACAAATGTCAGTTGGCAGCGGAGGTGGTTGCCAAGAAATTGGCGTGAAAATAAATCAAGAAACAAATTGGAAAATTTGTTATTTCACCAGAGCAGAGTGTGAGATGGAGACAGAGACAGAGAGAGAGACTAGGAGGAACCCTTTTTGCTTTACAGAGATAATCAATTGAGTAGGTTAAGTGTGCAGTCAAATGCACACACACACACAAAGTGTAGGCCAATTAAAATGTCCTTTAGGCCTTCATGCAATTTAATTAACACGCAAAGGGCACCCAAGTTCGAATTGGGTCGCCATAAGGGCGATGGGAAAATCGTTTATTTAATTGTAAAAAATACATTTTTTAAATAATACCCATTAAAAAACGCAGTAGTATTGCACCACCCGCCACGCCATATCAACTGCCAAAGGTAATCAACTGCTGGGGTTGGAGTCTCAATGTTAAAAAAAAATGCAAAAAGCTTTCAATGTTGCGCCATGTAAGCGAGTCCAGGAGTCTGCGTCTGAGTCCGAGTTCCAGTATGCGACTGTGTCTGGCTGTGCCTTTGTCCGCAGGAAACAGCGGATGAGGTGAATGGGGGGCGGTGGCCGAAGGCATTTACTTTGACAACACCCATGCTGTTCTCATTTAAATGCAAATTTAAATGAAATTTTAATCCACTTTAAGGGGGACGCCAGTTGCAACATGGCAAGATCCCTTTGATGTCATCGATGGGTTGTCAAACTTAATGCTGTTTGTTTGGCTTGTACGTGATCAGCTTGAAAGTACATACTGGACATTTATTTTATCGTTTTACATTCGTTTATCAATCACTGGGATACGTATCCTCCACAATGCCAGCTGCTGTCTTTATCTCCAGCCAACGTTCCATTACCGAAGCTGCTGTTGAACTGATGGTTAAATCGGCCTCTTGATCCGTGTTCTCCTGCTCCTCCTGTAAGGTTGGTGGCTGAACAGATGCATGCTTTAGCAAATAGAAATCACAACGTTTGCAGTAAGGATGCGTTACGTCACGTGGCTCAAAATTCTTGTCACAGATGGCGCAACATTTGCCCGGCAGGCGACATTCAGTGCAGCGATGCTCCTCAACTGACAAATCACTCCACAAGCAACGGCGATAGCATTGACTGCACATATACAACTTCTCATCGGGTGAATCCATAATCTATGCAAGAGATTGAGGAATTGTTTCTATAATTTGATAAACCAGTTTAAATTACTTGCCCTTTTCAGCTCCGACATATGTAACACATTTGACATTTCCATTTCCATTTGACAGTCTCAGATTTACTGTAAGAGCAGCGACAACCCTGAATTACTCGTTACTATCTTACGATCTTCCAATTAGCCCTCAATGGCTGCTTCATCAACGTTTCATGAATTAAATCTTAACCACATTTCTGCTGATGAGGAGTATTCCCATAACCAAAGGGTCATCATCAGGATGCACATTGAATGGCAACGTTCATGCCATTCAATGGACTCCAGCCAGCGAGGCATAATTTCAAGCGCATTAAAAACTTCAATAATGATTTATTGTTTGTTGAGCCTGTGCGCCTGATTCCATGCCACAAAAACATATTTAAAGCGACATATTTATGTTTAATGAAGAATAAACTGTAATACGAAGGGGGGGGGGGGAAATCAGAGCTTAATGCCATTATGTGTAATGCAAAAGGATACATTATGGAGTTGAACAGCTGTTTCTTTAATCAAGGTGCGAAAAAGAGTGGGGGCAATGCACGTTAATACTTGGCAGAAAAAAAGCAGACGGCTTAGCAAGTGCAAGTGCCTCGCTTCAAAGTGAGCTAAAACCACACAAAACTCATACATTTCGGCGTCAGCCTACACAAGCAGACGGCGCAACAAGTGCAATCTGCGCTACCTAGACTCGCTGATAAGTGTGGACTGCTCCCCAATTCCAATTTCGTGACCATTGCTGATATTAGACGACATTTTGATCCATCAATCTCACGCTGATCCACACGAAACGTGTTTGGTGTCAAAGACAGCGATTCAAGAGTCATTAAAGACAAGTGTTTAATTTTATCATTGTTCCTTCTTTCGCCCTTTTATATAAGAATGAGAAGAAAGAACATTATTTAGATTTCGAAATGAGAAAGTTGCTTTATTGATTTCAGTTAAAAATAGCAAAATTGTGACTATTCTGATTAAGCGTTTTGCTATTCTTAATCATAATAAGAAGAACTTTTTGAGACATTTAGTGAGGGTAAACGAAACTTGCATCTATCAATGGATTTCTTCGGGGTAATCGAGACCCAGGTCGGCAGAGATGACGAAACATTTTCTACAGATCTATAACCTAACACTAATATGTTTTTAAAAATGGGTTGATAGAAAGAGATTTTATAGTCACATCTTCGAAATAGCTGCTATGTGTCAGATATACTATCAATTTACTCTGTTATATGACAGATAGTCGTATGTAGGAGATGTGAAATCAGCTCTCAATGTATTCTCAAGAACAAAATGGTATATAAATAAAATTTCAAAATATTAAGGAATTCTTCGGTAGAAATTGAACGTGTCATTCCAGCCTTAGGCTGCCTAATCTCTAAAAATTTGAAGTAGCTTTGTTCCTGAAGAACGAATACATTGTGAAGTCTATGCGGTTCGCGAAACGATTACAAACAATGTCGAACCTAAGGTCCGTATCAGAGAACAGCTTCGTTCGATTGCAAAACGCTCACACATTATTCAACACCCGAATAAACAGGCTTCGCGCTCTATTCATCAAACTTGCATACTCAACATGTTCGCAGCAGAGTTTTATTTAAACCAATTGTTGGCACTTTGATTATAATCATGTTTGACTTCATTCCAATCAGTTCGGCTGAATGTTCGTTTGGCTCAACGACGATTGTTTAGAGTGAGCGAAAATCAACTCGTATGAATAAACTCTTGCAAAGACGCATAGGCAGTGACGGCGCTGCTGACAGCTATGAAAGAGTGAAACTTCTCGGTCAACGCTGAGTTTTGTTGGATCGAACACATAAACGTCCGATCAAAAAACTCTAGCTCAATCGCTAGATGCAACTGCCGGTATGAGCTGAATATATTCATCACCGAGTTCTGTTCGATGAATAAATATGAACATACACGTTGGATGACATCACGCCGCTCGATGCAATTGCGTTGTGAGTTGAATACATTCAGCTCTGAGTTTTGTTAATTGATTAAAGGTGAGTAAGATTTTTTGTGTATGAGCCAATCAAGAAAAAAGTGATTTATGCAGTTCTCTGGTCCGTATTCAGATAGTTAAGTTAGTTAGATAGTCAAATCAGTTGTCTTAACAAGCTTTTTCAATCAATAGTCGTATATTTCTAATTCGACAACTTCAAAAATCCCTTTTTTTGATTGCATCAGACACAAAAATGCCTACATACATTTAAACAATCAATAAAACTCAGCGTTGAATAAACTGAGCATCGTATCAGCAAACGCATCAAACGGTTGAACATCAGTCGGCTGATCGAACATGTCACATGAACACATTTAATCAGCGAACAAAACTCCGCTTCATACCGTCAAACGCATCGTGCGGTTAAGCGAGAGTCGAACAGAGTTGAACATGTTTGCTAGTAAATTGACTTTTGTGGTCACCAACACAATATTCATTTCCGACTCCATAAACTATCGGGTGTGTTCCAGAAATCTCTAGAGATTTTGGTATAAACGCTTGCATTTCGAATTAAAACTGCTTGGGTTTATATGTGAAGTGTCACAAATATGCCCGGCTACTAGATAAGATGACAAAAGTTGGGCGATTTGAAACTGACTGCTCAAGGCCAAGTACATTTAATCCGTACGGTTTTACCGACCTATGATCTAGTAACCTACCTTATTCTTATCATTTCACATATAAAGTTCTCATAACTTAGTTCCAAATCAAATCGTTTGTACGAAAATCTCTAGAGATTTCTGGAACACATCCGTATATATATATTCTTGATAAGGGCGACGAACTGAGCCGATTTAGCTTTGTCTGTCCGTCTGGCTATCTGTTTCTAAGCAAACTAGTCTCTCAGTTTTGAAGCTATCGAGCTGAATCTTTGCACAGAGTCTTCTTTTTATTGCACGCTGCTAATATGTCGGAACCGACTGGATCGGATGACTATATCTTATAGCTGCCATAGGAACCATCGGTCGAAAAATGAAACTAAGTGAGAAAAACTTGTTTGTTTTCAATGTTAACGTCCCCAAACTCTGCCATTATGAATATTACATGCTTTTATACTGCTTTGTAAATTGTGGTCAAAATTGGATGACTATATCTTATAGCTGCCATAGGTCGGAAAATTTCTCTTAGTGAGAAAATCTTTTTTGCAGGGAATCAAACCGGAACCAGAACCGGAACCGTATACCGAAAAGAACCGATTAAAACTCAGAACCAGAACCGTCACCGGAACCCATATTTGTTTTTTTTTGTTTACCGGTATTCGAGAACCGATATTCTTGGAACCGAAAAGACAGAAAAGAACCGAAACATTGTACCGGTACAGTTGCGGTTCTGGGTGCAAAAGTAAGACTGCAAAGATGGTACTTGGTTTTGGCGAGATTAGTCTTTTTAAAAATATTGCATCCTATATTCTTAGACCCTCATTGAATGTCATAATAAGCATTGAACAGAAAAGTACTTGTGTAATCCACTTCTGTTCAAGTGAAACTGAATGAGGACAGCAGCTCTGGCACAAATCTGTTAGCTGAAAGTGGAGGCTAATTCGAATCATACATGCATTGATATGAAAAGAAACAGGAAAATACAAATAGTTCAGTATTTTCACAAAACTGTTTAATGACATCAATTACTGACGGAACTGAACCCCGTCGAACCAGTTCGTTTCGGGTTTTTAGGGTCCATCGAACCGGACCATCTAGCGGACCTCCAAAATCTATTATGTTTGGAAAAACGTTTGTTTCAGAAAATTCTTCAAGTCGACTTTTATAAGATACTTTATATTACGGATGGAAAAAAATAATTGCTTAGTACTTGAATCGATTGGTGCATTATCTAAAGGAGATCAGTTTTGTAAGTCATATCCAAACTGGGAATATTCCGACTATGAGAAGGGAAAATGAAATAATAATCAAGTTGTAACATGAAAATTTAATTTTTTCATATCTATGTACGATGTACACATTGGAAGAACCTGGAACGTATCATTGATGGCGTTAAACTAAGTTTGATAGATTTATCAAACAGTAAGTTAAATGTGTCCTCTTTAACAAATATAAGGCCAAGAAGGTTTTAATTTTAACCGATTTGCTGAAATTCATGGAAAATTGAGGCAAAAATGTTTTAAATATTTCAGATGTTATGAACCAAGGTTCGAACCAAATCCTCAGGTTTCATAAGTTAAGGAACCGATCATCGAACCGAATCTAATACTTCACGTCGGGTTCGAACGTCAGGAGGTTCCTGAGCTTAAAATGTTTACAAAACAAAGACGATGAAGCTAAATCGTGGTCAGTAAACTTGAAAAAGTTTCTACAATAGTGTTTATGTATGTCTTTGAAAAAGGAAAATAAGTGTAGAACGTTTGTTTACCGGGGTGTAATTATAATGTCTTCGCTGTGAAATTGGGTGGACGCAAAACCAATGCCCGATCTTTCTTTATATTTCATGGTTCGTACCGGTACGTACCGTTATACCGAAATAAAAATCCAGGTACCGATACGGAACCGAATACCGAAATAATGTTAGAACCAAAACAGAACCTTTTAAACATAAGTTTCGGTACGTACCAGAACCGGAACCGGTTTGATTCCCTGCTTTTTTGTTTTGAATGTAAGCGTCCCCAAACTTAGGCATTACATATATTATATGCTTACAGAGATTTTCAAATTTTGGTCAAAATCGGATGACTATATCATACAGCTGCCATAGGACCGATCGTTTGGAAAATGGCTCTTAGTGGGAAAAACGTTTTTGTTATCAATTTTATCGATCTTAAACTCCACGATTGTTAATTTGAAATGTTTTCAAAAAGATTCGCGAAATTTGGTCGAAATCAGATGACTATATGTCGGAAAATGGGGACTATTTGATTTTAACTCTGATATCTCAAAAACAGCGTTTGCATGGGTATGAAAACCTCTTTGACCTCAGAGCCAGCGCTCTCTCTCTTTGTCTCTTTCTTCCATATCTGTCTGCAACGCTGTCTCAGCTCAAGCAAAAACTCATACGTGGTGAATTCTCGTACATTCTAATCCAGGCATGCCCAAAAGCAGCATACGACAGAGCACTCACCAATACTCACAAAGGAAAGCACCAATACGAATAATGAAATTGTTGTTGGTCAGTTTGCTGGCGCGCACAAACACCAATCAAAGAAGAGAACAAAAGCGAGTTTTGTTCTACGCGACGCACACACACGAAATCGTTTGCATGTGTGTCGTTTGGTATACATCGCGCCCTGCATGTATACGATAATTGATTTCCTATCTTCGGTGCAATTACAAAAACAAAACGTACTCAAAGAGCATACGGCTAGGCATCGCTGTTTTAATCAATCGTTACTGAGCCGAACGGTCAAACAACCGAATTGATTGGAATGAAGACGAACATGATTCAAATATTAGAGCGCCAACAAGGTTTGATGGAATAAGAATCAGCAGCGAACATGTGTGTGTGTGTGTGCAAGTTTGATCTGTTGAGTGCAAAGCTAGTTTTTTCGAGTGTTGATTAATCTATGAACGTTTTGCCATGACTTACAAAAGTGACAGCATTTTTAAAATTTTGAAGTTTTACTTAAGAATGCAAAATAATGCATCGAAAGTAATGTTAGTTTTTATTTAAAAGTGACTAAAGTTATAATTTGAACCGGTTCGAGGGTGTGTGTTCAGTTCGGGACCGATTTGGAGGCAAGTAAATGATAGATTTTTATTCAGAATGCAGAAATGAGTTAAAATGAGGCCTTCAAGCTCCTGCAGTCCGGAAAAACACTATACAGCGCACAGACTTGGATATCTAGACTGAACGATTGCGCAGTCGACACCGCTTCTGTCAGAATTTAGTCATTTGTCGCTTTCACTCACGAGCTCTGGGTACTTTGGATAATATATCTGTATTGTTCTAACCACTAAGATTTCCTACTGGCACAATATAGGGGTTTAAGGGATAACCACACAATTGGGATCAATAAGCCAAACAAAAGAACAGCAGTCTCTTCTACCATACACTGCTCGCCACTTGAATAGGACACCCTGTATGCTCTCTTTAAAACTGCACGTAACTCGAAAACGAAATGGTAGAGTAACGGTATTTTTTGCATATTATCTTTGTGCAAGCATTCTTCGCTGTTTCTGGTATATTCCAAGTTTTGGAATAGAACCGTTATAAAGTTGTACTTTATGTGAGCATTCCAGCGCCACTTGAATAGAACATGCATTTTATTTGGTCGGTATCGTTGACACGTGCACACAAATTTTGGTTTACTTCAACTTTTTGCTTTAATTGAAGTGTATATAAAATTTAAAAAAATTAAATTGGGGCGTGGCACTTCATTATCTGAGTCGGAGAATGGAAAAATCCAAGCTTACAAGGATTCTGGCCTTTCTATTGCCAAAATAGCATAAAAAGTCGACAGGAGCCGTCACGCCATAACCAATTTTTTAGATAATGAGGCTAATTATGGTAAAAACATGAAGGGCCGCACCCACAGTGTGCTTACCATCGCGGACAAGCGACTTATATTAAGAGAAGCTTCCAATTCGCACGACTCTTTGGCCAAGATAAGGGCAAAATGCAACGTTAAAGCAAGTTTGACAACCATGCGTCGTATTATTAATAATGCTACACACCTGAAGAGACTAAAAATCAAGAAGAAGCCGCCTCTTAACCCGGCTCGGAAGTTACAACGCCTTGATTTCGCGCGCGCACTTGTCACCTGGACTTCGGAGTGGCAACGTGTTGTCTTTTCGGACGAAAAAAAGTTTAATTTGGCCCCGATGGCTACAGCTACTATTTTCATGATCTTCGAAAAGAACCACACCATCTTGATAAGTTGCACAGCAGTGCTGGAGGTATTATGGTATGGGGGGCCATTTCCTATTATGGCACCTGTGAGCTTAAATTTATTCCAACCACCATGAATGAGTTGTGTTATAATTGTATATTGAAAGAGGCCTTTCCACACTTCCAAACTCTTTTTGCAAATCTAAAATGGATTTATCAACATGATAATGCCCCTATACATACGGCCCGGATTGTTAAATCGTATATAGCGAGCCAAAACGTGGAGTTATTAAACTGGCCACCCTATTCACCGGACTTGAATATCATTGAGAATGTGTGGGGATGGCTAACACGTGAAGTATATGGATCAGGTCAGCAATATTCGAGCGTTCCCGAACTAATTGCAGCTATCAAATTAGCATGGGGCTCGATATCGTTGAATTATTTGGGAAAATTGTATGCATCCCTTCCAGACCGAATGTGTGAGGTTTTGGAGAAAAAAGGAGGCTCAACACACTATTGAAAACTTTTTTTGGTTTAAAAACATGTTAGTAATTTCTTATTTAAGTAATATTGATATTTGAAAAGGATTGAAATATTCTTAAATGGTTTTTAGATAAAGTGTCCTATTCAAGTGGTGCAAAATGAAGACTCCAAAATTTGTTACTTATTGGTTAACAATGTTTTTTTTATACGTACAACTTTTGAATAATTTTGTAATTTTCGTCTAATTACTACATTTAAATAAACTTTATAAGAAAACAAAAATTATTTTCCTAGATGGCTTGGTTTAGCAGCAATTGACTATAGAAAATCGACTTTAGAGGTGTCCTATTCAAGTGGCGAGCAGTGTATTTCCACAAAGATGACAGCAATTGAAATGAACTAATAACTACGTTGTAAAAATTTGTATTTGGTGAACGCGCCCATTTTAAATTAAAATAAAATTTTTTAATTTTCACAATTGTTAATTATACAACAAATATAAGCTTTGGGAATGCTGAGACCTACTTTTTCCATTTTGCCGTTTTGAGGTCCGATCTAGTTATCATTTCAAAAAAAAACTTGAATCCAGGTTTGGGGTTTTGTGATACCCGATGAAAACCTGAACCTAATAAAAGTCCTTTTCAATAGTCACCAAACCAAATCGATAACTAAAAATAAACTCTCTTCCGTTTAGCTACAAACAAAAAAAAAAAGAAAATGTCGCACAAAATCAACGACAGTGATGAATCCTTCAGCACAACCGGCTCCTTTGCGTTGACAGCATCAACAGCCTCACTTGGGCAGCTAAACGGTACACATTCACGACCCAAAACAGAACCTGGCCTATTGCTATTTCCAGGCACCGCTCAAAGGCATCAGCATAATCCTGCAACATGGACAGCAACAGCAAAAGCAAAAGCTGCATTCACAGTGACTGCAAGAACAACAATTGCGAATGCTAATGACGATGACAACGTGACCATTAATCAGAACAGACGCAGCGTGCGCAGCTTTCGACGACCATCAAAGCAGCCGAGACGGGAACAGGAGCAGGACGACCGTCGTATTTGCTTGGCAAAGTTCCAGGAATTCATAATCGAATTTCTGCAGGGTTCCTCCATACATGGCTTCATCTATTTGGCCAAACTTGGTTTGAATTTTGTGGAACGGTGAGTGGTGAGCGATCAATAAATTACCTTCCCATCCTAAACATTTCCACTCAATTAATTTTACCAGCGAAATTAAATTTAGACCTCATTACCGATCCAACAAGCGGAACCGCATCGAAAACTTTCACCCAAAAGGATTAACTTTCGTTTTGGTTTTTGCCGAAAAAAAAAATAAAAACAGAAGTTAAAACCGAAATACACTAAACTATAAGCCGGGGACTTAAAGTGTTCCAAATCGCGGCCACGTGCACAGATTCCGATAGGGAAGTGCGTGTCAGCCTCTCCAACTTGTGCATAAATTTTCCCACACACACACGGAAGGGAAATACATTTTTCTACAAGTTTTCCGGCTTTCGTTTGGGTGAAAGTAATATTTTGTATTTTTGTATGCGAGTGCAATAAATCCTTAAAACTGACATGACATGACAAACAGGATTACACTAAAGTTGGCTGGCTGCCTGGGCAAGGCTTAAATTGGTAACACACTCTCCCAAACTGATGGCAGAGGTGGGTGGGGGGCGGGGTGAGGACGTTAGAACTGTCAGACCAGCAGCCAGAGGGTTAATTAGTGGATAACAGTCAGGCCAAGGACATGATGCACTGCGAAAAAATTAGTTGTTATACAAACCACATTCTTTTGTTGTTTGAGTTTTTTTGTGTAAAATGTTCATAACAGGGGTCGGCATTGGAAGCAGAGACATTGACAGAATATCAGCGACTTTTATAAAATTTGTAAGACAGCAGAGCAGCAACGCTAGCTCTCTGAGCTGTCTGACTTTGTCTTTAACGGCCGAGCACAAAATGAAAGCTTTTGAAGGCATTTTCTGCTGCCATTGCCGACCACTTTACTTGCAGTAAATCCCAACTGTTGCAAAACATTGATACTTAAACAATCACCCTCATATGACCAAGACCCACACATTTTTCTACAATAATTTATGTAATTTCTCTCACTGTAGTGCTCCCCTCCTTGTTTCTCAAGCTCAATTACAATTATTGTTAGTTCTTGGACAGCCCCCAAAAGCTTAGTTGACAGGTGGAAGATGGGGCTGTGCCTACTCCTTCAGCTTTTAATTAATACACTTTCTTTTCCTACGCACACACAAATTTATGGTTCTTTCTTTTTTCGTTTCTTCTCATCACCAAAAAATATGCTTTGCCATGACAAAAAATCAGCTTGTAACGCACAAATTTTTTGGATTAAACCAAAAACAAACTTAAGCTGCCTCCACACACACATTGCTTTTGCACACATTTGGCACAAAAATATTTTTGAGCTAAAATGCATAAGCCAGAGAGACAGTAGAAAGAGTCTGTGTCGCTGACATGTGATAACCTCAATTTCACAAGCGTTGATATGGTAACTAGGAGAGCGGAAGTAGGAAAGCAGAGGGAGTTGGCAGGTGCATGACTGCATAATCCTGAAACCAAAAACTACAAATGCAAAACACGCAATTGCATCTATGTATGTGTGGGTGAGTGTGGAGAGGGATTTGGTAAGGGGGGACACCACCACCACCAGCATTGCATTTAGATGAGAGTCAAAGGGTTTGGGCAAAAGCCGCAGTTGAAATAAAACTCACTAAACTCAAAATTACCACAATTTATTTTTGTTAAACTTTTTTTAAATGCCGGCCATTAAATGGATTAGAATTGCTTAGACTAAAAAACCATTTCTGTTCGTATCAAGTAGCAGTTGTGTGGGCGGCGATAAGTCAAAATGCCTCTAAGAGACAAGGCAAACGTAGAAGAGTAAAAAAAAATCTGGAAAATTTGGGTTAACACTTTTAAACTAGCTTATGCACAGCACATTTTGGACGGTCAATATTTCCTTGTACAAACTGAATACAAACACTTGATCTATGCTTTTCAACAAAAGTGGGACAAAGTCTCTCCAATGCAAATACTTCAACTGAATTACATCGCATAGTTTACTACTCTAACAATATTGTGGCAGATGCATTATCACGCATTAATCAGATTAATATGCCTGAAACAATAATACTTTGCCAAATTCAGGAGCTACAACAAGTTGATGATGAAATTGAACATCTGTTTCAAGCAGGGAATCAAACCGGAACCAGAACCGGAACCGTATACCGAAAAGAACCGATTAAAACTCAGAGCCAGAACCGGAACTGGAACCGATATTTGAAATTGATTGTGTACCGGTATACGAATACCGATATTTTTGGAACCTAAAAGACCGAAAAGAACCTAAACATTGTACCGGTACAGTTTCGTATTTTCAGTAGTATCAGTATTTTCACAAAACTGATTAATGGCATCAATCGTGATCAATTTTTCTGAGCTTAAAACGTTTTCCAAATTGAAGTCTTCGGACCGCCAAGTTGTATAAATGTATTGATATTTATGTGTTAAGGTATTGGTAAAAAATCGAATGATGGTCACACTGCATAGAGAATGGACGATGACGAAACCGAAAGTAGAACGCAGTAGATAGTAGAAAATGGACGAAGACAGAAGCTGTGATTAAAATGACAAGCAGACGGAAAGAAAAATCCATATCGACAAACCGTGAAGAGAAAAAACACGTATAGAGACATTGTAAATAGAAAACCGTGTTTAAATAGTGAAACCCGAAAACCCGAAAAAACTCCCGCTTATGAAAATAAAGAAAACTCTACAAAGTTTCCACAATTGTGTGGCCTTTGAGAAGGGCAAGTAAGCGTATAACTTTTATTAAGTCTTCGCTAAAGAAATCGAAAGAATGCTATATCAATGACCGCTTTTTCTTCATATTTGACCGGTTCATACCGGTACGTACCGGTATACCGAAATAAGAAAGCAGGTACCGGTACGGAACCGAATACCGAAATATTATAAGAACCAAATTAGAACCTTTTACCGAAACACAAGTTTTGGTACGCACCAGAACTGGAACCGGAACCGAAATACGATTTGGTTTGATTCCCTGCTTTCAAGACAACACATCTTTAGAATTGCAGAAAATCAAATTTTCCCCATATATCGAATTCTACTGTGATGAACAATTGTCAGCAGTACGCCCATACATAGCAAGTCCATCTTTTTTCTCATCCTGGAAAATAAAGCAAGTATTAAGCAAATTCAAAAGGAATACGTCTGGTCAGCAATGAGGCGTAACATTCATCAATGGGTCAGCGAATTGCGAGTCTAAGCTCCTACCTCCCAACAGTCTCCCCAGGAAAATCCAGCACCACCTTATTCACTACCTGAACCAAGATAATGAACACAATGAACAAGATCAATGTCACTGTGGACGGAGGCATAATTCCAACTATCAAATACCCAAAAATTTTGGGAGTGACTTTTGACAACCTCTTCTTCTTTGCGAGGCACTCGGAGAACACGGCCCGCAAAGTAAGAATAAGGAATCGGGCACTCAAGGCAATAGCTGGTAGCTCTGGGGGAAAGGAGAAAGAGACCCTGCTGGTCACGTACAAGGCCATTGGCCGTGTGCAGTTCGACTATGCGGCGCCAGCATGGACAACGTGCCCAGAATGCTGCGCTCCGCACCATCACCGGATGTCACACCATGGCTCAAGTGGACAACCTACACGAGGAAACCCACTTGCTTTGGCGTCCGTGATCACTGCAACATGCTGACCAAGCAGTTCCTATTTAATGGTCTATAGGAGGAACATCCAAACCACTCGGCCCTACAAGTCCCGCAGACAGGACCTGAGGACCCACCTGCCGGATGTACTCACGTTCACTTCAAACTCTACCACCATCTCCGAATCCGTAGCCATAAATGCGAGAAATGCCATCCACCAGAGTACTGTGGCCGAAGCGATTAGCCGGTTGAAACCAAACATTGTCCTGGGAGGAAGACCTCCCCCCATCAGCGATGCGGACAAAAAAAATGCCCAGAAGCACCCGGACAACATTGGCACAACTTCGCTCGGGGTACTCTGCGACGCTAAAGAGTTACTTATCTAGGATCAACCAGGCAGTGATTGACGAGTGTCCCAAATGCGGGCAATCTCTGCATGACACTAATCACCTCTTCCACTGCCCAGCTGCCCCTACACAACTCACACCAATACACCTCTGGACAAACCCTATCCAAGCAGCAATATTCCTCGGGCTGAACCTGGACGACTCGAACTCGCCCACAACACCTTAACCCTCTACTCTACACACTCCCCCCCTTCTACTTTCAAAATACCATTGCTCTAATCCACAGGAGCCGCTACAACAACAACTGCCAACGTGCAAAAATTCAGAGACATAATCAACTTGTACCTGAACACTTCCGCCAAGTAGAGAAGCGCTTTGAACACCTGAACACCATATAAAGGGTATAGATACTGCCTCGCGATAATTGACAGGTTCACTCGGTAGCTCGAAATAGTTCCAAGGAAATAGTTCCGACTGCATTTTTATACACTTGAACAGGAGTTTGCAACGCATAGAAGTCATCATCTCCGATCACATAAAGTATATATAAGGTTGTCAAAAAAGTCTTGCGGTATTTTTTATTGAATTTTCAATTGTTCATAAAATTGGTTATAATAATGCGATTTAAGTCAAATATGCGCCGTTTTGTTCGATGACGAGTTCCCAACGAGAGATGCCAACTTCATAATGCCCCTCTTATAGAAGCTCGCTTCCCTATTGGCAAAAAACTCGGAGAGCCAATTTTCACAGGACTCTCTTGTGGCCAACTTCCGACTACCAAGCTCGTTCGCCATGGACAGAAATAGGTGGTAATCACTTGGTGCGAGATCCGGACTATACGGTGGATGCAAAAGAACCTCCCATCCGAGCTCCCGGAGCTTCTGGCGCGTCACCAAAGATGTGTGTGGCCTGGCGTTGTCCTGATGGAAGACAATTCGGCCTCTGTTGATCAAAGATGGCCTCTTCTGCATGAGTGCTGCATTCAAGCGGTCCAGTTGTTGGCAGTACAGGTCCGAATTGAGCGTTTGGCCATAGGGGAGCAGCTCATAGTGGATGATTCCCTGCCAATCCCACCAAACACACAGAAGAACCTTCCTGGCCGTCAATCCAGGCTTGGCCACCGTCTGGGCAGCTTCACCGCTTTTCGACCACGACCGTTTGCGCTTCACGTTGTCGTAAGTGACCCACTTTTCATCGCCAGTCACCATCCGCTTCAAAAAACGGGTCGATTTTGTTGCGATTCAGAAGCGATTCGCATGCATCCATACGGTCAAAAATATTTCTTTGCGTCAAGTCGTGTGGCACCCATACATCGAGCTTCTTTTTGAATCCAAGCTTCTTCAAATGGTTTATAACGGTTTGATGACTCATGCCCAGCTCTTGGCCGATGCTACGGCTGCTACTATGCCGGTCTCTTTCGATCAATTCAGCGATTTTATCGCAATTTTCGACGACAGGCCTTCCGGACCGTGGCGCATCTTCGATCACCTCTGCACCAGAACGAAAACGTTGAAACCATCGTTGTGCGGTGGAAATGGAAACTGTATCGGGTCCATAAACTGGACAAATTTTATTGACAGCATGAGATGCATTTTTGCCTTTATCGTAGTAGTACTGTAAAATATGCCGTATTTTCTCTTTATTTTGCTCCATGTTTGCGACGCTATAACTCACGAACGACTAAAAACAAACAATAATAAATCAAACACGTGTTAGCGCGTGAAAAGAGCTTTCCAAAAAGCTCTAGCGCGAACCGATGCGACGAAAATACAACTAGAACTACGCGCTTGCAAAGACAAGCTTGCGGAAATACCGCAAGACTTTTTTGACAGCCTTATATATTCTTTACTCCACATCCATGGTATTTATCGCGGTTCAGTATTGTCAAAAATAGCGCAATGTAGTTATGATTGATCGTTTGCTGGCTTGAAAAGCAGTTTCTTAAGCATTTAGCGGTTTTGTTACCATGGAGATTCCTTAGCTGCGAATTGAGTCTTTGCATTGATTCTGTCATGATTTTGCAATTGATTGGCATTACCTTTTTTCATTATTAAAATTTGTTATCCTCTTTGGTATTTTTTCGCGATTTTATAACTCTTCAGTCACGGTAAATAGGTTTAAATAACTCACCTACCACAAAGTCTGTAATTAACATCGATTTACACTCCGCGTACTTAACTAAAAGTCGTTTTGTTTTTAACTGTACGAAACTCAAAATGTTTAGTACGCACGAGTGCTGAACTCAGAAAAGTTCGGTACTTATATTTATCGGTCAGTACGTTACGACGCTGTACCGTACCTATTTTTTTCGTTCGGTGCTTTTAATATTATTTACCGTACTTGTGTGTTTCGTACAGTACAAAACGAAGCAAGTACCGTACTTGTCTGAGTACGGCACATGTTTTGTTCGGTACTTTTTGTGTACCGAACATAAGAACGGTACTTTGAGAACCCTGGTTTCAAGACAACACATCTTTGGAATTGCAGAAAATCAAATTTTCCCCTGATATCGAAGTCTACTGTAATGAATTGTCAGCAGTACGCCCATACATACCAAATCCATCTTTTTTCTCATCCTGGAAAATATAGCAAGTATTAAGCAAATACAAAAGGAATACGTCTGGTCAGCAATGAGGCGTAACATTAATCAATGGGTCAGCGAATGCAATAACTGCCAACGTGCAAAAATTCAGAGACATAACCAACTTGAAAACCTGAACACTTCCGCCAAGTAGAGAAGCGCTTTGAACACCTGAATATAAAGGGTATAGATACTGTCTCGCGATAATTGACAGATTCACTCGGTAGCTCGTAATAGTTCCAACGAAATAGTTCCGACAGCATTTTTATACACTTGAAAAGTGTTCTTATAATTTTTCCCAGGAGTTTGCAACGCATAGTAGTCATCATCTCCGATCACATAAAGTATATATATTCTTGATCAGCATGACGAGCTGATTTGATTGAGCTTTGTCCGTCCGTCTGTCCGTCTGTCTGTTTCTACGCAAACAAGTCCCTCAGTTTTGAAGCTATCGAGCTGACAGAGTCTTCTTTTGGCTGCACGCTGCTAATATATGTATGTGGGTACCGCCAGGATCGGATGACTACTTCTTGTAGCTGCCATAGAGACGATCGTTCAAAAAATGGGTTTTTGTGAGAAAAACTTGTTTGTTTTTAATGTTAGCGACTCTTAAACTCGGTCATTATTAAAATTAAATGATTTCAAACTGATCTGCGAAGTTTGGTCGAGCTTTTTCAAGTGTATTAAAACTTCGGCACAGACAAAGTTAGCTTTCCGTTCTCGTTTAGGTCATGAATTGCTAGAATTCTTGCCCCCAAAAACGATATCAACGGATCAAGGAACCCAATTTGAATCATCCCAGCAAGCATTTTATGAAATTTCTGATCACACTCGAGTCTTTCTCGAGTCCTCAGTCTGATTAAAATAGTCATAAATGCGCTCGTTTTCTGATCATAAATTATACTTTTGTCGGGAGAAAATGGTACCCTAGCCGCGATTCTTCATGAAGAGTCGTTTTTAACCGATTTTTCTGATCAGTTTCGACTCATTTTCGAGTCATTTGCGGGTCTTTTTCGAGTAGTTTTTTAATGAATCACATTTTGAGCAAATGCACGAGTCATTTTCGAGCGTTCCTTAAATCGTACATGAAATGCCTCAGTCAGCTGTGCGCTCTCACTTACGCTCTCTGGATACATTTGAGAATATGTCCGTCTCGCTCTAACCACTCGGATTTCCTACTGGCTTTGTAAAGTATCTTTTTGGTCAGTATCGTTTAGCACCACCAAAATTGAGAGACAGCGCAAATTGGTTCTCTAATACTCATTCTCCATGGAGAGACTCCAGCCAGCATTCAGCATCAAAGTCCCTGACATTCCAGTCAAGCCTCTTCGAACATACCAAAAAAAACGGAATGTCAAAACTCATCAGTAAACTCGTTACCTCAATGAGTAGGGGAGTAGTTGTGGCGGTTCCAGTTCCTACTGGTTCACACATCACTAACATCTATCGATAAACTAGCTCAATAATTGTTCATCACTAATCCACTCACACACACACACACATACACATAAAGAAGCCGCAACACCATCCGAATAAACCTGAATCTGAATTCTCATCTAGCCACAACTATTGGGCACCCCAGTATGACTTAACTTAAGTATCGTTCATTTAATCTTTATAAATACTTTGACAAATCGATAGATCTCTAGAACGTATGATCCACCTATCTACAAAACTATGGGAGATATGAAGTTTTTTACAAATTGCAGGGGCGGGAGAAGAAATGAAGAAATTTTGAATATTATTTTGTATATTGAACAAATTAATTGGATTTCAATTTAAATTTCGTAAAACATGGGCCAAACCAAAGTTCGAACCAAAACCTTTATCCAAAACACTCGAACTATAACCATTGAAAAAAATGGTCCGAAAATTTTGGCGATCCGAAGATTCGCAAAAATTATCCGAATCGCATACCTTATGTGAGCTGTAATGAATTATTCAGGGACAAATGCTATGCTAAAATATATTGCTGCTCACATTGTCGACTCCTAGTCTAGGTCAAGATGGATGCTCTGAAAAGTGCGTACTTGCTGTGCTAAGCTCTGATACATTTGTACTTCAATTCTGAGAATTTTTTCTGCTAGAAATGACCAAATTTAAAAAAACAACAAATTGAATATGTTTTATATGTACATTGTTCATATCCATTAAGTTTTTCATTTTGTGCATGCTTGAAGAACCTCACAGACATATCAGAAATACCAAACATAACCAATTTCATACATCATGCCAGCACTCTGACAATGCTGTAAAGCCACCCTTCAGCATAAATACAACATCAATATGCATCACTGAGCTTCATTCACGCACAAATAGTATGTATGAGTTTTGTGGCTGTGTGCCTGTGTGTGCTTGGGAGATGATAAAACAAAACATCTAAATGGCCAACCTAACGTACAGCAAGACACTTGATGATGAGAATGCCTAGGAAGGGATTTTATTGTTGGAAATATATGAAAATTAAAAGCCAAGCACAAAACGAGAGCCTTTATGAGCGAGCCATTGTCACGGTCGCCAAGATGTGAAAATTCTAGGATTTTTGGCGTCTGCTTTCCGTTTTGTTGTTTTTAGTGTGCGTGTAAGTCTGTGCCATTCTTTTTATTTTCTTCTTTTCTTTTTTTTGGCTGTCGTCGCATTTGCACCCAAAAAGGGTTGGTTGACGCGTTCATTGACTTTTGCCTCAACTGGGCCATAATTCTTACAAAAAATTTACACGCAATAGATTTTTATGTCCTTTGGCAGAATGCACACACAATAGCGGAATTATTACGATTTCCATATATCACAATGGTAAAATATTTGTAGCATGCTCTGGTTTGCCTTCATCTGCATTGCCCTGTTCAGCATCATCTCGCTGAGTCAACGCACTTGGCAGCGTTTTCAAACCTCACCCATGGTCATTTCCATGGATCGCAATAAGCTGGTGTGGAATACCAGTTTTCCCTCATTGACGGTGTGTCCACATAAGCGCATCGATGAACTCAAAGTGGATGAGTACATGCAGTAAGTGGCAGAGACAAGGAAATTTTTGTTTTTTACATCCTCTCCTATACTCTTACACACACACAGAGCCCATGCCCAGCATTTCCAGTCCGAGGAGGATCAAGAGGACTTCCGTGATTTTATTGTCAAACTTGCCAGCCTCACATACGACAATCTGGAGACTTTGCCGCTGAACAAATCGTTTGGCATAACCAGTGACAAGTACTTGGATTTGCTTTATGAATTGAAATGGCCATTTGAGCCGGAAATCAGCAGCGGCGCCGCCGTCAAAATATTCATCTACGAGACGCAAACAGAGTTTGGCATTTGCCACTCGGTTAACTCGCTGGTGGCACAGTACAACACATTCAAGTGAGTGTTGGTTGGTATGATTCAGGAATCCATCACCAAAATTTCTTGTTTTCAGCTACTGGCGCTCTGGTGACTGGAGCTTATTGGATCATGGTGATCGTGTGACAGTTCATCCATTGGATGGTGAAATCTATGCACAAATCATAAATCTATCAACTGCCTATGATGTGTACTTTCATGGTGCTGGCGATGTGCCCAATATATCCAAGCAGCGTTATACATTTCCCGAAAGTGATTACACTACTGTGGAATTGATTGCCCTAGAGATTTATACGAATGAGGAGGCCCGAGCGTGAGTTAAAACACATCTTGTTAACCATCTCTATGTTCCTCCATTTAGATTCACCACCAAACAGAGAAGCTGCCGCTTTAATTATGAGGCAGAGGATATGCAAACTGTGCCAATTTATAGTTTTGGTCTCTGCCTATCCGAGTGCCGCATGTTCTTCTCCCTGCGTGTGTGCGGCTGTGTGCCCCACTTCTATCGTAATCGTTGTGAGTGGAAAACCATAATTCTGTTTTGGCAACTTTCATCATATTTTCATCGTCGTCGTCATCCTCATCCACATAGTTGCACTTAATTGTCTCCATTAAAGTTAACTTTTATGTGTCGACATCGTTTTATGGCGAAAATTTGGTCATAAAATGTTTAAATACTCGGTAGTTGAGGCTGAAGTTTTCACGATTATCTTCAAACACCTCTCTCCCCTGCCCGCTCTCTGTCTCCGCTTCTGCTTACAGTGCGCAATGGACGTCGCTTGCCGATTTGCGGTCTGGAGGGTATCGGTTGCTTGGTCAAAATTAAACGTGAGTATATTTTGTAATTTAGATTTTTTTGGTTCATGCAAATATTTGACTTGCATTAAAATTCGATTTAAGTTGCGAGAGGTAAAAAATATTTGTTGATTAAATTTTCCAAAAACGTGACCATAATTTTTGGAATTGAATGGAAGGAAACCCTGTTGCATGGTAATGCAAAATACTTATTTAAGGCATGAAAATGTTTAGTAAGCTGTTTAAAAGACGCGACGGAACTATTTAGGAACTCTTAGATTAAGTGATTTTTATATTTTAAACGGAGTGTACAAGTAAATTTTTGAGAGAATAGCGTTAAACACGCTCTCACAGTTTCGTTTTTAGCATGGGAGAGTGGTGTGTGCAGAAACTGCAGAGAGAAGAGAGCAAGCGGTTATTAAGAGCAGAATACTGTCGTTGTCAGATGTGAAAAGTAAGTAGAAGAAGTGAAGAAGTAGTCGATTAAGGGATTGTATAAAATAAAGACCATGCACAATGGGACAGAATGAAAAACTGACCGGTAGAAATTCCAAAAATCGAGGTTGTAGTCCAGGTGCATTAAGTGTCTTAAATAGCAGCCAATTTGTTCCTGAGGTCGGAAATGTAGAGTTTGTTCGGTCAACTAACCTCCTTTGTGGGGTGGTGTGTCCCTGTTTTAAAGTTATGTACCAACAAAACGAGACCTAGAGCCGGCAAAAAATTTGAAGGTTTAATTAACATAAAGGTCGTTAAAACATGCATGCACGTTTTGTAGGTCCCATGAACGGTGTTTCTCAGTCAAGAACCCCAAAGTCGAAAAATGTTGAGACTAGTTTTTGAGGCTATTTTTTCATAATCTTTAGCAGATGCTTGCTATGCGAAGGCTATGTTTCTGGTACCTGGTAACTTTTTAACTTTCAAAATTCTTCAGATGTTTGTAACGCATAGAAAGAAGCATCTCCGACCACATAAAGTATATATATTCTTGATTAGCATTCAGAGCTGAGTTGATATAGCCGCCTGTCCGTCCGTCGGTTTGTTTCTATGCTATCTCCACCGTCAGTTTTAAAGCTATCTTAACCGAACTTTACACCAAGTCTTTTGGTACAAATACGCTGCACATTTGTCAAAACCGGCCGGATCGGAAGACTAAAGCATATAGCCGCTATAGTTCCTTATCAGTCGAAAAGGTAGTTTTAGTAAGAAAAATTTTTTTGTTTTCAATACAAACCGGTCGTCAAACCTCGTATTTATAAGTTTTTCATGCTTCCACATAATTCCACCAAGTTTAATGAAAATCGGACAACAATTTGATGTAGTTGCCATACAAAAGTTAGGTCTGAAAAAAGTTTTAGTGGAAAAAACTTTTTGGTTTGTTATTTATCAATATTATATGTTACCAATTCTGCCAAGTTTGATCCATATCGGATGACTATAGCATATAACTGCCATAGGAACGAACGAAATGAAATCGAAGCACCTAAAAACCTATGAATAGGTGAACGATACCCCACTTAATTTTTTCAGCTTTTAACCCTTCTCCCTCCCCCCATAAGGCAGCCAGCTCCCCACCGATCGGAAAAATATTGCAGGAAATGGAATCAAAGTACACGAAAACAACCGAGTACGAATTTTGACGCGTCCAAAACCAAAGACAACGACGTAATTAATTACTGCTTGTCAGTTTTGTTTTTTTTCCCAATGTTATAAACACCTCGGGATCATAAATGCATTAAAATGCATCCAAGATTATCAAGAATTTCGCTCTTGGATCAAGAATTTTCATTCTTACCGTAGTTCTGAGATAGAACATTCTTGATCCAAGTATGAAATTTCGATTTTTTCTTTGAGTGTAGATTAGTGTTGGGTAAAGGTTGTTCATTTCACTGAACATGTTCACTTGTTCGTTATTTCTAAGTGAGTCAACTCACTCAAATTGCTCACTTGTTCAATTGTTCACTTGTTCTTGTTCACTTGTGCTAGGTCTATGGCGAAAGGTTGTGTGAGCGAACAATTTTTTGTTTTTTTTTTGATTTGTTTTGCCGTCGTGTTTTCAAAGGGTTGGGTTTCCGTAGCACTGATAGCTTTATTGTTTTGGTTGTTTCTGCATATCTTTTTTGTTCTACACACAAACCTAATTTGTATGAATGTGATTCGTTTACTCTAGCGCTCAGTCTCCCGCTCTCTCTCTCTCTCGCTCTTAGCAAAAGCGCTTAGTTCAAACTGTTGGCTAAACGCCATACCTGTTATAGTGGTATCATGTTACATCCCACAGAATAACACACAGAGCAAAACAGCGAAACAGAACAGCTCACAGAGCAAAACAGTCAGAACAACTCACTGAGCAAAAGAGACTGAACAGGTCTTAGAACAACTCACGAAAAACTCAGAGCAAGACAGACTGAACAAGATAGATTGAAAAGATCGACTGAACAAGAATCGCTGAACAAAAATGAACAATTGAAGAAGAACATGTTCACTTGTTCAGTTTAAAGAACTCAATTTTGTTCACTCACTCATGAACAACCCAACATTAGTGTAGATATGTAACGCTCTACTTATGAGCTACACGAAACCCGTCATCCAGCTTGCCTAGAGGCATACCTGGGATCACAACTTATAACCAGAAACACTATGTCATCAGCTAAGGTGATAGTAGTAGAAACTGGGATAACAAGGACGGAAGAACTGCAGTATAAACTGTCTACAGGGCCAAAAACACTTCTTTGCGGCATAGTCAGTAGGTTCTTTTTGTCAAAAATTAGACAAGAAGCCTCCGAAAACTCTCCGGGAGTAGAATTTATATAGGTAGATCAATTCGTTATGCCAGACTCTATCTAAGGCAGGGTTCCCCAAGCAGAGAGCGCGAAAATGTGACTGTGTCTCTCTCTAACACACAGAGATGCATGACTTCGGCAAGCATTCGGTGTGAATTGGCGAATATGTTCGTGCCCCAGGGGCTATCGCTGGGGAAATCTGATCTAAGGCAACGAGAATTTGACTGACTACCCTGTAGGCCTGCTCTAATGCGCTGTGGCGTCTGCGAAACTTCAACTGGTGGTCCAGTTGAGGAAGTTATCAGCCAAAAGTCTTTCGAAGAAGAAGGGGAGTAGGGAGTGGATTCTGTAACCCCAACTGCAATTTTCCAAGTTCCCGGAATATGATTCAAAGTGGCTCAATAAGAAAATGGACTTATTTGAGAGTGCTTTGGATCAGTGCTACAAATTCAAAAAATTGTTCGAAATCTCCGGTTTGCAGGTTTGGATATTTGAGGTTTCGAATCTTGGTTCGTTGCACGTTTTACCCAATATATACAAAATTACAATATAATAGGTATACACCTGACGCATAAATACATTTTAAGACTGTAAGACGTAGATTATAATTGACGTGAGATTGGCGCTCGTTTGCTGGAAATGGACTTCCTTCATTGCTGGTGTATAAAACTTTAGTCCGATTGATTATGCTTTCTCGTATGCACTTTAATCAGTCTTTTATTCACAAAATTGAGCATCAATTGGTGTTTATTCACTTTTTTTTGCAATGATTTGATCAAAAATGCCTTTAACTTCTTTTGAAGGTGCCGCATTAAATTTGCTGCATGCCCGTCGGTCATATTTAGTTTGCATTTGTGACAATTTATCAGTGATTTATCAGTGCTTACATTGTATGTAAATTTGTCATCATTGCTTCACACCTTCTCAGTCAAAACTTCTCAAACGAAATGAAATGCGCGTTTTTATTGTTCTGACTTGTGTGTCTTTTTCTGTTTCGATTCTTCTTTGCGCCCAATTTGTGGCGCGTGGATAGTGTTGCCAATTTAGCTATTTTTCCCGCCAAATATCGACTGTTAAAAATGCTAAAACTTAACAGAGATTAATTTAAAATAGCTTAACAATGTCAAATAATTAGCTAGGCTAATAATAATTGCAGGCTCCGGCAAAACTGAATAGATTCCGGCTTTCGAGCTTACAAAATAGCTAAATCTGGTGGGAAAAATAACTAATTTGGCAACGCTGCGTGTGGCATACACTTCTGTTTGTATTTGGCTGACATGTTTCTGCAGTAGCATGCACCGGGTTGGTTAAATTGGCGCATATGTATATGTATAAAATGAAAAATAAAACGTTTAATACATTGTGCAGTGTACATAGGTGTTTACTTTAAATTACAAATTAATATCTTTGACTGGAAGTATTGTGGTCTATGTGTATGTAATATAAATTACACATACGTATGAATGTATACATATGTATATGTACATAGGTAGGCAAAGAAGTACTACATACAATAGCACGCTCTGATTCTTTACGTATTTAAATTGTCTTACATATGTGCAATATGTATGTATGTGTGTTAATAACCATTGGGAGTGCGAAAAGGAGAATATAACAAATCGAAGACATTTATTTTTTGAAACGAACCAAAAGTTTGCGATCAGACCGGGTTCGGGTACATCTATTTTCGTCCTCGAGGTTCGGTTCAGGGTTTGGTTCAAAACGGTTCGGTTTAAAACCGGTTTGCAGCCCTGCTTTGGATACCTTTCCAATTCAATCTTTCAATCTTTACTTCAATATTTCTCAGTTCTCAACTCCACAGCTGACAAAGCGGACGCTGTGAGGAATCCCGAAGGGGTTCGAAATATAAGGTTGTCAAAAAAGTCTTGCGGTATTTCCGCAAGCTTGTCTTTGCAAGCGCGTAGTTCTAGTTGTATTCGTCGCATCGGTTCACGCTAGAGCTTTTTGGAAAGCTCTTTTCACGCGCTAACACGTGTTTGATTTATTGTTGTTTGTTTTTAGTCGTTCGTGAGTTATAGCGTCGCAAACATGGAGCAAAATAAAGAGAAAATACGGCATATTTTACAGTACTACTACGATAAAGGCAAAAATGCATCTCATGCTGCCAATAAAATTTGTGCAGTTTATGGACCCGATACAGTTTCCATTTCCACCGCACAACGATGGTTTCAACGTTTTCGTTCTGGTGCAGAGGTGATCGAAGATGCGCCACGGTCCGGAAGGCCTGACGTCGAAAATTGCGATAAAATCGCTGAATTGATCGAAAGAGACCGGCATAGTAGCAGCCGTAGCATCGGCCAAGAGCTGGGCATGAGTCATCAAACCGTTATAAACCATTTGAAGAATCTTGGATTCAAAAAGAAGCTCGATGTATGGGTGCCACACGACTTGACGCAAAGAAACATTTTTGCCCGTATGGATGCATGTGAATCGCTTCTAAATCGCAACAAAATCGACCCGTTTTTGAAGCGGATGGTGACTGGCGATGAAAACTGGGTCACTTACGACAACGTGAAGCGCAAACGGTCGTGGTCGAAAAGCGGTGAAGCTGCCCAGACGGTGGCCAAGCCTGGATTGACGGCCAGGAAGGTTCTTCTGTGTGTTTGGTGGGATTGGCAGGGAATCATCCACTATGAGCTGCTCCCCTATGGCCAAACGCTCAATTCGGACCTGTACTGCCAACAACTGGACCGCTTGAATGCAGCACTCATGCAGAAGAGGATATCTTTGATCAACAGAGGCCGAATTGTCTTCCATCAGGACAACTCCAGGCCACTCACATCTTTGGTGACGCGCCAGAAGCTCCGGGAGCTCGGATGGGAGGTTCTTTTGCATCCACCGTATAGTCCGGATCTCGCACCAAGTGATTACCACCTATTTCTGTCCATGGCGAACGAGCTTGGTAGTCGGAAGTTGGCCACAAGAGAGTCCTGTGAAAATTGGCTCTCCGAGTTTTTTGCCAATAGGGAAGCGAGCTTCTATAAGAGGGGCATTATGAAGTTGGCATCTCGTTGGGAACTCGTCATCGAACAAAACGGCTCATATTTGGCGCATTTTGAAATCGCATTATTATAACCAATTTTATGAACAATTGAAAATTCAATAAAAATACCGCAAGACTTTTTTGACAACCTTATATATTGGAAAACCAAAAATTGTGTTTTATAAGGACGTTAAAAACATTGACCTCGAGCCAGCAATAACCCCCAGTATCAATATTTTTCTTATGATTCTGACGCATAGTACAGAACGTCCAAAAGCAACCTCAACCTGCCTGTCTGCCAGCCACATTAGCCTTATTAAAATGAAACCATAATCTGTCATTGCAACGCCTCTCTCCGCTCACGCTGCAACACAACAATGAAAGAAAAGAAAACACTAACGCCTTCCGCTTTATTTTTTCATATTTTGTGTGTTCGGCAAACAGTATGATTTGAAGAGAGATCAGTGCCACCTTAGAGAAACTCAAGGCAGGTAAATCACATATAACAAATATTAAATATATATTTCCCTCTCTCTCTCTCTGTTTCTCTTCCCACTGACAGGCGAGATAATCTCTTTAAAATCGGATAAATACAAAATCAATTGCAATTGTTTGGCCAACTGTGATGATTCCAACTATTTTGTTCAATCCTATGTAAGTATTGTCATACTACACGCATTACAACCAAAATTATGAAAAACTTTGCAAACGAAAACGGTTTCGTACATTTCGAGTGGAAAAAGACTCGTATTGTGCCTTAAACAAACATTCAAAATTGTTTAGTCTCGGCCATAAAAAATAATAACGCGCCAAAGTTGCAGACCGGGCTGGGCGGCGCCTTGAAATATGCAATTATTTCTGTTTGGGCGAAAAGTTTGTGTTTAACTTTTTGCCGCGGCGAAAGTTTTTACATTTAATAATAATTTCTGCTTACTCTAGCCTTGTTATGATGCTTCCTTTGCTTCCAGCGCTCGCGAGTCTGGTTTCTGGGCGCTAATCTACAATGGGGCATTATTGATTATCCCAAAATGCAGCTGCGACGCGATGTGCTCTTCTCCTTTGCCGATGTCTTGGGTAAGGTTTTTGTTTTTCGCTTTAATGTGACTACTTTGATCTCCTTTTTTGCAGTTTATATTGGTGGCCTTGTGGGCTTCTTTCTGGGTTGCAGCGCTTTAAGCTTTACTGAAATTATTTACTATTTTACTGCACGTTTTGTACGCCGCATGTTTTTCAATTAAATTATATTCTTACACCCCTTGCCACTTTTAACCTCATAAACTGATGACAGCTCTTTATTGGCCAAAACATAAACAAACGCGCCTTAATCAATAATAAAATATATTTTGTGCCAAGTCTGCAAAAACTCCTTCAAACTCCCCTCCCCCTGGCGCATTCATTGTTCATGTTCATCACTGGCATCTCAATGAGTGCGGACTGTGTCGTCTCCTTCTCGTCTATCCAGTCAACAAATTGCTTCACATGACTTGACTCGAAGTCGGACTCGGACTTGCCTTTTGTATTTTTGCTAACCTTGTCGATTTTTATTAGGGTCTGTATAGACATTGAAATGAACTTTTGTCTTGTATTTAATATTTGTTGTTCGCTCTGGGGCCCCCCCAAAATAATTTGTAGTGGCAAGTTATTTGGCTCATTGAATTGTTTTCGATGTGTGGAAATTTCTAACGATTTTTCGGGGCCAACGGGGAGGGGAGTTTGTTAAGTTAACCATATAAACAGTAGGGAAAACGGCGATTTTCCGACACTATAAAGCATATATAATTCTTGATCAGCATCAACAGCCGAGTCTATATAACCATGTCCGTCTGTCTGTCCGTATGAACAAAAAGATGTCATAGATGGTAAGAAATAGTGGCATTGCACAAAGAAAAGAGAGCGAATGGTAAAGAGACAAAGCAGCTAACTAAAATCTTTACCTTCCTCATCTTTCTTTATATATTTGTTCATATGAAAACGTAAGTTAACTTAACGTTATTGTTGTTGTTTGCTAAATTGCCTTATTCAAGTTACTTTCTTACTCCGGATGTGAATAAAAAAGAAAGCCTTAAACATGCTGATGTAAACATATATGTATGTGTGAAAGAAAAATGTTTCTGGCACGCCGTCATCTTAACAGCTTTGTCAGCTTGGCGCCGGTAACTTTACAAGTTAAGCTTTGATCTTGACAGTGGATGGAAGAGAGGAATTACAAATTTTTAATGGCATTTTGTTTGTTGATAATTTTGCTTGTGAACACAGTTGGTTTAAGTGCGCGATGCCTCGATCAAAATCAATTATTTTTCTTATGATATAGAAAATAGCGAGCACGTGTGTTATTGAAATAAAGTAAGTACAGTAACTACATACATACAACAAGTTAAGCTTTGATCTTGACAGTGGATGGAAGAGAGGAATTACAAATTTTTAATGGCATTTTGTTTGTTGATTATTTTGCTTGTGAACACAGTTGGTTTAAGTGCGCGATGCCTCGATCAAAATCAATTATTTTTCTTATGATATAGAAAATAGCGAGCACGTGTGTTATTGAAATAAAGTAAGTACAGTAACTACATACATACATGCAGAACATGTAAAGATTTGTGTGTGAAATAAAGTGTACATGTGCACCGGCTGTGTGTGGTTGGTTTTCCTTAGCATGTAAATATTAACTTTGACAGTTGTTGTGGCTTTTCCGTATCAGTCTGTCTCACTTTGTCGTATGCGTGCTTAGCTAAACGAAATTGAACATGTTTTTCGTTTGATTGTCATTGCGCAGATATCAAGAAAGATCACATACACACAAAGATATTTTATACCAATAACCGAAAAGGTAACCAAAACACAAAAGAGTATAAGGTTAATAACGGTAACACGTCCCACAACCGTAATATAAACGTAACCGGGAAAATCAATCGTCCAACACAGTAACCGTTATTCGTTTCGGTTTTGAACTCTGCCACACACACTCTATGGCTTCTTTGCCAAACTTTTTGGCTTTTAACTTCAATTGGTTAGATATTTTTCAACTTTAGCATCTTTGCCAAACTGTTTAGCTTCTAACTTAAATTGGATAGACTTTCTTCAGACTTTGGGGGGTACAGAGTCAGGCTGGACTGTCATTTTTACTTTTTCTATACAACGTTTAAGTTCAGTTGTGCACATTTTAAGCACTCTTATAGCATTCCTAACCAACATTTATGGCTCTTATCCAGTGATTAATACCGTAACGTAGTTTTGTTTTCGATCAAGGCATTTATATTGGCCGAAAGCTTTTTTTTAGCTGTTTAGGAAGCGGACTAAAACTGTTTCTCATAACATAAGCTTAACTGAGATTTAGCTACCGATACCAAAAGTTGTTTTGGACGAATTCCCTACTTTTTTTCAAGGCTACAAACCTACAAAACTCTGCAGAAGGTTCGGTCCGTGGGTTCAAACCCAGTGTAAAGTGCAAGGTTCGGTTCGCCGAGAACCGCTGAACCCAAAGTTTTGGTTCGAACCTTGTATAGTATGAATTGTATGAATAGTATGCTAATTCTACGTTGATAATGAAATTTTTATACCTCTCTGTTCATATACTTAATATCATAATATTCACTACCTAAGTTATTGAAATTATCAAATTATTTTGTATCATACAAAAACACTAGTTGCCCCTCATTTAAGACATATTTCATTAAAATCTGTGGTAAAATAGCAAAATTAAAGACTGCAAAGGAGCTAACGAGTGTCAAGCAGGCTGAGCACTTACTCTCTCTTACTCTCAGCATTAGCTCAGCAAGCAATTGACTGACTCGAGTCCAAAAAAAACTATTTTTTTAAAACCTAGTACTCAAAACGATAGACAATGCCTTTCGTCACAGTATTTCACATAAATAGAAACAATTTCTAACAGCACATGAGCATCAAAACAAAGCCAAGGTGTTTCTAAATATATGAAAATCACATCAAATCACAAAAAATCAAATCAAAAGGGGACCAAATTAAAATCACATTCACTTAAATTTATTGATTTTGTGAACAAATCTGGTCGTGAAACCGAATTCAAATTGGTTTCAATGTTAATGCGCTGTAAAGCGTATAAAAATAAGAATTTTTTAACCAAAGATTATAGAATAAATTCAACAGTGATTTTGGTGCTGTTTTATTTTGATTGGATTATGTTAATATGGAACGCCCTAAGTCAAACTGCATCATTGCTTTTGTTCTATCAGCTCTTGTTTTTAAAATATAGCTAAAAACAGATTTGTAGTTGTTTTTTCATTCTGGATTTCAAATTCCGTTGTGACAGAGTACATACACACCTGATCATATTAATAGGTACACACCGGAATTTTTTAATTATATGTAGATGGTTTTTTCGTACTTTTAGTGTTGACAACTTTTTAATTTTTGGTTTTTTGTTGTTGTCAATGTCTGGCCACACTGTGACAAAGAGTTGAAAGAGGGGCTGCCTCTTATATCAAAGCTTTTCTATAAATAGCGAGTCCACCACACATTTCGCCTGATCATAATAATAGGTACAGACTCCGTTTCTCACAAGTATGAAGTAAATAATTTTGTTATCAGTGATCTTTTGGTAACTAAAGGTAAATTAAGTATAGCTCCTGTCAATACAGAGAATTAAATAATTATTTTTTTTAGAAAAAATGGGTCGAAATTCTCATTGTACTAAAGAAGAAGCTCGATTGATCGCCAAATTAATGAACAGGTATCATAATTTTGTTAAAAATGCATTAGAAAGAAAACCAAGACAGGAAACCCGTGGAAGGCCACAAAAAACAACAGAAACCCTTGACCACTACATAGTAACTTTGAGCAAAAAGGACCGATTTAAGTCATCGAAGGCTATTGCAGCCGAAATTGGGAATTCAGTTAGTGCTCCAACTATCCGAAGACGACTACAAGATGCCAACCTACCAGGAAGAATTGCCAGAAAAGTCTCCACTTATGCGCAAAAAAAATATCACCATGAGGCAAACTTTTGCAAGGGACCACAAAGACTGGGAGAAACATATTATGGAGCGATGAAGCCAAGATTAATTTGTTTGGGAATGACTGTGAAAGGAATGTTCGACGCCCTAATGGAAAGGAATTCCATCCACGGTTTACAAAAAACAAGAAAGAATGTCGGTCAAGCCCGACTATAACATACTCTGTACCCTTACACTCGCATTTGCTCAGGAGTCAAACGGCCAGTTAACACCCCGCACACAACGCGGTGCGCTCTCTAAGTTTCTCTCTCTCTCTCTCTCTTTCTCTCTCGCACTAAGATTGCCTGTGTTGAACGGTTAGAGGGTATGTTGCTGTGGTTGTTGGTGGGGGGGTGGGTGGTGTTAACTGGCCGTTTTTTGCCCATAACTTGAGTATCGTTCATCCGATCTTTATCATTCCTTCAGCAAATCGATAAATAATTTTGTTTACAAGGTATCTCTAGAAGGAACGAACGATCTATCTCCCAAACTGTAGGAGATATGAAGTTTTTTCCAAATTACGGGGGCGGGAGGGGGCGTGGCAAAAATTGAAAATAAACTTGATCTGCCTGCAAGTATAAGAAATATATGTCCCATACATGTCAAACCTCTATCTCTTACCATCTCTGAGATCTCTTCGTTCATACGGACAGACAGACGGACAGACGGACAGACGGACAGACGGACGGACGGACAGACGGACATGGCTATATCGAATCGGCTGTTGATGCTGATCAAGAATATATATACTTTATAGGGTCGGAAACGATTCCTTCTCCCTGTTACATACTTTTGCACAAACTTAATATACTCTATGTACCTTCGGTACAGAGTATAAAAACAGTCAAACATGGAGGTGGCAATATAATGGTATGGGGTTGCTTCTCCTGGTACGGCGTAGGTCCAATTTATCAGACTACGAACAAAATGAATGCTGAAGAGTACAAATCCATATTGGAAACAGTTATGATGGTACCGTATGCTGAGGAAAATATGCCATTACGTTGGGTATTTCAGCAAGATAATGATCCTAAACACACATCAAGGCTGTTATCTAAATTTTTCGAGAACCAAAAAGTTGACGTTCTAAATGGGCCAAGCCAATCCCCCAACCTTAACCCCATTGAAAACTTGTGGGGAGACTTAAAAAAGAAATTGGCAAAGCATTCATTTTCAAATATACAAAAATTATGGGAAGGTGTCCAAAAACTGTGGTATGAGACACCAGTAGAGATCTGTCAGGAGGTGGATACACTGGATACTAAGTTAGGAAATACTAATTTACCTTAAAAAAAAGAACACAAAATGGAAATTAAAATTTTTTTTCTTACCAACACATGAGGTGTACCTATTATTATGATCACACTGAAAACGTATCTGAACACACAAAATGATCTCTTTTATGTTATATTATTATTCTATGTTACAATTAAGTTTATTTTTATTAAAAACAAATAGTTTAAGAACCAATGAGAACAAATTTTAAGTTTGAAACAATGAATAAAACTGTTTTCTGTTACCTTAAAGTCAGAGTTGATGTGTGTACCTATTAATATGATCAGGTGTGTATGTATCAGTGCATCTTTAAAAAATCAAAAGCGCACTATAAGCATAACATTAAGGGTCTAAATTGGCTCCTAAAGTCAAATTTTATGGCAATTTTCTCAAAATAAATCATCCCCCGGTTGATTTTTATTGATAAAACCTTATATACATTTGATTGTACAAAGTGAAGCTAACGATTTCGATATATAAGGTTGTCAAAAAAGTCTTGCGGTATTTCCGCAAGCTTGTCTTTGCAAGCGCGTAGTTCTAGTTGTATTCGTCGCATCGGTTCACGCTAGAGCTTTTTGGAAAGCTCTTTTCACGCGCTAACACGTGTTTGATTTATTGTTGTTTGTTTTTAGTCGTTCGTGAGTTATAGCGTCGCAAACATGGAGCAAAATAAAGAGAAAATACGGCATATTTTACAGTACTACTACGATAAAGGCAAAAATGCATTTCATGCTGCCAATAAAATTTGTGCAGTTTATGGACCCGATACAGTTTCCATTTCCACCGCACAACGATGGTTTCAACGTTTTCGTTCTGGTGCAGAGGTGATCGAAGATGCGCCACGGTCCGGAAGGCCTGTCGTCGAAAATTGCGATAAAATCGCTGAATTGATCGTAAGAGACCGGCATAGTAGCAGCCGTAGCATCGGCCAAGAGCTGGGCATGAGTCATCAAACCGTTATAAACCATTTGAAGAAGCTTGGATTCAAAAAGAAGCTCGATGTATGGGTGCCACACGACTTGACGCAAAGAAACATTTTTGCCCGTATGGATGCATGCGAATCGCTTCTGAATCGCAACAAAATCGACCCGTTTTTGAAGCGGATGGTGACTGGCGATGAAAAGTGGGTCACTTACGACAACGTGAAGCGCAAACGGTCGTGGTCGAAAAGCGGTGAAGCTGCCCAGACGGTGGCCAAGCCTGGATTGACGGCCAGGAAGGTTCTTCTGTGTGTTTGGTGGGATTGGCAGGGAATCATCCACTATGAGCTGCTCCCCTATGGCCAAACGCTCAATTCGGACCTGTACTGCCAACAACTGGACCGCTTGAATGCAGCACTCATGCAGAAGAGGCCATCTTTGATCAACAGAGGCCGAATTGTCTTCCATCAGGACAACGCCAGGCCACACACATCTTTGGTGACGCGCCAGAAGCTCCGGGAGCTCGGATGGGAGGTTCTTTTGCATCCACCGTATAGTCCGGATCTCGCACCAAGTGATTACCACCTATTTCTGTCCATGGCGAACGAGCTTGGTAGTCGGAAGTTGGCCACAAGAGAGTCCTGTGAAAATTGGCTCTCCGAGTTTTTTGCCAATAGGGAAGCGAGCTTCTATAAGAGGGGCATTATGAAGTTGGCATCTCGTTGGGAACTCGTCATCGAACAAAACGGCGCATATTTGACTTAAATCGCATTATTATAACCAATTTTATGAACAATTGAAAATTCAATAAAAATACCGCAAGACTTTTTTGACAACATATTATAATAAAATCATAATATATAATGCTAGAGTTTAAGAATTTTACAATTTCAATTTCTACTTACAATAATTGTGGGTCGTTGAAGTCACCAAAATGAACACCTCTAAGGGTTAAGCGAAAAAGCAACGGATCTTTGGGCGCACTCTTCTTCTTGCTAGTCAGCCAAATATTTTACACTTTGATTAAACAATTTGCACAGCAGCTGCACACTTGCCTTCATACACAAAACACGCGCGAGATGTTTATTAAACAAAAACACACATTTAAAACACTAAACTTTAGCTATTTACACTACAATATAAACAATAAGCGGACTCGCCGAGTTTTAGTTACAACGCGCGCTGGCCAGACTGATAGGAAAAAGGACTGGCTGGCCGCCAGGTGGCAGCTCTGCAGAGATCGTGGCAGAGAGAGAGAGAGAGAGATGGCGGGCGTTTAAAACTCGAAAAAAAAGTGTGGCCTACTTTTCGGCTGAACTTGAGAATTTACCACATTTACAACAAACTTTTAAAGCTCACCTCGTTTAACACAAAACAAAAACAAACGCATTCTTTTTTACACTTGTCTTGGCTTTTGTTTGATATTATGCCACAACTGAGTGAACTCCAACGGGAACTGTCAACAAATGCCAAAAGCTAGTTAACTTTTCGTTGCTTTTTTTTGGCCAAGTCATCAATAAATGAGAAATTGGTCCATACAACTAGGTCACAGTTCGGTATTATTATTTCCACCCCTTAATACAACAAATCCAAACACAATACAAATCTACATTTGAATGGTTTCATATTTTTAGGTAAAAAAAAACAAAATTATAATAATAATTTCGCAGTCAAAGATGTGTTTATTCTTTTTGCACCTTACCCACAATCCACATGAGGGTTGTGTCTCCGCCTGCATTATAGATGAAGCAGCAAGGGGGATGAGCCAATTTAGCCAAAGGGCGGGCGGCTACACTTTGAAGTTTGCCAGCTGAAAGGGTAGCCGCATAAATTTAGGAATTATTGAAATTTATTGTGGAAACTTGTACAGGAAACTGAGGATGAGGGGGGCGTTAATATGGCCATTGGGGACATGCCCGAAGTGCAATTCGTCATGATGAACTTTATTGTTTGATAATCGCCCATTAGAAGGGATTTTCTGGGTATTGTAATGGAAATATTTGGAGATAAAAAAAAAGCAGGAAGCATGGAAAAGAAAAATGCTTGAATTACTTTTAAAAAAAAAATTTAAATTTAAACTTTTATTTTATGATTTTCATTTCAATTTTAGTTTAAATTCAAATTGGAGCGCCTTTTGCTGTTGCAGTGGCGTCCTCTGGCGTCAGTTTGCGAAATTGAAAAAGTCACAGCTGGCGCTCTCTGTTGAGAATTTGCCTAAGCTCTTTTTGGTATTAGAGCGACCACTTTCGATTATTGTCAGTATTAGGGCGACCACACTCGACTATTTTTGGTATTAGGGCGACCACCCTCGATTATTTTTGGTAACACTAAGACAAAATCAAAATAGTTAAGATAATGCACCTTACCCGTGCGCCACCTTGGCAATTCGAGGCCATTAATATCATCTCATTTTGTGATGAAGATGAAGTGGTTGCCAACTTAGTGGCAATGGAGACAATTCCATTAACCCGCCAAGCCACAGCCAAAGTGATAAGAAAACAACCCCTCAGCAGCATCAACACCCCCGCCACCCACAGTATTCGTATTCGTATTCGTATTCCCCCATCACCTTGGCTGCTTCTGTTGTTGTTGTTGTTTTGCTGCTTGCTGCTTCCCCAGAGATGCACCGAAGCCACCCACATCAGTGGCAATTTTCACTCGGCGGACTTTTTTCAATTCCTAGCGAAATTCGGTTTCCAGAAGGCCGATCCGCCCACACGTCATGATGCCTTTGGCTATATCTATGGCAATGTCAGCTCCTCGGATTCATATCGGGGGGAGGCCGCAACCTTGGTGGTGCTGGACAAAGCCACCTTTGTAGATTTTTATGGCAATCGCAGTTATCGTAGTCGAGATTATGCCTGCTCCCGGATGTTTGCCCACCTCCAGTATTTGGCCTTTGATGCCAAATGTTATCCTCAGGGCAAATGGGATTTTCTGCGTCATGTGCCCTGTCCCCGGGGTCAATTGTGCAGCGATGAGGATGAGCCAAGCAACGTCATCAGTGGCCATCAGTTCACCTACGTCATCAATTTGGAAGCAGAGCCGCGGTAAATGTAGCTGATAAGCGGAATTTTCACTGGTTTATACTTATCTATTTCTCGACAGGTTTTGGTATGTGGCTCTGGTGGCCTGCTATCGGAATAGCACCACCTGCAAATGGCAAGCAGCTCCGAATTCGCCCAGCAGCACTCTCCACTATGACATGCATTTGGTCAATGTGCATCCCAATAATTCGGCTGCCCATCCACTGACCTTTCAATACTCCTACGATCAGCAAAATCTGCTGGAAATGTACCTAATCTTTATGCTTGTCTATATTGTACTCCTGCCCATGCAAATCTATGCGGTGCGTCTACAGAAGCATCCGGTCACCAAATTGTTCACTTTGAGTCTGCTCAGTGAGTTTGTCAGTTTGGCTCTGATAACGGCTCATCTGATACATTATGCGGCGAATGGAGTGGGTGAACCGAAAATGCAAGCGGCTGGTGATGTTTTGGATATATTGAGTCGCACCACATTTATGCTGATTCTATTGCTGTTGGCGAAGGGTTGGGCGGTGACAAGGCAGCAAATTAGTCGAACTGGTTGGATTATATTGATGTCCATTTGGGTTCCCTACTGTGCATTCCATGTGTTCCTCTACATTTGGGATAGGGTGAGTTGTTTTTTTCAAGATCGTCTTAATATCATTTACTTACACGGGTCTCCGGCCATAACAATAAATGCAAATGGAAATTGTCACATGTGTGTGTGTGTGTGTGAGTCAATAAGTGATTAAGGTAAACAAATTATTCCCCCGGCTGACGGCCCGCTAATAAACCTGTCCCATTTTGATACACTTGCTAGGAGTAGATTCATTTTGCTTAGAAGTTGGCTACGCAAGTATTTGCATTCTCCCTCGTTGTCATAGATCACGTTAAAGCAGAGATGGGCATGCACAAATATCGTCAAACTTTTCACACGCATACAAGCACAATTTGAGTGCGCCGCATTCGTGTTCTATAAATAGCTTTCAATGCTTATAGCGTACAGTCGGCCGCGGCAGAGGTCCTATGCACACGCTGCCACGTGTGCATTGGAACGTCGCGACGCGCCCATCTCTGCGTTAAAGTCATCATTTCGTATTCCAGGTTCTCTAGTTCGACTTAATGATGACAGAATCATTTCAAGAAATGATAAACCAGTCTTACAGAAAGATTTGAAAAGCTTTAAAAAAAAAGTCAGCACAGTTTCTGAGTAAACAACTCGAACGATATTGGTATATGATGAGAGCTCAAGTGATTTCTGATTAGATAAAATACCTCTATCATCTATGATCAAAACTCAAATGCAAGACTCATGTAAAAATAAAGGTTTTTATTTGAAATCAAGTATGAAAATCGGTCAAGCACGACTGTAATATACTCTTGACCGTCGAAAGTGTATGCTCGGTTTGGTAGCGGGGCACGTGACATAAACTATTAAAAACGAGAAGGCCAAGCTAACTTCGTCTGTGCCGAAGTTTTTATACTCTTGCAAATGCTGTTTTTGAAATGTCAGAGTTTAAGAACGCTTACATAAAAATCTAAAAAAATTTTAACTAAAACCCATTTTCCGACAGATAAACATCTGATTTCGACCAAATAACGCGAATCTTTTTGAAAACATATAAAAATAAACAATTGCGGAGTTTAAGAAAGATAAAATTTAAAACAGAAAAGATTTTTCTCACTAAGACTCATTTTCCGACCGATCGGTCCTATGGGCAACCATAAGATATAGTCACCCGATGTCGATCAACTTTTTTCAATTAGTTTGAAAGCGTTTAATATTAATAATCACCGATCTTAAGAACGATTTACTTGAAAACAAAAAAGTTTTTTCACTAAGACCCATTTTCCGACCGATCGGTCCTATGGCAGCTATATGTTATAGTCATCCGACTTTGACCAAAATTTGCAAATTTGTTTGAAAGCATATAATATTAATTATCGTCGAGTTTTATGACGCTAGCATTGAAAACAAAAAAGTTTTTCTTACTAAGACCCATTTTTTGACCGATGGTTCCTATGGCAGCTATAAGATATAGTCATCCGATCCGGTCGGTTCCGACATATTAGCAGCGTGAAGTAAAAAGGAAGACTCGGTGCAAAATTTCAACTCAATAGCTTTAAAACTGAGAGACTAGTTTGCGTAGACGGACGGACGGACAAAGCTCAATCGACTCAGCTCATCGCCCTGATCAAGAATATAGTTTATGGGGTCGGAAATGAATATTTCTATGCGTTGCAAACTTCTGGGCAAAATTATAATACCCTTTGCAAGGGTATAACTAGCTGTTTACCCGGCATTATTATGAGAGCGTTTATATTCAAAATTGAACTGGATGCAAATTAAGAACATCATTTGAACTCACACATCAAATTTCCAGTTCATAGCTTATCTAATTTCTGAGAAATATTAAATCTCTATCTTTTACAGTGTAAAACTACAGACACATTTTCCAAATCACAGCCTAAATCATTTCTGAGATGTGAACTTGATTCACTCTTGAATTGGTTCAGCCGGCTGGTTTGGCTAAGTTCATTTTAAAGTTCACATAATTTCTGAAATATATCTCTGACCTACTTTAAAACTGGTCAAACCGATTCAAAACCAGTTCGATACTGTTCATGATCCAGTAAAATATCCAACTCCATATTACCAACCTACAGACCAGACTTAAAGTTCATAGCTTAAATCACTTCTGAGATATGGCTCTGAACAACTGTTTAACCGGTTCGAAACCAGTTCGATACTGAATCAAAACCTCTCAAATGCTGGTCATGATCCAATAATAATAGGTTGTCAAAAAAGTCTTGCGGTATTTCTGCAAGCTTGTCTTTGCAAGCGCGTAGTTCTAGTTGTATTCGTCGCATCGGTTCACGCTAGAGCTTTTTGGAAAGCTCTTTTCACGCGCTAACACGTGTTTGATTTATTGTTGTTTGTTTTTAGTTCGTGAGTTATAGTGTCGCAAACATGAAGCAAAATAAAGAGAAAATACGGCATATTTTACAGTACTACTACGATAAAGGCAAAAATGCATCTCATGCTGCCAATAAAATTTGTGCAGTTTATGGACCCGATACAGTTTCCATTTCCACCGCACAACGATGGTTTCAACGTTTTTGTTCTGGTGCAGAGGTGATCGAAGATGCGCCACGGTCCGGAAGGCCTGTCGTCGAAAATTGCGATAAAATCGCTGAATTGATCGAAAGAGACCGGCATAGTAGCAGCCGTACCATCGGCCAAGAGCTGGGCATGAGTCATCAAACCGTTATAAACCATTTGAAGAAGCTTGGATTCAAAAAGAAGCTCGATGTATGGGTGCCACACGACTTGACGCAAAGAAACATTTTTGCCCGTATGGATGCATGCGAATCGCTTCTGAATCGCAACAAAATCGACCCGTTTTTGAAGCGGATGGTGACTGGCGATGAAAATTGGGTCACTGACGACAACGTGAAGCGCAAACGGTCGTGGTCGAAAAGCGGTGAAGCTGCCCAGACAGTGGCCAAGCCTGGATTGACGGCCAGGAAGGTTCTTCTGTGTGTTTGGTGGGATTGGCAGGGAATCATCCACTATGAGCTGCTCCCCTATGGCCAAACGCTCAATTCGGACCTGTACTGCCAACAACTGGACCGCTTGAATGCAGCACTCATGCAGAAGAGGCCATCTTTGATCAACAGAGGCCGAATTGTCTTCCATCAGGACAACGCCAGGCCACACACATCTTTGGTGACGCGCCAGAAGCTCCGGGAGCTCGGATGGGAGGTTCTTTTGCATCCACCGTATAGTCCGGATCTCGCACCAAGTGATTACCACCTATTTCTGTCCATGGCGAACGAGCTTGGTAGTCGGAAGTTGGCCACAAGAGAGTCCTGTGAAAATTGGCTCTCCGAGTTTTTTGCCAATAGGGAAGCGAGCTTCTATAAGTGGGGCTTTATGAAGTTGGCATCTCGTTGGGAACTCGTCATCGAACAAAACGGCGCATATTTGACTTAAATCGCATTATTATAACCAATTTTATGAACAATTGAAAATTCAATAAAAATACCGCAAGACTTTTTTGACAACATATTATAATAAAATCATAATATATAATGCTAGAGTTTAAGAATTTTACAATTTCAATTTCTACTTACAATAATTGTGGGTCGTTGAAGTCAGCAAAATGAACACCTCTAAGGGTTAAGCGAAAAAGCAACGGATCTTTGGGCGCACTCTTCTTCTTGCCAGTCAGCCAAATATTTTACACTTTGATTAAACAATTTGCAAAGCAGCTGCACACTTGCCTTCATACACAAAACACGCGCGAGATGTTTATTAAACAAAAACACACATTTAAAACACTAAACTTAAGCTATTTACACTACAATAAAAACAATAAGCGGACTCGCCGAGTTTTAGTTACAACGCGCGCTGGCCAGACTGATAGGAAAAAGGACTGACTTGCCGCCAGGTGGCAGCTCTGCAGAGATCGTGGCAGAGAGAGAGAGAGAGAGATGGCGGGCGTTTAAAATTCGAAAAAAAGTGTGGCCTACTTTTCGGCTGAACTTAAGAATTTACTACATTTAGAACAAACTTTTAAAGCTCACCTCGTTCAACACAAAACAAACGCATTCTTTTTTACACTTGTCTTGGCTTTTGTTTGATATTATGCCACAACTGAGTGAACTCCAACGGGAACTGTCAACAAATGCCAAAAGCTAGTTAACTTTTCGTTGCTTTTTTTGGCCAAGTCATCAATAAATGAGAGATTGGTCCATACAACTAGGTCACAGTTCGTATTATTATTCCCTTCCCCTAAAGCCACCCCTTAATACAACAAATCCAACACACAATACAAATCTACATTTGAATGGTTTCATATTTTTAGGTAAAAAAAACAAAATTATAATAATAATTTCGCAGTCAAAGATGTGTTTATTCTTTTTGCACCTTACCCACAATCCACATGAGGGTTGTGTCTCCGCCTGCATTATAGATGAAGCAGCAAGGGGGATGAGCCAATCTAGCCAAAGGGCGGGCGGCTACACTTTGAAGTTTGTGCCAGCTGAAAGGGTAGCCGCATAAATTTAGGAATTATTGAAATTTATTGTGGAAGCTTGTACAGGAAACTGAGGATGAGGGGGCGTTAATATAGCCATTGGGGACATGCCCGAAGTGCAATTCCTCATGATGAACTTTATTGTTTGATAATCGCCCATTAGAAGGGATTTTTTGAGTATTGTAATGGAAATATTTGGGGATAAAAAAAGCAGAGAGCGTCACTTTTTGACATTTCCATGCAAACGAAAAATGCTTGAATTACTTTTAATAAAAAATTTAAATTTAAACTTTTATTTTATGATTTTTATTTCAATTTTAGTTTAAATTCAAATTGGAGCGCCTTTTGCTGTTGCAGTGGCGTCCTCTGGCGTCAGTTTGCGAAATTGAAAAAAGCCACAGCTAGCGCTCTCTGTTGAGAATTTGCCTAAGCTCTTTTTGGTATTAGAGCGACCACTTTCGATTATTGTCAGTATTAGGGCGACCACACTCGACTATTTTTGGTATTAGGGGGACCACCCTCGATTATTTTTGGTTACACTAAGACAAAATCAAAATAGTTAAGATAATGCACCTTACCCGTGCGCCACCTTGGCAATTCGAGGCCATTAATATCATCTCACTTTGTGATGAAAATGAAGTGGTTGCCAACTCAGTGGCAATGGAGACAATTCCAGCAACCCGCCAAGCCACAGCCAAAGTGATAAGAAAACACCCCCTCAGCAGCATCAACACCCCCGCCACCCACAGTATTCGTATTCGTATTCCCCCATCACCTTGGCTGCTTCTGTTGTTGTTGTTTTGTTGCTTGCTGCTTCCCCAGAGATGCACCGAAGCCACCCACATCAGCGGCAATTTTCACTCGGCGGACTTTTTTCAATTCCTAGCGAAATTCGGTTTCCAGAAGGCCGATCCGCCCACACGTCATGATGCCTTTGGCTATATCTATGGCAATGTCAGCTCCTCGGATTCATATCGGGGGGAGCCCGCAACCTTGGTGGTGCTGGACAAAGCCACCTTTGTAGATTTTTATGGCAATCGCAGTTATCGTAGTCGAGATTATGCCTGCTCCCGGATGTTTGCCCACCTCCAGTATTTGGCCTTTGATGCCAAATGTTATCCTCAGGGCAAATGGGATTTTCTGCGTCATGTGCCCTGTCCCAGGGGACAATTGTGCAGCGATGAGGATGAGCCGAGCAACGTCATCAGTGGCCATCAGTTCACCTACGTCATCAATTTGGAAGCAGAGCCGCGGTAAGTGTAGCTGATAAGCGGAATTTTCACTGGCTTATACTTATCTATTTCTCGACAGCTTTTGGTATGTGGCTCTGGTGGCCTGCTATCGGAATAGCACCACCTGCAAATGGCAAGCAGCTCCGAATTTGCCCAGCAGCACTCTGCACTATGACATGCATTTGGTCAATGTGCATCCCAATAATTCGGCTGCCCATCCACTGACCTTTCAATACTCCTACGATCAGCAAAATCTGCTGGAAATGTACCTAATCTTTATGCTTGTCTATATTGTACTCCTGCCCATGCAAATCTATGCGGTGCGTCTACAGAAGCATCCGGTCACCAAGTTGTTCACTTTGAGTCTGCTCAGTGAGTTTGTCAGTTTGGCTCTGATAACGGCTCATCTGATACATTATGCGGCGAATGGAGTGGGTGAACCGAAAATGCAAGCGGCTGGTGATGTTCTGGATATATTGAGTCGCACCACATTTATGCTGATTCTATTACTGTTGGCCAAGGGTTGGGCGGTGACAAGGCAGCAAATTAGTCGAACTGGTTGGATTATATTGATGTCCATTTGGGTTCCCTATTGTGCATTCCATGTGTTCCTCTACATTTGGGATAGGGTGAGTTGATCGAAGATCGTCTTGATATCATTTACTTACACGGGTCTCAGGCCATAACAATAAATGCAAATGGAAATTGTCACATGTGTGTGTGTGTGAGTCATTAAGGTAAACAAATTATTCCCTCGGCTGACAGCCCGCTAATAAACCTGTCCCATTTTGATACACTTGCTAGGAGTAGATTCATTTTGCTCAGAAGTTGGTAACGCAAGTGCATAAGTAATTGCATTCTCCCTCGTTGTCATAGATCACGTTAAAGTCATCATTTCGTATTCCAGGTTCTCAGGTTCGACCTAATGATGACAGAATCATTTCAAGAAATGATAAACCAGTCTTACAGAAAGATTGAAAAGCTTTAAAAAAAACGTCAGCACAGTTTCTGAGTAAACAACTCGAACGATATTGGTATATGATGAGAGCTCAAGTGATTTCTGATTAGATAAAATAACTCTATTATCTAAGATCAAAACTCAAATGCAAGACTCATGTAAAAATAAAGGTTTTTATTTGAAATCAAGTATGAAAATCGGTCAAGCACGACTGTAATATACTCTGTGACCGTCGAAAGTGTATGCTCGGTTTGGTAGCGGGGCACGTGACATAAACTATTAAAAACGAGAAGGCCAAGCTAACTTCGTCTGTGCCGAAGTTTTTATACCCTTGCAAATGCTGTTTTTGAAATGTCAGAGTTTAAGAACGCTTACATAAAAATCTAAAAAATTTTTAACTAAAACCCATTTTCCGACAGATAAACATCTGATTTCGACCAAATAACGCGAATCTTTTTGAAAACATATAAAAATAAACAATCGCGGAGTTTAAGAAAGATATAATTTAAAACAGAAAAGATTTTTCTCACTAAGACTCATTTTCCGACCGATCGGTCCTATGGGCAACCATAAGATATAGTCACCCGATGTCGATCAACTTTTTCCAATTAGTTTGAAAGCGTTTAATATTAAGAATCACCGACTTTAAGAACGATTTACTTGAAAACAAAAAAGTTTTTCCACTAAGACCCATTTTCCGACCGATCGGTCCTATGGCAGCTATATGTTATAGTCATCCGACTTTGACCAAAATTTGCAAATTTGTTTGAAAGCATAAAATATTAATTATGGCCGAGTTTTATGACGCTAGCATTGAAAACAAAAAAGTTTTTCATACCAAGACCCATTTTTTGACCGATGGTTCCTATGGCAGCTATAAGATGTAGTCACCCGATCCGGTCGGTTCCGACATATTAGCAGCGTGGAGTAAAAAGAAGACTCGGTGCAAAATTTCAACTCAATAGCTTTAAAACTGAGAGACTAGTTTGCGTAGACGGACGGACGGACAAAGCTCAATCGACTCAGCTCACCGCCCTGATCAAGAATATAGTTTATGGGGTCGGAAATGAATATTTCTATGCGTTGCAAACTTCTGGGCAAAATTATAATACCCTTTGCAAGGGTATAACTAGCTGTTTACCCGGCATTCTTATGAGAGCATTTATATTCAAAATTGAACTGGATGCAAATTAAGAACATCATTTGAACTCACACATCAAATTTCCAGTTCATAGCTTAAATAATTTATGAGAAATGTTACATGTCTATCTTTTACAGTGTAAAACTACAGACACATTTTCCAAATCACAGCCTAAATAATTTCTGAGATGTGAACTTGATTCACTCTTGAATTGGTTCAGCCGGCTGGTTTGGCTAAGTTCATTTTAAATGCCTACAGATCAAGTTTGCAGTTTTAAGTTCACAAAATTTCTTAAATATGTCTCTGACCTACTTTTAAACTGGTTAAACCGATTCAAAACCAGTTCGATACTGTTCATGATCCAGTAAAATATCCAACTCCATATTACCAACCTACAGACCAGACTTAAAGTTCATAGCTTAAATCACTTCTGAGATATGGCTCTGAACAACTGTTTAACCGGTTCGAAACCAGTTCGATACTGAATCAAAAACCGCTCAAATACTGGTGCATGATCCAATAATAATAGGTTGTCAAAAAAGTCTTGCGGTATTTCCGCAAGCTTGTCTTTGCAAGCGCGTAGTTCTAGTTGTATTCGTCGCATCGGTTCACGCTAGAGCTTTTTGGAAAGCTCTTTTCACGCGCTAACACGTGTTTGATTTATTGTTGTTTGTTTTTAGTCGTTCGTGAGTTATAGCGTCGCAAACATGGAGCAAAATAAAGAGAAAATACGGCATATTTTACAGTACTACTACGATAAAGGCAAAAATGCATTTCATGCTGCCAATAAAATTTGTGCAGTTTATGGACCCGATACAGTTTCCATTTCCACCGCACAACGATGGTTTCAACGTTTTCGTTCTGGTGCAGAGGTGATCGAAGATGCGGCACGGTCCGGAAGGCCTGTCGTCGAAAATTGCGATAAAATCGCTGAATTGATCGAAAGAGACCGGCATAGTAGCAGCCGTAGCATCGGCCAAGAGCTGGGCATGAGTCATCAAACCGTTATAAACCATTTGAAGAAGCTTGGATTCAAAAAGAAGCTCGATGTATGGGTGCCACACGACTTGACGCAAAGAAACATTTTTGCCCGTATGGATGCATGCGAATCGCTTCTGAATCGCAACAAAATCGACCCGT
>JBAMBO010004103.1:0-167852 GCA_037044535.1 Lordiphosa magnipectinata
TTTAATATTATAATTTATTTCAAAATCTTTCGCTTTCCAACTTTATATTACCCAGGTGGGCAAGGTGGTCTACTTTACCGCACCGTTTCCGTATTTATTACTATTTTGTCTATTTGTACGTGGAGTAACACTACCCGGAGCCTGGACTGGCATCAAGTTTTATCTATATCCGCAATGGGAGCGTTTGCTGGACTTAAAGGTATGGGCCGATGCGGCAATTCAAATGTTTTTTGGCCTAGGACCCGGCTGGGGTGGCATTGTGAATATGGCCAGCTTTAACGCGTTTCGCAATAAGGCAAAATTTGATTGCATTTTGATAATATCAATCAATGTGTTTACCAGTATTTTTGCCGGTTTTGTGGTGTTTTCCGTATTGGGATTTTTGTCGGGTGAGTGTGGGTAGGGAAAGCGAAAGTTACATTACATTAATTTGTTATATCACAGTAAAATCTGGCATACCAGTGGCCACGGTAGCCACAGGTGGAGCTGGCTTGGCATTTGTAACATATCCGGAGGCCATAGCCATGTTACCTTTGCCACAGTTCTGGGCGGTGCTATTTTTCTTTATGCTCTTTCTGCTGGGCATTGACAGTGTGGTAAGTGGTTGACAAAAGAAAAGGAAGACATTTGCTTTTTTATTTGAATTTCTCACTTTTGTAGTTTGTACAACTGGAGGCCATTACCTCCTCGATGTTGGATGAAATTGAGTATCTGAGGAATCATAAGTGGAAATTAACTTTAATTATGTGTATTATTTTCTTTCTCCTAGCATCTATTATGTGCACGAATGTGGGTTTAACTTAGTTTTTTCATATCCTTTGGATGATTTTCAGCTCCATTGGATGAAAATCTAAGATCAATTGAACATTAAATGGATATTGAAACTATCCAACCAAATGGCTAAAGAAATTATCCAATGGATATTCAACAAATATTCTTAACCACTTCCTAGTTCTTTGATTACCCAGGCTGGCATGTTTATACTACAGCTATTCGATTGGTATTCCTCAGCCATAGCCGTTATAGTCATTTGCTTAGTGGAAATCATTATGGTGGCATTTATCTATGGCATTGATGAATTCATGCTAGATGTGGAATACATGTTGGGTACGCAACCAAGTCTATATTGGAAAATCTCTTGGAAATGGATAACACCGGTAGTGCTTATCGTAAGTTGGTAATGGGAATCACTTAATATTATGTATTTAATTTTAGTTCATTTTATTTACGAGCATCATTTTTATTCGGACCATCAACTACAACAATATTTCATATCCACAATGGGCCATTTGCATAGGTTGGGCCAGTTTTTGTTCTTCCGTGATGTGGATACCCCTCTATGTGCTGTACATTATGATACGCAAACGTGAAACCCTCTGCGATAGCCTGAAAAAACGTTTGAGACCCTTAGATTGGACACCAGCCGATCCCGAAGATCGTGCCGGCTATGAAGAATTCCGTAGGCAGCGTAGAACGGCCAGATTTATGTCTGAAACATCTGAAGCGGATATGCTTAAATAAAAAACAATATTTTATGCAGTTTTACATTTTTATTGAATTAATTTATATCTTCGGTAACCTCGTACAATTGATGGGTTAGATCTGTTGTGCCCATGGCTTCCTCATATTTCTGACGATCTTCCGCTTCCAGGGGATACCAGTCTGTGGCATGACAAGCTCGTCGAAAACGTACACCAAATGTGCCCTTTCCCTGCCACATGGTATATGCACCATAGCCAGGTAAAGCCAGTAAGGGTATTATCATAAGAACTATGCTAAATATTAATAATGCAACAGACGAGTACATATGCTCAAAAAACGAAATAAGTGCACCCATAAGCTGAAAAAATAAAACAAAACCAGTTAAAGTTTGGAGTTACAACAAAAAACAAGGCTGCATATCCAGTCCAGTACCGAAATATGAAAGAAGATACAATTTTTTATGAACATATTGCTAAATATTTGGTTTAACGCCTTCAGATAGGTGTTGAAATGCAGCAGCAATTAACCTAGCTAAATTATGTAAAAGATCTGCACTTTCCACTATTCGACGGCATTTATATGTGAAATTCAAGCCATCTACATATGGGTCTTTCTTTTATAAGTCGAACAATTAAAAAACTCACCATTTTTGATTTCAATAAAAAAAAACCGAAATTAGATCTCGACATGCCCACCAAAACGTAATTTTCGAATTTTGTCGTGGTGCAGTGTGACCATAGTGTGCAAACTAAATTATACCACCACCAAATTCAACATTCCTGTGGCAGCTGTATGATATAGACGTCCTAGACATCCTATGGCAGCTATATGATATAGACGTCCGATCTGCCTGAAGTTGACATTTTTTAAAAGCTTCATAAATATAAAGCTTAATAGCCAAGTTTCAGTCACAAAGCTTTAAAACTAACATCTCGGCAAAGCTTTATTTAAGGTCCTATTTTTATTTGTTTATAACTTTAAAAATTAATATCTTTTAAACTATAAAAGTCTCCAACTTTTTGAAAGCACCGTAATTTAAGTTATGTTTAGGGCAATGAAATGTATATTCTTAGAACCTATATCATGGTGGTGAACATTAAGAAAAAATTATATATAAACTTTAGCAACAATTACTTAATACAATTAAAAAATTTAAAAAGTTACTAAATTTAGATTTTGATAGATACAGTAAAATACTGTTTAGCAATATCAACACGAAACCTGTCCAATTAACCAAACCGGAGAAATCCGGTTTTTAAAAAACCCTTTTTATTCTATTTTTCCGTTTATTGACGATTTTTGAAATTGTTTATAAAACTAACAAAAAATTTTTTTGCAAAACCGCAAATTACGTTTTGGTGGGAGTGCCGAGATGCAATTTCGGATTTTTTTTTATTGAAATCAAAAATGGTGAGTTTTTTATTTGTTCGGTTGACCCATATGGGCATTTCCACAGAAAGGTAAACGAAAAACCGAAAACATCTATTCATTAAATGCAGCTAACTTATCCAATGGATATCAATATAAGTTCCTGAATCAACATTTGTATGTTAATTATGATTACGCAAAAGGATACATATATAATTTTATAAAAAACATCAGAAGTACGGCGTTAGAGAAAGGCTTGTCACGTAACGTATGTCACGTTGCGTATCATAATGAGTCAAATATAAAAAAAGCAACATTTATTTTTGACCGAATCAGCTATAAATATATAGTTTCAACATTGCAGATCATATTAAAGTTAGTTGCATTAAAAAAGTCGAATGCATTCCGCAGAGATTTGCTCTTTTGTGAAAGCAGACAAAACGCACTTCCGTATTGTGTCACGTTGCGTATGCCATTTTGTCTGCCTGTATCTTGGGACCATATTGTCTACAACTCTCAGCTTTTACATTTAATAAAGTGCTACTCAAGTGCTATCCAAAATTCAATATGCGGAAATTTATGGTAAAACTTTTCGTTGTTTTTCTTCATAATAAAGGCAAAAAATTCGTACGATTGTCACGTTCGTAGCTGTGGAAATGCCCAATTCCAAAATTTTTTTGGAGTTGATGTCCCCGAATCGGATGATAATTGGCCCAAATGGAGCTTATTATGAGAAAAGGTTAACCCCAAAATTTGATATTTTTTGGAGTTTTTGTGTACGCTTAAAAGGGTAAAAGTGTGAAATGTTCAGGCTTAAAAAACCCTTTCGAAATATTTATTTGGAAAAAAAGCATTTCTTCAAAAAACTTAGTCTAGCAAAGAAGACCCATCCTTTCAAAAAAAAAAACGTATATATAAAGCCGCATTTTTTCCAAACATTTTGAGTGGCTGAACATGTCGGTAACTCGAAAATTAAAGCCATTTTTGTCACGTAATCTCAAAAATATCAGTATAGAAAATTTGCTTGCCAGGCAATACTTACTGCTCAAAACCTTTATCAATGGGCAAATGACCATTTGAAAACCATCAATGTATTTTTTTTGCATCACAAAAGATCACGAACAGTCTACAGAATGTTTAAAAACCTGGTTCGAAAATTGCAAAAACCATCAAAGGGACGCTTGGGATTCATCATGCGGTTCCAGCGAATGATTTCTCTCTTAGGGGCCGCGCACATATGCAGCTGAAAGATGAACTGACAGCAGAACTATAGGCCGAGCTTTAAGGTTTCAAAAAACAAACACATTACATGCATGCAAGTGCGCACACTATGCGCTTAATTGAACATTTGAATTCAGCCGTAAGTACAGCTTTGTTTGAATGAACAAGCATGCTTGATTATTTCAGCTCGTTGATAAGCAGCAGTAATGGACTACGAAACATTATTAAATGAAATTGCATTAAAAACTAAAACAATTTCAATAGAATTGTCAAAAAATGTTAATGCTACAAGTAGTGTTATATGCTCTTTTATCACAAAATTACATGCAAAATTAAGAACCTCACATACATTTTTATGTACATAGATGCGAATGAATAAGACTTTCCTCCTTCTGAATGCGATTTCCCATTTTATTTAAAAAATTGTCACGTATTGAAAATATAAGTGTCCATATCCATTCACGCGTATTCATAAAAGTTTTGTGGATACGTTCGTAATTGACTATATTAATTATGAAATTCACCCAATGTCTCTCACAATAACAATATCGTGAACCCATATTCTTTTTAAATTAAATTTGCGACACCATGTTGCTAGCAAGAATAAAATGAATAAGCTAAAGCTCAGGTCAGCAACATGTGTGCGCACCTTCAAAATTATGGGTGTGCCGAATCGAATTCTGTTGTCTTCAAAGCTTTCGGTTCTGCAATCAGTTCATCTTTCAGATACATGTGTGAGCGACCCCTTAAAGTTAAGACATCGAGAAGTGTTATTTTATGTTTTATTATATTTTTAATCAGGGCTGCAAACCCAAAAAAGTTTTCGGTACCTCCGGTTTGCTGGTTCGAACTAAAAATTTGAAAACGGTTAAGTTTCGGAAATTTGAGTTTCGAGGTTTTTGGAGCGTTGGTTTTGGTTCGAACCTTGGTTCTTTGCACATTTTTTCCAATATATTTAAAATAACAATACAATAAATAGGTATACACATGACGCCTAGATACATTGTTAGTTCGAATTTACACGGTGAAGCAAACTTCATTAAGTTCCTCATGAAGTTTTTGTTTGTAGGGAAGATGTGTAGGGGGGCAGTCGAAGCAGGCAAAGCTTCATGGCAAGCTGGCAATGAAGTTTATAGATATGTGTATATGTAAGTAAAATTGGCTCAAACAGCACCTCCAGGAGGGACAGGGCCAAGCATCTCTCAATCTCTTGGCGTGTGTGCTTATAATTTTTCGCACAAGAGAAAGGGGGGACCTACAGTTTAACGCCGAATCCGAACGGCAATAGTTAGAGAATTTTGGCTTTTTCATGGCTAGTTACTTTACACAGCTGGCGCCAGTAGCTGGTGAAGGTGATTGGGTGTGTAAAAGCTTTTTCTAAAGGAAGAAAAAACTTTTTCTATTAGATAATCCGAGGGGGGATCGAACCCACAACCTCCCGCACCAGCAGCCACACATACAACTGGTACGCCACGCCCGATATGTATATGTATAAGATGAAAAATGTGTGCCAGTTTTCTCTGATTTAGTGTCTGTTTATGTTCTGTACCAAAGGTACAAAGAATATTTGTGGAAATGTATGTAACGGCCAGAACAAAGCATCTCTGACCCCATAAAGTGTTATCATATAATCACTTTCGCAGGGGCAAAGTATTATATATCATAGTCTGGCTTGACCGACTTTCCGTATTGTAATATTTCTAATTGTCGACTCTGCTGTAATATACATAGAAGGGTACCCAAATAAATTTTAATGTGTATAATCTTTTTTTTGAACCGAACCAAAAGCTTGGGTTCGGAACGGGTTCGGGTTCATCTATTTTCATCCTCGTGGTTCGGTTTAGGGTTTGGTTCACAGTAAAAAAAAAGCCGGAATTCAAAATCGGCTTGCAGTCCTGTTTTTATACCCTTGTAGAGGGTATATTAAAATTGTCCAGATGTTTGTAACGCATAGAAGGAAGCATCTCCGACCACATAAAGTATATATATTCTTGATCAGCATGACAAGCTGAGTTGATATAGCCATGTCCGTCTGTCCGTCCGTCTGTTTCTATGCTATCTCCTCCGTCAGTTTTAAAGCTATCGTAACCAAACTTTGCACGAAGCTTTTTGGTACAAATACGCTGCACATTTGTCGGAACCGGCCGGATCGGATGAATATAGCATATTGCTGCCATAGGAACGATCGTTCGAAAAACTAGTTTTAGTAAGAAAAAACTTTTTTGTTTTCAATGCAAACGCCCCCAATCCTCGTATTTAAAAGTTTTTTATGCTTTTACATAGTTCCACCAACTTTTATGAAAATCGTACAACTATATAGTATAGCTGCCATACAAAAGATATGTCTGAAAAAAAGTCTTAGTATGAAAAACTTTTTTTGCTTTTAATGCTATTGCTCCCAAACTTGTTACTGATCAATGTTATATGCTACCACACAATTTTGCCTAGTTTGATCTAAATCGGATACCTATAGCATATAGCTACCAGAAGAATCATCTGTCGAAAAAGTAGTTTTAGTAGGAAAAACTTTTTTGTTTTTAACGCAAACGTGCCCAAGTCTCGTATTTCTAAGTTTTTTGTGCTTGCACATAATTCCACTAATTTTTATGAAAATCGGCCAACTATATAGTATAGTTGCCATACAAAAGATATGTAAAAAACAAGACAGTAGGAAAAACTTTTTTGTTTTCAATGCTATCGCTCCCAAACTTGTTACTGATCAATATTATATGCTACTACAAAATTCTACCGAGTTTGATCCAAATCGGATGACTATAGCATATAGCTGCCATAGGAACGATCGGTCGATAAAGTAGTTCTAGTGAGAAAAACTTATTTTTTGCAATGGTAGCGTCTTTATACTTTCCAACTATGAATATTATCAGTTTCCACACAATTTGGGAAAGTTTGGTAAAAATCGGATGAATATATCGTATAGCTGACATATAACAAACAGGCAAGCAAATGGTCAAAGTAATGGCGCCATCTATAGCCGAGTTTGGGAAATAACTCAGCTAAGAATGTTCGACGAAAATCATTTAAAACCTTAATTCTATAAATTATACAACCTACAAGTGTATATAAACTTCGGTCGAGCCGAAGTTAGCTTTCCTCTATTATTATTAATATTATAAAGGGTAGGACAACATAACTGCCGTATCTGAAATGAGCGTCATTCCGCTCAACGATAACCTGGAGGGCTGGGCGTCGTCTCATTCGAAAGGTGGGGTCTTAAAGTTTTGTTACCTTCCAGTCAGGCGTAATCATGCGGTGGAGCAACGTGCAAAGAGCATTTGCCTATTTATACAACAGTCGCTCAGGAGTCAAAAATATACCTAGGTAATTTTAAATTAAAATGCATAGCTCATCAAATTATATTAATAATAAATATTAATATTAAATATTAATTCCAAATAATGTTATAAGTCCAGGTTGATCACAATATTTTAAATTTTTGAAGCATTGAAGTCAGGAAAAATACTAAATTACAATGGCATTTGCCCTGCAAAATTGTGACTAGTGCAAAAAAAATAAGTAACATCTTGTAACACTGAGCTAGAGCCGAATAAATAAATTAAATTAAAAATCAATTGCCTTCGCGAAAATGTCAGCAACATTATTCAATTCATGCAAAATATAAAAAATTCTTGGAAAAATAATTTCATTAAATCAGACTCTTCTAAAAACTCAGGCTTCACGTGTTTCCTTTAAAACTGTACACTTTAAATGCTTTTCAGAAGTTTGATTCTGTAACTGTTTAACATTTGGATATCTCTAAGACGGTATTTGCTATGAACTTTAGCTTATATAGTAGCAATTATATCATGTGTGTGGGAAAATCGCACACTCTGTCACTTTCGACAAAAAATTTGCGATTTAAAACCGGTTTTCGTTACATAATTGGTCTAAAAATCGCAAAACCATGGCGAAAGTGAAAATGGGAGCACGGCTCATAGTCCGTCTTCCTCTTTTCTAGCATGAATCGTATAGTTTTTGATTACGGAATATTTACCGGACGTCCAGTTAAAGCCACAAACAGGAACAGGATACTTTTGTTTTCGATATGGCAGAGCGCGGGAGCATCTCGGCTATAATATATGTACGAAAAGTACCTTGTACCTTACCTATGGAAAAGGTAAATGAAAATTAAGACCGAGGTAAGGTAAAAGCTACTTCCAAACACTGCTGACTGACTGTCACTACCTCACAGCCCAAACCTTAAGTGATAGAAATCTGCATTCTAATTTACTTTGCCAAATTCCCTGCTTTCATTGCCGACCCCTGTTTTGAAACGGGCATCTGGAATTTGCGAAATTTGCAGCCTTGTTTAACAATTAAAGTATACAAACCAGCAACCATATCAGCAAAATAGGAGCGATAAAACGCAATATGAAAATTTTCCAAGATGCAAAAGGTTGACCCAGCATAAACTCAATATCACGTTGAAAACGCTGACGTCCATACAGCCATAGAACCACCAGAATGAGCAGTAAATGTAGTAAACTATTTGAAAATATGGCATCCACGGATAAGATGGTGAAATTTAAAATGCCATGCTACAAAGAAAAAGATATTGGGTTAGAACAATATCAACGCTTTTTCCAAAAATATACTTACATTAGTGCAAAAGAAGAAGGAACAGCAGGACAGAGCGCCCAATAAACCAAATGTAACCTCACGTTTGTACAAACGCAGCACTTCAAACTCATCAAACAGGGTCGTGAGTATGGTAAAGATTTGAGTAATCTGTGGACAACATTCCAACAATTATAAGAATAACTTGCAAAGCTAACCTACCATAACAATCAAGGCCGCCATTAACATCATACTATAGTACACAATAGTCCAGAAATTCGGCCATTTCAGGGAGGCCAGCGCACTGGCACCAGACAGATAAAGCATCCAATGACTATCCACATTCTTAACAAATGTTTCCTGATCAATGCTCTCTTTGGGAAAATAAAAGTATGTCTGGATTATTTTTTTCTAGAACTAAAACCAATAAACTTACCCTGACTATAACTATCCAGCAAAAAGTTGACCAAGCCAAACATAATGTAAATGAAACTCTGTCCAAAGGAAATTATCCAACTGTAGCTGATGATGTTGGTTTTAAAACTATTAAAACTGGACAATGAAATAACGCTGCCCCAGCCAGCACCCAAGGCCTGTAGCATGATGATGGGCATTGATACGGCACCAAGTAGCATCGGATCCAGTCGTGGCTTTACAAATTGCGTCAGTCCATCCATTGCGCCAGGCAGAAAGAGAAAACGCAAAAAGCAGATAACCAATAGAATTATCGTTCCACTGACCATATAACGCAATAGCCTGCCAAATTTCGCTGTCTCCAAGGAGGTATAGAATATTCCAGCAATAATTAACCAAATTAGCACAAAATAACCAACGAAATGCCAGGAGAGCTCGTACTCTTCTTTACCAAAAAAACTGCTCGTTGGCATATACTCAAAATGTGATCTGTTAATTAAAATGGTTTGAATGTTGGATTGTATGTAAAAGATCAGAGTTTAAAACCGTAACCGAAAACGTAAGCTCGTAGGCCGTTTGTAAATTTGACAAGTTGCGCTGTGATCTTGTCAGTGGTTGGAAGATAGGAATGAACAATTTTTATTCGCGCTTAGACCCTTGATAAGTTTGCTTGTGGACATTACTATGCCTCGATCAAAAACAAGCATTTTCCGAAATTATAGTAAGTGCAGTAATATGCAAAGTAAAGTGTAGATGTGTACTGGCTGTGTGTAGTTGCTTTTCCTTACCATGCAAATATTTACTTTGTGTTTAATTTAATGACGGACATTTTTCAATGCATAGGTCAGTGCCAGTTGTTGTGGCTTTTCCGGATCAGTTTGCGTGCTTAGGCGTGGTCTGTACATATATTATTGCTAAGGGACAAAACCAAATTTTCAAGTTGTGCGGAAATTTCTGAATTACATATTATTCTCTTACTGTCATGTTGATGCTGAACATTTTCTTCGACCATGTAGGGAATTTTGGTTCAAGCGACATTTTTTCATAGTGCACATCTACTTAACTGCACAATTTGGATCTAAAGGATGAAGGCGATGATTAAAGTGCATTCCTCAGTGAGTTCTCCGTCGATTTGAAGTGCACAGGTAAAGGATTTGATAAGAAAAGTAAAGCATTTTATTAATATTGCGCGTTTTCAAGGGAACAGCCTATCGCCCTAACCTTAATCCGTTTCGGTTTTAATCTCTGTAGTAAATATGACAAAACTCTTACTTGAAGTACAACACGGAAGGCACATCAACAATAGTTTCTGAAGAGAAATCCGTCACATTGTCGGTCTCCGACAACCCCAACTGTGTCTCATTAATGTTGCAGATCTTTAAAGCAGAAATTTTAAATTGAAAACTTGTTTATTTTTCTTATAGCGAATTTAGTGCCTTACAATAAACGACTGATTGGTGTTATTATTATACCAAGTTGGAATGCTCTCACAGGCCCAGGGCAAGGTGGGACGAAATGAGTTTAGTATAAATAAAATTGGTACAGCCGCAAAAAGGCTGTAGTAGATCAAAAATGCAATACTCATTAACAAGCTGATGTACCCCATGCCTGCAGGAGATATTAGTAAGCATTAGTCACAGCCAATTGATTTAGATACTCCTCGACTTACCTTTAAAAAATGGTGAAATACGCAAAGCAGAAATAAATCCACTGCTGGAGAATTGTCCCATAAACGAGTGGATAATCACAATTGGGACCAAATATAAAACCATATAAATATAGTAGGGCATCATTCCAAATACTAAAAATAAATTTAGATTAAGTTTGATACTTTGCTGATTAGTGGGAAAAATATTGAGTAATAAGAATAAATGATAGCCCAGTGTGACGATTTTCTAAAAAAAAAGAAACTATTAAAATCACAAATCACAATCCACAATAAATAATCATTCTCAGAGGCCTTACTCATCAATGCTGATAACTTTCAAAGAGCTCTCCCTTAAAAGGGGGTCAATTTTTATACTCTGTACCAAAGGTACAGTTTTTGTAAAAGTATGTAACAGGGAGAAGGAATCATTTCCGACCCTATAAAGTATATATATTCTTCATCAGCATCAACAGCCGAGTCGATATAGCCATGTCCGTCTGTCCGTCCGTCTGTATGAACTCACAAATGTCAGAGATGGTAAGAGATAGAGCTTTGACATGTATGGGACATATATTTCTTATACTTGCATGCAGATCAAGTTTATTTTCAATTTTTGCCACGCCTCCTCCCGCCTCCGCAATTTGGAAAAAACGTCATATCTCCCAAAGTTTTGATGATAGATGGTTCGTAACTTCTAAAGATAGTTAGTAATTAGCATTATATAACGATTTACCAAAGAAATGATAAAGATCGGATGAACAATACTCAAGTTAGGCGCAAAAAACGGCCAGTTAACACCCCGCACCACAGCTTTCCATTCAACAAGGGCAATTTTATTTTTATTTATTTTATTTTTAATTGCAGCTTCGTCTAAAAGACACAGCTACAATATAATAGAATATAAAATGATACAAAATAAGGGGGATAGAAAGGAAAACAAAAAGAGTAAATAGAAGAAACGCCTTCCGATCCGGTGGGGGTAATTTATTTTGTCGCTATGACCAGCTACGCCCCTGCTCGCAGCGTTGGTGATCGGAAGGAATTTCCTAAAAAAAACTAGATACTATGCAAGTGCAAGATTGTGAAGAATAAAAGACCGCAGGCCTTCGTCGGAAAGGTTATCACTGAGAAGAGGAAAGATATTATTGTAATCCCTACACAGAATGCGAAAAGGACAATTAGAGGCATATAAAGTAGAAGCACCAGGAAGCCTCAAAGGAATATAGTTTCGTGTTTGTCTTGAAGGGAAATTAAGGTTCACGCGTCCGAGTAGGTACTCAGCAGCAATATTACCCTTTATAAGCTTGTTTAGAAACATTATACCCAACATGGTACGTCTATGCTCAAGTGAAGGTAAGTCTAAAAGCTTAAGCCTGGAAATATAGGGAGGAAGTGTCAACTGTGGATCCCAACCCAAATTGCGAAGGGCAAACAAAAGGAACTGCTTCTGGACAGATTCGATACGTTTACACAGGGTGAGTGCTTGAGGGTTCAAAATACACGAACCAAACTCCAAAATAGGCCTCACTAGGGATATAAACAAAAGCTTGGTCGTGTAGGGATTATTGAACTCCTTAGACCAACGTTTAATAAAACCTTACAATCCCATGGCTTTATTCACAGAAAGTTCAATGTGAATGCCAAAAGAAAGTTTATGGTCGAGGGTAATACCCAGATCATGGAATGATTCAACTTGTTCAAGTTGATAAGAATCCAATAAATAGTTAATCAGAAGAGGGGTTCTACGATAAAATGTCATAGATTTACACTTGTCCCTGTTCAAATGCAACAAATTGTAAGAGCACCACATAAATATGGAATTCAAATCAACCTGAAGCAAAGCAGAATCGTTGGGCGAGTTGTGGCTCAGGAATATCTTTAAGTCATCTGCGTACATCAGCGCACGAGAATGCTTAATTACATTAGGCAGGTCATTAATAAATAACACGAAGAGAAGAGGTCCAAGATGGCTGCCCTGGGGAACTCCAGAGGTCACAAATACCGGATAAGAAGTGCTACTATTATCGACTACTTTCAGAGTTCTAGACTGGAGATAAGATTTTATCGAATTAAGCAGCCCCAGTGGAAATCCCAGCAGACGCAATTTCAAAATCAGAAGGCAATGAGAGACACTGTCGAAAGCCTTACTAAAATCAGTAAAGATAACATCTGTTTGTTTACCTTGAGTGAACCCATGAATCACTGAAGAAGTAAATTCCAGTAAGTTTGTAGTAATGGATCTGTTTTTAACAAATCCGTGCTGGTTCGGCGAAATAAAAGGAGAACTTGAGTGCTGTAACTGAGATGTTATAATCTGTTCAAAGAGTTTAGGTATTGCAGAGAGTTTCGCAATGCCCCTGTAGTTTGAAATGTCAGATCGAGAACCCTTTTTATGTAAGGGAATAATGAAAGATTCTTTCCATGGAGTTGGAAACCTAGACTGCTCAAGTGATTTGGAAAAAAAGTGTGAGAGAGAGAGAGAGAGAGAGAAGCTTAGAGATGACTCCTTGGATGTATTACACAGTTCGACAAAATCCAACTTTTTTTAACCCTCTACTGCATGAGGATAGAAATAATAAAGAAAACAATTTTTTTTATGTAAATATGTGTTTATTTAGGTAAAGATAATATATATTTGGACAAGTTTTTTTTTGGGGGGGGGGGCATAGTTTGGGGGGAAAAGAAATTAAGACATATATGGCTTGGTATGCATTTAGCGCATTTCAGAGTTTGCCATATATGGCTTTCTATGCAATTAGGTTACTTCATGTGAAAGTTGGTAAAACAGTTTCTTTTGTCATTATAGCATAGAAATACATTGCATTTCTCACAAAAAGTGTATGAGCGGAAAGAACAATTGTTTTGGCAGAGTTGCCTTTGCTTTTTCCAGGTGGAAAAATGCCCAATATTGTCCACCCGAACAGAATTCAAGGGAATTTCCTGGTGCTTTATTCTTTTGCTGGTAGAAGGAGTACCTTCCCTGCTTGAAGTCGGGGTTGAAGTTGCTTCTTAACTTTTCCTGCCTTGCACAGGTGCTCAGCTTTTAAAAGTTGAAGTCGAAGAGTGGCATATATTGATCTGTCTGACGACGCCATAGAATCCATGAATAAACCACGCACATATCAATCATGTGAAAAAATATTTTTTTATACCATTTTCTTGAACTCAATTGAATTCTATAAAGTCCCAGTAAAGAATCCAGTAAGTCAACGCCACCCATATGGTAATTGTACACATCAACTGCCTTAGGACAGTCTATTTCTACATACTTTTTGTCTTTCTTACTGAATCGGTTTTTTGTTGAAAACAGGATTGCTTCCCACGTATTTTGACTACTTTATTGTCAAACCAAGAGACGAGGCCAAGCTGAACTCCATCGATATTAGCAACTTTTTCGACCATGCTTCCACCTCCTTGCTTTTCCAATTCTTTTTCAGTTGGCATCTTTGAATTAGGTACTCGATTAATCTTTACCGTACCCAAAGCCAATATACCATTTTTCATAAGGTAGACTTCATGTTTGGGACTATTGAACCAATTGTCGAAAAATAATTTGTAGTTTTTTCCTTTTGGTACGGTTGCCGATAGTCATGATACAACATTACCGCTTACTCCCAAATTAGGTGCTCCTTCCGGATATGTATCACTTTGGGCTCCCGCAAAAATAACAAAATCGTAGCTAAAACCTGATACTCCACTCAAAGCAAAATTTTTGAAGCCCCATTTGTGAGGCTTTGCCGGATTATATTGTTTTAAGTGGTGACGGCATTTCGTGGAAATAATTTGCTCATCAACGACCAAATGTTCTTCCTTAGGTACGAGCAGTAATTGATTACGGATTTTGTCCAGCACTGGTCGAATCTTGAATAGCTTGTCAAACCCGGCTTCACCTGCCAACTTCATATCGTCATTATTGTTGAAGTGCAGAAAACGTATTATAGTTTCCCAACTGTTGCAACTCATGGTGCCATGTATAAATTCTTGACCAAGAGTCGTATTCCAATAGAGTCTTGAAGAAGGTAATTTCACCAACGACATGTATATGACCATGCCGATAAATTGCTCTACTTCATTTCGAGTAATAGTAGCGGGCCTATTTATATCAACTTGGAGTGCATATAGATTTGACTGATCAACGAAGAAATTCATTAGATCGTCGTTAAAAAAAAAATTATAAAAGTCTGCCGGTGTCTCCAGTTCATTGATACAAGTTGGAAGATTGACATTTCCTTCAAATGGAAAGTTCTCATCCGAATACGGTGGCAAGTGACCAGCTTTTCATATCGGTGCTCCTGTCTTTTTTGGCATTGGCTTTGGCTTTGCTTTCGAAGTGCACGGCCTTTCACAGCTTTCATCGGAACTACTCTCATCGGTCTCCGAAATATAAACATCTTCCTCTTGGAATTTTTTATTTCCAACATTTCGTCCACGTATTGCAAATTACCGTAAAATGATTGTGCATTCATTTCTAAAAAAAAAAAATTTTATATGTACATAGAATATCATGCACGCGTTACTGCATGTACAGCCATATATGGCTTCCGCAGTTTTTTGCATAAAATAGTACATGTGATGCTTACCTATACTCAAACTATATTTTTTTATGAAAGAAAACTTTCTATTCTGTTAGAATAAAAATACTCTTCAGCGATAAAAGTGTTTTTTAGTGGAGCAAATAAAATTTTAAAATCAGCAAAATTCACTTTCGTTCATCTGCTTGAGACGCTTGCACAAAACTGATTGAAACTTGTGATAAGGCAACACAAAAATGCTCTGAACATAGAATTACAACAGGAAATAGTGCAAAGAGAATAACATTCAAAGACTATTTCACTTAAATAGATCTCTGATTTCGGTAATAAGAACCTATTCAGTTTGAATAAATCGAAGGGAGATGAGTAACTGAAGCCGTTGATTAATAAAATGCCATGATTGTTGGAAGACATTTTTCGTTTCTTAACATTTTTAACTCAATAACATTTCGTTTTATGGCAAGCAGAGTTGGCTGTCTCACAATTTTCAACTATTTTTACGTCTGGCTCATAGTCCATATATGGAGTGGTTCGTGGGTAAATATAAAATTGGTACTCCAATTCGCGTTTTTTTTTTGGCTGTCGAGTACCATCTCTTAGGGAAGTGCAATAGTCCATTATACCATCAGAAATATTGATTTTAATAAAAATCTACCGTGCGCTTTTAAAGATATTCAAGATTTAAGGTTTAACTCCTTCTGGAGGTACCTTAACCAATTGTACGATGGAAGTGAATTTTTTGTATGGCGTTCCCCATGACCCTGTCCACATTTGCTGAATTTTTCAGATTTTTATCTTAAACCCTTAAAAACTAAGTTCAAATTGTTGTCGTTGTGTGTTGCAGGTACATACATAAGTACCCACAAAAAGCGAACCGAGGCTTCATTTGAAAAACTGGGTATGAGGTGATGCTTACAGAGGTCATAATTTATCATAATTTAACGGTCTCATGCCGGGGTTTTTTTTAGTGTTGTACTATGTTATAGTCGGGAGCAAATGAACTGGTAGAGAGTATGTTATAGTCGTTCTTGACCGACATATGAAAGACATTACCCAGTACTATTGACTTTGTGACTATTGCTTGACTTGAAGCAACGGCCTCAACGCGAGGTTACTATCGACGCAACAACGCAAATCTGTACTCGGTGCACATGCTCAGTACTACCATAGAATAACAAACGCACATTCATTGTAGCTTTGGTACTACGAATTCATCAGTTACTACACTCAAAGGATATAGTTCGTCGACCCAACTAAGAAACAAACACAAACATCACAGCGAGAAGTATACACAAGTTTTCCTCCAGATTGAGACTTGTGCAAATTCTGTAAATAATCGAACATCCCAGTTACACTAAAAATTTAAAAATCATTCGTTTTCCACATGCACATCAAAAACAAGTGAGAAAGTCGGTCAAGCCCGACTATAAGATACTCTGTATCAGTTAATGGCGTCGCTTGCACACTCAAAAAAAAAAATCAATACATACGGGATCAAATCATTCCCAATCGATAATGAAAACAACGTAATCGCGGATATTCTTGACCCGTTCCGAAAAAGGATTGAGTTGATCCGACTTTTTTGATCCTAAGAAGGTTTACATCTTAAAAAAAATTGAATAAAGCAACTAATTCGAGAACAATTTAATCTCAATCTTTTTAAGTAAGTTCGAGATTGTTTTTGAGCTCGATATGTAATATTGATTTGATACCAGGAAAGATACATCTCTTCTTCCTTTCCTCCGTCATATTCCATAGGATATCCTTATCAGAGAACGGCTTCGTTCGATTGCAAAACGCTCTCACATTATTTAACACCCAAATAAACAGGCTTCGCGCTCTATTCATCAAATTTGCATACTCAACATGTTCGCAGCAGAGTTTTATTCGAACCAATTGTTGGCACTCTGATTATAATCATGTTCGACTTCATTCCAATCAGTTCGGTTGATTGTTCGTTTGGCTCAACGACGCTTGTTTAGAGTGAGCGAAAATCACCTCGTATGAGTAAACTTTTGTAAAGACGCATAGGCGCTGCTGGCAGATATGGAAAAAAAAAGAGGAATGCTCTGGCATTGCTCACGATGCGCTGGCCAGTCAATTCTGAGTTTTGTTCGATCGAACACACAATGCGTTTGCCGGTAGGCATCTGATTATATTCAATACTGAGTTTTGTTCGATGAATAAATATGAACACACACGTTGGATCACATAACTCTAGCTCTCTCACATAACTTCAGCTCTGAGTTTTGTTGATTGATTAAATGTGAGTAAGAATTTTTGTGTATGAGCCAATCAAGAAAAAAGTGATTTTTGTAGTTCTCTGATTCTTATACACTTCAAGACACACAAAAGTTTTGGTTTATTTAAAACTTTTGAAAAACAAAGATATTATATATAAAAATTTATTCGGTTCAACTGGGATTCGAACCTACGACTATACGCACTGAACACGAATGGAATGGCATCTCATCGCTTACCACCATCGCCATCGTTAGTTGCCGCATGTCAAAAATGCTACTTAAACTTTGTCGCTCTCTTTCTCTTTATTATGAACATGAGATCTCAAAGGGGATTGAAGTAAGCACATTTGGAATGATACAATTTCGAAAGGCTGGGGCCATTCCCTGAAATCTTGAATTGTGTCGAGTATCCTGTAAATCGAGATTGAATTTTCAAGCTCATGCCGGGCTTACTCCAAGAATAAGAAATAGAGTAAAGCTAAATTCGGCTCGACCGAAGTTTATATAATCTTGTAGTTTGATAGCGCCACTATTTTGAGCATTTGCTTGCCAGTTTGTTATATGGCAGCTATATGATATATTCATCCGATTTTTACCGAACTCCCCAAAATTGTGTGGAAACTGAGAATATTTACAACTGGAAGGTATAAAGACGCTACCATTGAAAACCAAAAAAGTTTTTCTCTCTAGAACTACTTTTTCGACCGATAGTTCCTATGGCAGCTATATGCTATAGTAATCCGATATGGATCAAACTTGGCAGAATTGTGTGGTAGCTTATAGTATTGATCAGTAACAAGTTTGACAGCGATAACATTGAAAACAAAAAGTTTTTCCTACGAAGACTTTTTTTCAAACATATGTTTTGTATCGCAGCTATACTATATAGTTGTCCGATTATCATAAAACTTGATGGAATTATGTGATAGCATAGAAAACTTAGAAATACGTTGTTTGGGGACGTTTGCGTTAAAGACAAAAAAGTTTTTCTCAGTAAAACTACTTTTTGGACCGATGGTTTCTATGGCAGCTATATGCTATATTCATCCGATCCGGCCAGTTCCGACAAATGTGCAGCGTATTTGTACCAAAAGGCTTCCCGCAAAGTTTGGTTAAGATAGCTTTAAAACTGACGGAGGAGCTAGCATAGAAACAGACGTACGGGCAGACGGACAGCATTACGTTGTTTTCATTAACGATTGGTATTGATTTGATCCCTTATGGATTAATTTTTTTTTGAGTGTGGGTACTGAAGGGGGAGTACTGTGGCAGCTATTCATCATAATACCGCGATACCGTTGTTGTACATCTCTAGCCCTAATCAGTCTTAGGCCTTGGACCTTGCCAACAGCATGCTCCTCTTCAATTATACAGTAATTGTTAGCATTTAAGTAATATGAAATAAAGTTAGTTACCTAGTAGTGGCGCCTATTGCTGAGTTTGGGAAATAACTCAGCGAATATTGTACTTCAATTTTGGAATGAAAATTATTTAAAACATTTATTTACATAAATTATACAAGGCTGCAAGGGTATAAAAACTTCGGTCGAGCCGAAGTTAGCTTTCCTCTATTTTTTTTTTTTTTGAATTACTTACTGATAAGTGACGCAACGCCCCTAAAAATTCCAAACTAAACCAATTCTTATTTACTTAGATAATAATATAAATACTCACAACCCATTTCAAAGAAATACCAAAAGGAAGACACAAATAAATCCAATTTCAGGGCTAAACCAAAGCAGGCAAAAATGTAATCCGTTGGCTTTTCCCATCTGCCACGCTCCAAATCAGGCCGAAAGGGCTTCTGGCCCGTCTCATACGAAGTCTCACAGACCATGATGGACAAAAATATCAACTGAATTATCTACAACAGTTCAAAATCAAATGGCATAAAACTAAAAATGAATAATTAATGCAAACAAATGGCACTCGAACGATTAAAAGCTGTGAAAAAATATATAATTATTTTTTGTGTGCTCGCGTTTACTTTAAATTGATGTACTAATTAGACGAAACGATGCCGGCAAACTGAAACTGAATGTGAATTTGTTGTCGAGAACTAAAAACAAAAAAGCCTAACAACTTCCGATAGATGAGTCGTGGGGTGTCATAGTTGAACAGTCTGCCAGAGTAGATTAATTTTAGACAAATTGTTGCAAAGCATGGAAATGTTTGATGTCTCTTAGCTTTAAAAACTATTGAGCAGAAATTTTGTTGAGAGAAATTGTCTAATATGTCGGAACTGGCTGCCAAATTAATCGGTGAAAATTGTTTGTCTTTAGTTTATGTATGGCGATTTGGTCCAATTTGATAATTTAATAATTATTTTCCATATAATTTTGTAAGTGTATTCAAAATTCAACACCCTCGAAGTAAGCTTTGTCTTCCCGTTTTTATAATCAATGCTTTTTGCTTTTGCGTATGCCTGTGTCTACTGTAGATTATCCACGTACAGCTGAGAGAAATTGAAATTTGTTTAGAAGAATCGCCATTACAACAAAGCCGATTATAACAAGTGAGAAAGTCGGTCAAGCCCGACTATAAGATACTATGTACCAGTTAATGGCGTCGCTCGCATTTGCTCGCTCATTATACGTGTTATACGCGCTATACGCTGTTATATGCTCATCTCTAAGTTTATCTTTCTCTCCCAAAGATTGTGTTTGTTTGCTCATAACTTGTGTATTGTTCTTCTGATCTTTATCATTCTTTCAGAAAATACGCAATCTTGAAACCCTTATATTGGACACCATGAAGAGTTCCCATGCACTCAGATTTATGTCTGAAACATCTGATGCGCATATGCTTAAATAAAAAACATATTTTATCCAGTTTTACATTTTTATTGAATCAATTTACTTCCTCGGTAACCTCGTACAATTGATGGGTTAGATCTGTTGTGCCCATGGCTTCCTCATATTTCTGACGATCTTCCGTTTCCAGGGGATACCAGTCTGTGGCACGACAAGCTCGTCGAAAACGTACACAAAACGTACCCGTTCCCAGCCACATGGTATATGCACCATAGGCGGGTAAAGCCATTAAGGGTATTATCATAAGAACAATGCTAAATATTAATAATGGAACAGACGAGTACAAATGCTCCATAAACGATATAACTGAAGCCATTACCTGAAAAAAAAACAGAAGTACAAAAGTTAAAGGAAAAATAGCAGGGAACTAAAATAAGTCTTATCTTTTTATTTTTGAACTAAGAATTCATAAGTAAGGAATAATCGGAGAAACGTTTGGAATATACCAAAATGATTCTTAGGCAAAGGACTATATAAACTCTGCAATATTTTTATCGGAGTAGTTTTTTGAAAAAAAAATAATTTTTGAGTTATTTTATATTAATTACTCAAAAAAAATTTTATTTATTGAAATTTTTAATTTAAAATTAAAAAACTATGCTTATTTTTTGATTTTTTTTTAATATTCAAAAAGTGAGCATTAATTTTTATTTACTCCTCGAAATATAAGTCTCAATTTTGAATTTTATTATTAAACTCAATTTCAAATATCTCCGTCCCCATAGAACATACACTCATATTTCTTTTTATACCCGTTACTCGTAGAGTAAAAGGGTATACTAAAGTCGTGCAAATGTATGTAACAGCCAGAAGGAATCATTTCCGACCATATAAAGTATATATATTCTTGATCAGCATCAACAGCCGATTCGATATAGCCATGTCCGTCTGTCCGTCTGTCCGTCTGTCCGTCTGTCCGTCCGTCCGTCCGTCCGTCCGTCCGTCTGTCTGTATGAACACCTAGATCTCAGAGACTAGAAGAGCTAGAGCAACCAAATTTGAAATGTAGACTCCTATTGTCTGCACGCAGATCAAGTTTATTTTCAATTTTTGCCACGCCCCCTCACGCCCCCGCAATTTGGAAAAAACGTCATATCTCCTACAGTTTTGATGATAGATGGTTCGTACTTTCTAGAGATATCTAGTACTCAAAATTATTTATCGATTTGCTGAAGGAATGATAAAGATCGGATGAACGATACTCAAGTTATGAGCAAAAAACGGTCAGTTAACGCCCACCACCCACCCCACCCATAACCTAAGCATTGCGTTCAGCAGCAATCTTAGTGAGAGAGAGAGAGAGAGAGAGAGAGAGAGACTTAGAGAGCGCACTGCGTTGTGCGTTGTGTGTTAACTGGCCGTTTGACTCGTGACCAAATTCGAGCTGCGACATTAAGGGTGCAGAGTATGTAATAGTCGGGCTTGACCGACGTTTTCAAAAGTTTTGTTGTCTGATCTGTTTATCGTGATGAATTTGGAGTCATTTATGTTGGATTTAGTAATTGACAAATGTCTATTAATATCTGGCGGATAATAAATAGCCGAGTTAAAAAATGTTGCATACTTTTCGGCTGACCCACCTCAGGCATACAGGAAGGCTAATAAACATTTGTTTCCATGAGTAACGGGTATATCGAAGTCGGTTAGAGCCGACTTTAACTTACGCTCTCGTTTTTATTTATGAAAGGCATGCCAAAACGAAGAATTTAAGAGAAAAAAAACCGACAAAAAAAGATGCCATAGGAGTAAAAGAATGACGAAACCCTTGAAATGGCCAAAAACCAAGTTAAATTTTTATATAAAAAATTTTGTAATAAAAAAATTTATTTCGAAAATGTTTGAATAATTCTTTTGGGTTTATTCAGCATAAAAACGAAGAAGATTTTTATCTGCGCGAAGTTGAAGCCATAATATTATATTTGGAATTGATTATTTCAGGGCTGCAAACCGGTTTTGAACCGAACAGGTTCGAAAAAAAGCCTTTTTTATTATGTTTTATCCTTTATTCATCCTTTTTTAATTGTTTTAAGGCTTTTTATCAATTTCAACTATGTGGCATGGCTTTCATGTTGATTTCCCGCCTTCGACTATCATTTTTCTAAGCGATGCAACCCTGTTTGATTTGTGTGTAATCGAAATCAGGCGTATCGAGTATCGGTTCATTGCGCTTTAAAGTTTCAACATGCCGAAAGACGTTTACAATCAAAAATTACGCGAATCTTGGTTAAAAGCACCAGAATTAAAGAGTTGGATGTGCCGAGATGCCAATTATCCGGATCCGGAGACATTTCAAATACTGCAATTGCAGCTTAGATCCAAAGATTGACCATAAAAACACATGCAAAATGCAGTGCCCTTTGCACAGGTAAACAAAACTACGTTTCAGCCACTTTCAACCTCAGCAGCTTATCGTTAGGAGACAGTACTAGCAATGTCTTCGGTTAATTGGAAGGAATGCATTATATGCACACGAATTTGATTCTGATAATACCACTCTCGATATGAATTAAACGAAAACAAAGATATTCGAAGTCCACGTCAGACGGTACAGACGTGTATAATAATTGGCCCTGAAGATGATGGTGAGCAACCGAAATATATCGAAGAAATGGCATACACATCTGTGAGTTTCATTTGATCTCGAGCCGGCTAAACTCAAATTTCAACAATTTAGAAAGGTCGCACACTATAAACTTTTTGATATTCATTAAGGCTTTATTAGATTAATAAGGAAACATTGTTTGTCCTGTTTTTGTATCTTTTTATAAAAAATCTGTCCGTTTTCTGTCTTTTTTTCTGTGTTCAGCCGTCCTTTTTTTGTGTAGAGGCGTTGGCAACACTGATGTAAACACCTATGTACATTGCACCATGTATTGAACGTTTTATTTTTCATCTTATACATATACATATGCGCCAATCTAACCAACCCGGTGCATGCTACTGCAGAAACATGTCAGCCAATTACAAACAGAAGTGTGTGCCACACGCAGCGTTACCAATTTAGCTATTTTTCCCCACCAGATTTAGCGATTTTGTAAGCTCGAAAGCCGGAATCTATTCAGTTTTGCCGGAGCCTGCAATTCTAGCTAATTATTTGACATTGTTTAGCTATTTTATATTAATCTCTGTTAAGTTTTAACATTTCTAACAGTCGATATTTGGTGGGAAAAATAGCTAAATTAACAACACAAAGAAGAATCTAAACAGAAAGAGACAGAAAGCGACAGAAAACACACACGTCAGAACAATAAAAACGCGCATTTCATTTCGTTTGAGAAGTTTTGAGTTTTCAGTTCTGAGAAGACTTGAAGCAATGACGACAAATTTAACATTTACGAAATTTACATACAATGTAAGCACTAATAAATCAGAATGTCACGAATGCAAACCAAATATGACCGAAGGGAATGCAGCAAATTTAATGCGGCACCTTCAAAAGAAGATAAAAGCATTTTCAACCAAATCATTGTGAAAAAAAGTTCCAAGTGTGGCGAATAAACACCAATCGATGCTCAATTTTGTGAGTGAAAGACTGATTAAAGTGCATACGGAAACGCATAATCAATCGGACTGATGATTTATACACTAGCAATGAAGGAAGTCCATATCCAGCCAACGAGCGCCAATCTAACGTCAATTATAATCTACGTCTTACAGTCTGTGAGGAATGGTTATTCCTCACAGACAGAAGGGTAAGGGTAAGACGAAAGGGGAAGAGCGGCGAATTCGCTGCTTAAAGGGGAATCAAGGCGGAGGGGAAAGGAAAAATGAATGGGAGTCCATGGGAATAGCAGCACGATAGACGGCGGATGCGCAGCAAATAAACGGAAGGATCCGTTTAGTTTGGAGCAAAGGCTAGTTGTCGCAGTCGCTGCAATTAGCTGAGGGGGCGATATCGCTGGCGATTCAAAAGAGCGCTGTTGCTAGGCAGAGGAAAGTACCGTATATAAGGGAGGAGACAAGGAGAGACCGGGAGACAGCCCGGGAGGGCTATATAAGGGGTCGCTGACGGCATATGTGAATCGGGATCTAAGCGATTGCGGAACGAATCTTAAAAGTACAAGTGCGGCGAAACGGAATATCCCAGAATACTACAGACGGGAAATCGAGTGCGGAATCCTTGAACAGGATACGGAACAGTCCTCGTGGAAGGACTTGAACCAGATACATGAAATCCAGGCGGAAGGATATTGACTATTATCGAGAAAGGTAGCTGTGTGCACGTAGAGCCTGTGTGTTGAACGCTGATTCGACGTTATAGCCAGCGCTTCCTTTGAGTCCTTGAAGGACGATAGTAGGGCAGTACGTGGGAGTTGTGCGGAATAGGCGAACCGGCGAGTCAAGCGATTGCTTGGACGTAACGCGAACGAAACCCTGCGAACACGGCGGTTAGCCGGATAGGAGGCGTACCTTGCGATTGTGCAAGGATCCATCAGATAGGTTTATGCGACTGTACCATATTTATAAGTGAAACATCAAAGTGAACACTAAAGTGAACCACGTCGCTGCTGAATAATAGAATAAAGAATTCCCTGTGTTGTTATTGCAAGTCCAATATAAATTTGTTGGAATGATCCTCGATTACCCTGAGCATAGCCTGCATAGGTTTTCGGGTCAAAAAGGACTCGTTACAAGTCTTACAATGAATTTAAGCGTCAGCTGTATACCTATTGTATGGTAATTTTTTATATATTGGGAACCAACACCAAAGCCCAAAATCCTCGAACCTCAAATTTCCGAACCTTAACCGTTGCACTATGGGTTTTTTTTTCGTTTTTTTTGGCATCAACTTCAAATTGAAAGATAGAAAGCTAAGTTTTTGCACATAAATTATTCAAATTAAAGTAGAATTTCGGTTTTTGTTTATTTTATGATTCGACCACGCCTACATCCCCTTCCCCCAACACGGTACCTAAAATTATTTGGAAAATTCAAAATAAATATGTTTTTCGATAGATTTCATCTGTTGTGTGTATTTGTACTTACTGAAACAATTAGACATAAATAAAAACATCTAAAACAACCAATTTGGGCCAAACTTATTAAGAAATTTGGTCCTTGTAACAAATTTTTTAATGTTAACCAGTTTTTAACTGTTGTGCCTTAACAACTGTGCCTTAGTTCCAAAGTTTTTAGTATTAGTAGGTTATTTTCCCCAATTTTTTGCTGTATATGCTGTTTGACAGCGGCCTCTGAGCGTTTGTGGCTGACAAAAATGTGTAGCAGCTCTGCATGCTCAAACGCATATCCCTCTGGAAAAAGGCGATTTTTCCGCGAAAAAGCAAATTAAAGCAGACAAACGAAGTTGCATATTATTCTGGACACTTTAGTTAGTAACTCCACATTTAAATACCTGAGCACTTTGGAGTGCCTTGCGAGTTCTACTCCACGAAACACTGCTAAATTTGCTAAGATTAATCAAAAAAGCACACATAAATAAAATACGTTTCACGAGGACAAAAACACATAGAATTGACGAATATGTTATAAAACTCTTGCTTTACATACCTGAACTACGACTTTGCATCATTTAAAGTTGTATTTTATTTATATGTGGCCAACGAGAGCAATAAAACTTTAGCAATGCTTTAAGCTGAACTGTACACAAAGCTACCACGTGCGTAATCAGCTGACTTTGACAGTGTATCGATCAATCAGTGTGACCGTGAAAAATTTTATCGATTGATTTTTTATTTAACTAGAGTATTATAAACATAAAAATTAAAGTTATTTCAAATAACAGAGCAACATTTTTTTTGGGTTTATGCCAAAAAAAACGAAAAAAAACCCAGTGTGCGTTGGTAAATTTTGGTTCAAACCTGCAAACCGGAGGTTCCGAAAAAATGTTTGGGCTTGCAGCCCTGGATTATTTTATATTTCTGGCCTAATTAAAAATAAAAAGTGTTTTTTACCCAGTTTTTATACCCTTGCAAAGTGTGTTATAATTTGGGTCAGAAGTTTGCAACGCATAGAAATATTTATTTCCAACCCCATAAACTATCTATATTCTTGATCAGGGCGACGAGCTGAGTCGATTGAGCTTTGTCCGTCCGTCAGTCTGTTTCTATGCAAACTAGTCTCTCAGTTTCAAAGCTATCGAGCTGAAATTTTGTACAGAGTCTTCTTTTTACTGCACGCTGCTAATATATCGCTCACTCCAATGAATTGGAATGAATGTGAATTGAGATTTACAACATTCAATCGATGAGGAATTGAATTGAATTGAATATAGAGTGAGGGTCGAATATATTCAAAAAAATATATCGTAATTTTCAAGGTGAAAAAACCAATTACGAAAGCGCGAAAGTAAAATTTATTCTGTAGCAAAATTAAATAAAAAAGCCTAGAAAACTTTGTTCTTACAATTCAATATTGAATAAAGAAATTTATTTAATTTACATTTTCAGGCTTGGTTGCAATAGTACAACGTTTTTCAGTTATCAAATTCCTAGTAACTGAAAATGCTCTTTCAAAATCCGCATTGGTGGCAGGAATGCAAAAAAATTTTACAACTTGCTCTGTATAAAAGCGGATAATGCCACTAACCGAAAAAACATAAAAACATATTTTGTATTAAATTTGCCTAATACAACTGATTAATCTAAGAACGCTTTGTGTTTTACTTTTTACTCATTCAATCAATTCGCATTGTATATTCATTCATTCACATTCATTCGATTTGAGTATTCAAAAATTTTACATTCAATGTGAACGAATTCAATAAAAATTCATTCACTTAAATATTTGTACTGAAAAAATCATTCATATTCTTGAGTACTCATTGTTGCTCATAGTTTGAGTGCACTCATGCAGACCTCTAATAGATATTAGGCCTAGGATAATGTATAATAAGCCACGAGGTTCTAACTTCAAAATTGTGGCTCTGGAGTTTGAGGGGGGAAGGGGGAAATTTCCCAAATCTGAAACACACTTGATCTGGGTACGGTATACACCAGAGTCCGGCGCGTCCCTATCTTCTGTGTATACAACTCTGCTGTGAGGGAGCCACGAGCTTATATTGCGCTCTTTCACAACAACTTTGGGCTAAATGAGCGTAGCCAAACACACACACGCAACGCCAAAATGAGCATAAGTGTTTTGCCGGCCTCTGGTATACACCAAAAATTTGTTTTTCTATCTCTTATAGTCTCTGATATCAACGCGTTCATACAGACAGAAGAACTGTTGACGCTGATCAAGAATATATATACTTTATAGGGTAGGAAATGTTTCTTTCTTCATGTACATACTTTTGCACAACTTCATGATCTACTTTTACCCATTTTCAATGGGTACAGGGTATAAAAAGACATGACCCCTATTTCGGGTCCTAGGAATCGAACTGCATCATTACTTTTTTGAGTAATTTTTCAACAACTTTGCTTTTTTTTAAGGGAATTAAACATTTTTTAACAGTCTGTAACTTAGGTTAGGTTAGGTTGCAATGATTGAAATGGGTGAGAATCCCATTTCATCACTTAGGCCAATGAAGGCCCGTTGTGTTTCCATATAACCCTTTCTACGCTGCGATCGTAGAGGGAGGGTCTTTCCCGTTAAACCATTTAGAAAATATCACAAATTTGAGTAGAGAGGCTAGATCTATTTCAGAGACAGGTCGTTTAGAAAAGGACGACCCAAAACTGTGAGTCGCCGTCTGCTGAGAGCTGGGCAATGACAGAAGAGGTGTTGTACACTCTCCTTCCCGTCCACTGAATTGCAGTTTCTACAGAAGTCATTGTGTCTGATGCCGAGCCTTGCGGCGTGTCTTCCTATTAGGCAGTGTCCAGTAAGGGCCCCTACTAGTAGGGAAATATGCAGTCTTTCTAGACGGAGTAACGCCCTAGATTTTTTAATACTAAGAGTAGGCCATGTAAGCCTAGATACTTCACATGTGTGAATTGTTTGCCATCGATTCATGGTTATTCGATGAGTAGTTTCCTTGTAGCTTAAAGGTCGCAAGAGGCACCCCTATGTTGCTCTTATCCGGTATGAGCTGAGTGGTGGTGCCAAGTCTGGCGAGGTGGTCGGCCATCTCGTTGCCTTCAATGTTGCAGTGTCCAGGCACCCAAACGAGATTAATTTCAAAATGCTGAGCCATCTCATTAAGAGATGCATTGACTCCAAGACCACTTTGTATCCTGCATCAGGTTGCAGAGAGTGTGGGGAAATTTGCCTTTTGTGATTATGGCAACGTCATCCGCATACGCTATCACCGTGTGTCCTCGCAATTCTATGAGTCGCAACAATTCGTTGACTGTTACCACCCAAAGGAATGGCGAAATAACACCTCCTTGAGGAGTGCCTCTACTTACATATCTTCGTGCGCAGGCATCTCCTAGTTGCGAGTTAACCAACCTGCTTGTAAGCATGAGTCGGATGAACTCCACCAGGGTTGCCTGCACATTTAGATTTGTCAAGGCAGAGGCTATAGCGTTGGGGAGAACATTGTTAAAGGCACCCTCGATGTCGAGGAATGCTGTAAGCGCATATTCTTTTGCCTCGAGTGATTCCCCAACTTTCGAGACAAGAGAGTGGAGTGCTGTTTCTGTTGACCTTCCCTTGCTGTATGTGTGCTGCGCTGGGGACAGAGTGGATGGGTCTATTGTCTGCCTTAGATGGGCATCTAGTAGTCTCTCCAGTGTTTTGAGGAGAAAAGATGACAGGCTGATCGGCCTGAAGTCATTTGGTCTGACATGGCGAGGCTTTTCCTGCCTTTGGTATGAAAACCACTTTTATATCTTTCCACAGTGTGGGTATATACTGTAATCGAAGGCAGCAGCATTGCACTTTTATAGTCTCGTAACTTGGCTTTATACATCTCTCAGGATGTATCCAGGTTAGTGTTCTTAGCTGAGTTGAATGTCTTTCTACACTCTTTCCTTAGTATCACAGGTGTGAATTGCGGAGCTGCATCTAGATTTTTCACTATAACTCTCTTATACTGTTTCCAGTTCGTTTTTTTAAAGTTTTGTGTTTGTTTAGGTTCGGGGCATGATTCTATTAGCTTAAGCTCAATATATCTATCATCTGAGAAGGAGTGGTCTGATAGAACTATCCATGAAATAATATTTTCTATTAGAAACTCTGAAATGAGGGTGATATCTAGTACCTCCCTCCGAGTTCTAGTGACAAAAGTTGGGTCAAGTCTGTAACTTAAACAGTGTTGTTTATTTTGGTGAACTTTTTTCAGCAAAGTTTCTTGGAATGTTCCTGGCTAAAAGTTTTGGGAACAGTCCAATGCCCGGGATTGGGGCTTTGGCGGCCTTTTAGGGAAATATGTAAAAAATATCTTTAATATGGAAAGGGTATATTTAAATTGTCCAGATGTTTGTAACGCATAGAAGGAAGCATCTGGTCGGAGATGACATAAAGTTTATACATTCTTGATCAGCATGACGAGCTGAGTTGATATAGCCATGTCCTTCTGTTCCTCCGTCCGTCTGTTGCTTTTCTTTCTCCACCGTCAGTTTTCAAGATATCTTATTGTCGGAACTGGCCGGATCGGAAGCTGCCATAGGAACTTTCGGTCGAAAAACTAGTTTTAGTTAGAAAAACTTTTTTGTCTTCAATGCAAACGACCCCAAACCTCGCACTTTTCAGTTTTCAATGGTTTTACATAATTCCACCAAGTTTGATGAAAATCGGACAACTATATAGTATAGCTGCCATACAAAATATAGTTCTGAAAAAAGTCTTAGTAGGAAAATCTTTTCTGTTTTCATTGCTATCGCTCCCAAACTCGTTACTGATCAATATTATATACTTACACACAATTCTGCCAAGTTTGATTCAAATCGGATGACTAAAGCATATAGCTGCCATAGGAACTATCGGTCGAAAAACTAGTTTTAGTTAGAAAAACTTTTTTGTCTTCAATGCAAACTAGCCCAAACCTCGCACTTTTCAGTTTTCAATGGTTTTACATAATTCCACCAAGTTTGATGAAAATCGGACAACTATATAGTATAGCTGCCATACAAAATATAGTTCTGAAAAAAGTCTTAGTAGGAAAATCTTTTCTGTTTTCATTGCTATCGCTCCCAAACTCGTTACTGATCAATATTATATGCTTACACACAATTCTGCCAAGTTTGATTCAAATCGTATGAATATAGCGTATAGCTGCCATAGGAACTATCGGTCGAAAAACTAGTTTTAGTTAGAAAAACTTTTTTGTCCTCAATGCAAACGCCCCCAAACCTCGCACTTTTCAGTTTTCAATGCTTTTACATAATTCCACCAAGTTTGATGAAAATCGGACAACTATATAGTATAGCTGCCATACAAAATATAGTTCTGAAAAAAGTCTTAGTAGGAAAATCTTTTCTGTTTTCATTGCTATCGCTCCCAAACTCGTTACTGATCAATATTATATACTTACACACAATTCTGCCAAGTTTGATTCAAATCGGATGACTAAAGCATATAGCTGCCATAGGAACTATCGGTCGAAAAACTAGTTTTAGTTAGAAAAACTTTTTTGTCTTCAATGCAAACTAGCCCAAACCTCGCACTTTTCAGTTTTCAATGGTTTTACATAATTCCACCAAGTTTGATGAAAATCGGACAACTATATAGTATAGCTGCCATACAAAATATAGTTCTGAAAAAAGTCTTAGTAGGAAAATCTTTTCTGTTTTCATTGCTATCGCTCCCAAACTCGTTACTGATCAATATTATATACTTACACACAATTCTGCCAAGTTTGATTCAAATCGGATGACTAAAGCATATAGCTGCCATAGGAACTATCGGTCGAAAAACTAGTTTTAGTTAGAAAAACTTTTTTGTCTTCAATGCAAACTAGCCCATACCTCGCACTTTTCAGTTTTCAATGCTTTTACATAATTCCACCAAGTTTGATGAAAATCGGACAACTATATAGTATAGCTGCCATACAAAATATAGTTCTGAAAAAAGTCTTAGTAGGAAAATCTTTTCTGTTTTCATTGCTATCGCTCCCAAACTCGTTACTGATCAATATTATATGCTTACACACAATTCTGCCAAGTTTGATTCAAATCGTATGAATATAGCATATAGCTGCCATAGGAACTATCGGTCGAAAAACTAGTTTTAGTTAGAAAAACTTTTTTGTCTTCAATGCAAACTAGCCCAAACCTCGCACTTTTCAGTTTTCAATGCTTTTACATAATTCCACCAAGTTTGATGAAAATCGGACAACTATATAGTATAGCTGCCATACAAAATATAGTTCTGAAAAAAGTCTAAGTAGGAAAATCTTTTCTGTTTTCATTGCTATCGCTCCCAAACACGTTACTGATCAATATTATATGCTTACACACAGTTCTGCCAAGTTTGATTCAAATCGTATGAATATAGCATATAGCTGCCATAGGAACTATCGGTCGAAAAACTAGTTTTAGTTAGAAAAACTTTTTTGTCTTCAATGCAAACTAGCCCAAACCTCGCACTTTTCAGTTTTCAATGGTTTTACATAATTCCACCAAGTTTGATGAAAATCGGACAACTATATAGTATAGCTGCCATACAAAATATAGTTCTGAAAAAAGTCTTATTAGGAAAATCTTTTCTGTTTTCATTGCTATTGCTCCCAAACTCGTTACTGATCAATATTATATGCTTACACACAATTCTGCCAAGTTTGATTCAAATCGTATGAATATAGCATATAGCTGCCATAGGAACTATCGGTCGAAAAACTAGTTTTAGTTAGAAAAACCTTTTTTGACTTCAATGCAAACGCTCCCAAATCTCGCATTTTTCAGTTTTTAATGATTTTACACAATTCCACCAAGTTTGATGAAAATCGGACAACTATATAGTATAGCTGCCATACAAAAAAGTGGTCTGAAAAAAGTCTTAGTTGGAAAAACCTTTTTTGTTTTCAATGTTATCGCTCCCAAACTTGTTACTGATAAATTTTATATATACCACACAATTCTGCCCAGTAAATATATATAATCTTCGGTCGAGCCGAAGGTAGCTTTCCTCTATTTTGAAAGTAAATAAGTATACAAACCAGCAACCATATCAGCATAATAGGAGCGATAAAACGTAAAATGAAAATTTTCCAAGATGCAAAAGGTTGACCCAGCATAAACTTAATATCACGCTGAAACCGCTCACGTCCATACATCCATAGAACCACCAGAAGGAGCAGTAAATGTAGTAAACTATTCGAAAATACGCTATCAATGGATAAGGATAGTGAAATTTAAAATGCCATGCTAGAAAGAAACAAACATAGAATTAGATCGAAATCAACGTTTTTGTTGATTTTGCCAAAAATGTACTTACATTGGTGCAAAAGAAGATGGAACAGCAGGACAGACCGCCCAATAAACCAAATGTAACCTCACGTTTGTACAAACGCAGCACTTCAAACTCATCAAACAGGGTCTTGAGTATAGTAAAGATTTGAGTAATCTGTGGACAACATTCCAACAATTATAAGAATAACTTGGAAAGCTAACCCACCATCACAATCAAAGACGCCATTAACATCATACTATAGTACACAATAGTCCAGAAATTCGGCCATTCCAGGAAGGCCAGGGCACTGGCACCCGACAGATAAAGCATCCAATGATTATCCACATAACTAATAAATGAATCCTCATCAACGCTTTCTATATAAAAAAATATAAGAATGTCTGAAAGTTATTTCCAAGAATTAAAACCAACAAACTTACCCAGATAATAATTATCCAACAAATAGGAGACCATACCAAACATAATGTAAATGAAACACTGTCCAAAGGAAACTATCCAACTGTAGCTGATGATGTTGGTTTTAAAACTATTAAAACTGGACAATGAAATAACGCTGCCCCAGCCAGCTCCCAAGGCCTGTAGCATCACGATGGGCATTGATATGGCACCAAATAGCATCGGAGTCAGTCGTGGCGTTACAAATTGAGTCAGTCCATCCATTGCGCCAGGCAGAAAGATAACACGCAAAAAGCAGACAACCAATAGAATTATCGTTCCACTGACCATGTAACGCAATAGCCTGCCAAATTTCGCAGTCTCAGAGCAGGTATAAAATATTCCAGCAATAATTAACCAAACCACCACAAAATAACCAACGAAATGCCAGGAGAGCTCGTAGTCGTCACCTCGTGAACCATGATACCAATGTCTCACTGGTAAGGACTCAAAATGTTGACTGTAAATCAAAATGGCATGAAATTATATTGTTTACAGAAGATGTGGCAAAACACTTACTTGAAGTACAACACCGAAGGCACATAAACCTCATTAGAACGAAAATAGAAATCCGTCTCATTGTCTGTCTTCGACAACTCTAACTTGTGAATAGTTCTTATTGCACATCTTTAAAGCAGAAATTTGAAATTGTAAACTTGTTTTGTTTTTTCACAGGGAATTTGCAGTCTTACATGAATCGACGCCTTGGAATTATTATACAAAGGAAGAATACTCTCACAGCTCCAGGGCAAGGTGGGACGAAATGAGTTTAGTATAAATAAAATTGGTACAGCCGCAAAAAGGCTATAGTAGATCAAGAATGCGATACTTAATATCAAGCTGATGTACCCCATGCCTGCGGGAGATATGAGTAAGCATTAGTCACAGTCAATTGAGTTAGATACTCCTCGACTTACCTTTAAAAAATGGTGAAATACGCAAAGCAGATATAAATCCACTGCTGGAGAATTGACCCATAAACGAGTGGATAATCACAATTGGAACCAAATATAAAACCATGTAAATATAGTAGGGCATGATTCCAAATACTGGAAATAAAAATTTGCTGATATAGGCTTATACATAGATGTGAAAAAAATTTAGTTTCATAGCCGATAAGAAGTAAGAGACAATATGTATAATAGACTAGCCCTTAGGAATATTTTTTTTTTTTTTTTTAAGCGTCGTACGGAAATGGTTTCTCCTTGAGCCCAAATGAGACCATAAAAAATTTGGGGCCGATCGGATAAAGTTTGATGGCCGCCCCATCGAACTAAAGATTCATAGAGCAAAATGTATGAGAAAAATGGGGAGGTAAAATCGAGGTTTGGATCATAGAATTTAATACAATTGTTTTGTCTGCCATATTTTGTGGCCAATTCAAGATAAAAAGAACGAAAAAAATGATTTAGCAGAACGTTTTGTTTATTTTTCACATATTTTTTTTTCAAAAATTGTAATTAAAAATATAAAAAAAAAGCTTTTACGATTACTTCTTATATTTCTGTATGCTTTGCGTTCTTAACCTATCGATACAAGATCCATTTTGTAGTGCGAATGAAATTTTTTTTTCTATAATCTTCGTCAAATTGAAGAACTAACTGCTTCACCTGTTCGATTTTTGTCAATATGCGATTGTAGTCTTTCATAAATTTGATTCCACGCTCAGCAGCATCGTTTACCACAAATAAATCATTGCAGAACTCAATGCCTTCCAGATAATCATTGTAATCGTTCCAAGTTGAGAGATCTAGTCTTAAAAAATCGCTTAACAGACCAAACGAATCAAAAAAATCCTTTGTTATAAACGAAATAAAGGCGCTTATTAAACTAAACAGTAAGTCTTCTGCGCTCGATATTTTTCTATTATCCAATAGTTTTACTTTTGGATCGCTTGACTACAAGGCTAGTTCCATTTTCCTTTTTTCCTCATCCTCAATGGTCGAATCAAAAAATGCTATTGTACTAGTCTCCGTAGACAAATACCATAAATGATTTTTATTCTTGGATAAGACTATCAGATACCGCTTTGTCTGTTTCTTTGTAAGCGATTGAGTCCTTAATAAATTGCAAATCCAGATTTGGAGTTGCAATAGCACTTGTACATCTATACCAAACTTTAATATCAAGTAGTATTATAAAAATACATATGTCATGTAGTGCATTAATTTCTCGAGTGGTAAGAGTAAACTGATCACGAAAAAGAAATATTTTAAGGCTGTAAATTGCTTTACCCATAAATCTTGCTTTTGATGTTGAACTGCAAGTACGAACAACTTTCTCCAAGAAATGCTAATGACAGATGAAGGAGTTCTTTATCGTTGACACCAACCATACAGCCCGGACGACCCTTCCTGGTCAATATGCATGTTATTAGGGGCCTCTTCATGAGCAATATCAAAGAGATCATCCAAGATTCCCAAAAACTCTGCACGTTTGGGACGCTTATCCCCTTTTCGAGCAGCGTTCCATTTCTCATAAAGTTTAACTAACTTGTGAATTTCTCGTATTGGTATACGTGCCTGTTGCCAATATATGGAAACCGCGCTCATAGTTAATCTTGAACTTTCTTTAGATGTAAGCTTAACAATTCGCATGTTGAAAAACAAAAGTTGCAGGACTTGCCGATTTGACGGCAATTTGGCACCCAATATTTGATGGGTGATGCGGCCGACCATATCATCTTTGTGCACGGACTCAGCTACATTTCGACTGACAATCGACAAATTCCTTGCTGATATATTCAAGGACGATTTAGAATGCGACAATGACATTATATTATAATTTTTGTGAAGAAAACGTACGCAAACGAAAATTAATATCAGCCAGCTGTAGTTATAACGATGCAAATGAGAAACGGGTACAATCGATAACAAAGCTTAATCGATCTCGAAAGTAGTGCAAATTGTACAACGGTTATAGAAATTTAAAATTTAAGCTTAAGTGTTGAATGTCCCTATAATCAATAACAAATTATTTTATACGTTATTACTTTTTATTTTTCATTAAAATTTTTGAAAAAAAATATGTGAAAAATAAACCAAAAAATTCTGCTAAATCATTTTTTTCGTTCTTTTTATCTTGAATTGGCCACTTTTCTTTTCAAAACTACTGTCTAGATATATTTGAATAAAAAGCAACCAAAATATGGCAGACAAAACAAGTGTATAAAATTCTATGATCCAAAAACCCGATTTTACCCCCCATTTTTCTCATACATTTTGCTCTATGAATCTTTAGGTCGATGGGGCGGCCATCAAACTTAATCCGATAGGACCCCAAATTTTTTATGGTCTCATTTGGGCTCAAGGAGAGACCATTTCTGCCCGGCGCGTCAAAATTTATTTTTAAGGGCCAGTCATTTGTACTTACTCGCTCAATGTGAGCGAGCTGCTTTTATTTCTAAATTTCTCATCCCTTAATTTCTATTCTTAACTAAGAAAGAATTTGTAAGATAGCTGCGTGTGTAAAAATATAAATATGCATTCGTGAGAGGAATACACATTGCCTCACACGATGCATATTCAGTGTTCAAGTGTTTCCCATGGTTAATCCTTTTCAAGTGGTGTGTCTGCTGGGCTGATCCTTGTCACTGCCGCTTTTAATACTTAATGCGACAAAGGCTAAATATTTAATGTTACAAAGAATAATAGATTTATGATATGTAACGCAACGTTAGGATCGTGGTCGAGTCTCATGTTCAAGTTTGAACACAATATTTTTTGATAAAACTTCGACATAAGTCCCGTCTGGTTGAACCAATCAATACAATCTAAAGATCAAAACAAAAAAAGATAGGACGCAGCTTATTCACAAGTTGATCTGATGGCAGCCACTCTGCAAGTAATATTCAATTCAAATTTGCTCTACACTCTTCCACTGTTCCCCCACAGTTAAGTCAGTGCTAAGTAACTGCTAAATCACTGTTAAGTCATTGTTAACCCAATGTTCCGCACCCACCGTCCACTGTATTCACTCCCTCTTCACACCCTCTTCACCACATCTGTCTCTTTGCTCTACACGCATACCTATTTTTTGTGAGTGTGCGTCGTTCACGCTTACTCACGCTCAATCTCTCATTCGCTCTCGCGCTATTAGCAGAAGCGCTTAGTCCACAATGTTGCCTGAGCGCCATACCTTATTCGTTGTGCCTTATTCGTTTATCATGGCACGCACATTGATCAAGAGAGTATGAGAGCAGAAGTGACTATAGTTCAGAGCCCAACTGTTAAGTTACAGAGATATTTTTCTTTGTGTTTGTACTCTCTGATCATTTTTTTCATTTGAGAAATTCCACGAACAAACTTTTTTTGGCATTTTCACCCACTTCGCGGTCACATTTTCCAAATTTTCTTTCATAGTGCGCGCCTGCATAACTAAAGGAAGGTCTATGCCAAATCTAAAATCTCTAGGGTAAGCGATATTGGCTGTGGGTTGATAATGAGTCAATCAGTCAGAGGAGCCTAGAGATTTATAAATATACAGCCATGCTCCCATTTTCGCTTTCGCAAAAATTTTGCGATTTTAAGTCCAAATTTGGTCCAAAAACCGGTTTGAAATCGCAAAAGTTTTGCGAAAGCGAAAATGCGAGCATGGCTGATAGATAGGTTTAGAAATGATTCCTTCTCCCTGTTACATAGTTTTGCACAAACTTAATTTACTCTGTGTACCTTTACATCATTAAAGTAGATTCGTCAGCTGTATACTTCCGTATATGAAATTTGAACTTAGTACTTTACTGAGATTCCAAATGAAGCAGCTACTTTCAGCTGCTACTGCAGCTACGGAGTGATCACAGCCGGTTTTGACCTACTTTCTCACTAGTCTTATTGTTGTAGGCTAGTGTTATTGATTAGTGAGAAATCTCTCCCCTAAAAGTGACGCCCTTAAAAAATTCAAGTACAACTAATTTTTAATAACTTAGCTAACTCTAATCTAGCCTATGATACTCGGCTATTTTTGTATATTTTAAATTTGTTAAATATATATATTTACTTACAACCCATTTCGAAGAAAAACCTATTGGAAGCCACAAATAAATCCAATTTCATAGCTAAGCCAAAGCAGGCAAAAATATAATCCGTTGGCTTTTCCCATCTGCCACGCTCCAAATCAGGCCGAAAGGGCTTCTGACCCGTCTCATACGAAGTCTCATAGACCATGATGGACAAAAATAGCAACTGGATTATCTACAACAGTTCAAATACAAATGGCATTGCACTTGAAATGAATAATTAATGCAAACAACTAGCACTCGGACGATTAAAAGCTGTGAAAAAATATATATAATTATTTTGTTGTGTGCTCGCGTTTACTTTAAATTGATGTACTAATTAGACGAAACGATGCCGGCAAACTGAAACTGAATGTGAATTTGTTGACGAGAACTGCAAACAAATCTGATGGATGAGTCGTCGTGTTTCATATTTGAATACTCTGCCAGAAAGTGTAGATTAATTTTAGACAAGTGTTTGCAGAGCAGAGGATATGTTTGATGTCTCTCAGCTATTGAGATAAAAATTTTGTTAAGAGAAATTTTATATATTATATGCATTACAGGAGTTTCCTTTTAGATTTCTAGGTCCAACTTGATACTTTTAATATATCTTCAAATTTAGATGCACATTCTTAATAACTATTTGAAAAAGTTAGAACTTTTTAGCAGGCTCTAGGTCAATTAGTTATGATTCAACACCACAAAGGAGGCTAGCTATTTAATAAACATCCAACTGTTCAACCAAGTTTGAGGTAAGTGTATTAAAAATTCAACACGCACGATGTAAGCTTTTTCTTCTCGTTTTTATAATCAACGCTTTTGCTTTCGCGCGTGCGGCTGTGTCAACTGCAGATTGTCCCATGCATTTCCAAATAGTGACTCGTACAGCCGAGAGAAATTGATATTTGTTTCGAAGAACCGCAATTACAACAAAGCCGATTTGAAAAAAGTCAATGATAAGGCAAATTTAATTTTCATACGTCCAAACGGGGCTTTTTCTCTCACATTTCATAGAAGCATTGATCATGCGACGCTCAAGTGGAGGCTTATCTCTGATAAACAATTGTAGCATCGATTCAATTGTTCAAACACACACACTTAGGTCATCCACACATGCAAATATATAAAAGTGAGTGTACGTATGCTGGTTTCTTTTAGGCGTCTAATCTACTATAACTGATTTCTAATTCTCAAAAATTTCAAAGCATATTCCACTTCATGGAATTATTTTTAAGCTACTCTTATCAAAAAAAATTCATTTGGTTTGGAATTAGCTTTAATTTTGAAATTTCGATTTTCTATATAAAATGGAAACATTGTTTTTTCATTGGACAAGCTGTTCTATTATTACTCGTGCGAGTTCAGATGGGGGAACCACAGGCAAGTGCAGGAGGAGAAAAGCGAGCTTCTGCCAAAGTTACGATGGTCAGATAAAGGTGCACGCAGGTATGTGGGAAATATGGAAAGTATTGTAAGCAGAGCAACAGAACCCGGAAGTATACCCACTATTGAAATCCTCACAGAGTTCATTGTCAAGGCAGCTAAATTTATACAGAAGCCGAGCAGGCCAACGATACACAAAACTACAGCCTTGGTACGACAACGAATGCGAGGCAGCCAGGAGGAACTCGATGAAGTTACTGCGCGCGGTCAAAAATAATGCAACTCATGCAGCCAAAGTACAGTACCAAGAAGCATATGCTCAGTACAAGTCGAATAATGTTCTTCTCGAAACTTTCGCTGAAAGCGAACCCTCGCTTCTGTGTCAGGTGGGAAGGCAGACGCGCCACTTTCTGCAGATTCTGACCAGCAAATTGTCTCATGGAAAAACATGCTTAAAGAGAGCGAAATAAAACTCTTGTTGATGGAAAAAGACAGAGTTAAAATGTTATTGCGTTTCCCTTTTTCATCGTGTTCGAGGGTGATTGTTCTTTTATACCCTTGCAAAGGGTATTATAATTTTGCCCAGAAGCTTGCAACGCATAGAATAATTCATTTCCGACCCCATAAACTATATATATTCTTGATCAGGGCGACGAGCTGAGTCGATTGAGCTTTGTCCGTCCGTCCGTCTTTTTACAGCACGCTGCTAATATGTCGAAACCTACCGGATCGTATACCCATACCATAGCACACATAATTGGCATAAAGTCGAAAATTGCATGGAAACAAAACTAATTTTTGATAATACACTTTTAAACTAGATAGTCTATATACACAGAATCGAATAATATTTTCGATTGTTTGGCAACCCTGAAATTGTTATCGATTATCAAAGTCAGCTGTTGAGTTAAGTGATTGTTGTGATAAAATTGGCGTCAACTATTTACTAACTTTGTGGACCTGCACATCACTTGAATTTGCACACAAAATTATTGCAAATAATGGATATTGAAGGCCAGGGTATGTAGAATGTGTAAATGGAAACATTTTTTGATAATGTTCAATATAATTTCATTAATGTGTGTTGTTTTGTTTTGTCCCATATACAGAGAAAACTTAACCAAAGTGCTCGTCTTCTGTGGAGTAAAACTAACTTTGTGCGTGTTTGTGCGTTATGTAGTATATGTTAAAATAAAGAAGTGTGTACTAAAAGATAGTATTAATCTTGTTTGCGGGTTTTTGCGGGTCTTGTGTTACTTGAAACTTCTAGATAAGCTTGAGTTCTGCCATGCAACGCTGCTGGATGTATGGATCGACCACGGTCGCAACTCTACCGCCCTTGCAAACTGGATATTTGGCCAACTAAAGGAATGTACGCTAACCGATGGAAAAAAGAGTGAAATTACCACAAAATCAAGAAGTTTTGAACTATATGTTAAACCGAATCTGCAAAAATGCAGCCGACATATGCAGACATTCGGAGACAAACATTCACAGTATCTATCAAAGCGTTTAAAAATTGTTTTGGACAATCAAGAAGAGATGCGCAGTCTTCAAATGGGTAGACCAAAGTTAACATATGATGAAGCAGGGCCACGTCTAAAGACAAAACTAGCTGAACCAATACCTTTAACAACAAATGATGCTTTGGAATTCTTGCTGGAAAATTCTTTAAGCAAACGATTGTATAATGAAATTCGTCATATAAGCAAACAGCATAACTGCGACATATACCCAGGTAGTTTGGGTCAAGGTTCTGGAGGCTAAATTGCAATTGAGACCTACGGGAAGTTGCCTTACAAGATTAGTTAAACCATACTGCCAGCCGTATCTTACTGTTACAGGAGGAATTATTCGCTAATTTAGAAAGAGTTTCAAGCGTTACATTAATTGCGAGTTACGGATTTGATGGATCAACTGGACAAAGTATGTATAAAACAAGACTTGAAACGAACGAACCAGACACTTTTGATCAGTCTTTGTTTGTTACTACCGTTATACCTCTGAAGCTAATAGACGAAGTGGGAACAATTTTTTGGAATAATAGAAGTCCGCAGTCGGTAAGATTTTGTCGACCCCTCAAAATGGAATTCGCCAAAGAAACAAAAGACCACATTCTTGCAGAAAAAAAACGATTTGGACACACAAATAAAAAACTTGACTCCATGTGTAGTGACAATTTCAAATGAAAGAAAGATCTCCGTCTCAGATGACCTTTACATGACCCTTATAGATGGGAAAGTGTTAAACGTTTTAACGGGCACGAAATCTTGCCAATTGTGTTCAATCTGTGGTGCAGGCCCAAAAAAATTTATGGAAACTACCAATATAAATTCATTTAAGCCAAACCCTGGAAATCTTCAGTATGGGATAAGTCCACTTCATGCTTGGATACGCGTTTTTGAATTGCTGCTTAAAATCGCATATAGAATAGGGTTTAAAAAATGGCAAGTAAGAAAGGAAAGTGACAAATTAGAAATGATTGCCAAAAAAAAACATATACAAAGAAGATTGTGGCATGAAATGGGATTGCATGTGGATAAGCCAAAACAGAATGGGAGCGGAAACTCAAACGATGGCAACACTGCGAGAAAAGCTTTTCCGAATACGAAATTATTTGCATCAATTTTAGAACTCGACTTGGAGTTACTTGAGAATCTGCATACTATTCTGATAGCTATTAACTGCGAATTTGCAGTCGATGCACTATAAACCTTTGGATCATACATGTTGCATTACCCATGGTATCCGATGTCACCAACTCTACATAAGATTCTGGTTCATGGATCACAGATAATTGCCGCGTCAGTGCTGCCAGTAGGCTGTCTTGGCGAATCCTATGCATACGAACCATCGGTCAAAAAATAGGTCTTAGTGAGAAAAACTTTTTTGTTTTCAATGTTAGCGTCCTTAAACTCGGCCATTATTAGTATTATATGCTTTCAAACAAATTTTGCAAAATTTGGTCAAAATCAGATGACTATATCTTATAGCTGCCATAGGACCGACTGGTCGGAAATTGGGTCTTAGTGAAAAAAACTATTTTGTTTTCAATGTAAATCGTTGTTAAGGTCGGTGCATTCTTAATATTAAACGCTTTCAAACTAGATTTGCAAAAGTTGATCGACATCGGGTGACTATATCCTATGGTTGCCATAGGACCGATACGGTCGAAAATGAGTCTTAGTAAGAAATATTTTTTTGTTTTTATTGTTAGCGTCCTTAAACTCACTGATTACTAATATCTATATGCTTTCAAATGTATTCGCCAAATTTGGTCGAAATCGGATGATTATATCTTATAGGCTGCCACAGGGCCGATCGGTCGGAAATTGAGTCTTAGTGAAGAAAAACTTTTTGGTTTTCAATTTTATCGTTCTTAAACTCGGCGTTTGTTAATTTGTTATGTTTTCAAAAAGATTCGCGAAATTTGGTCGAAATCAGATGCTTATCTGTCGGAAATGAGTTTTAGTTAGAAAAATTGTTGATATTTATGTAAGCGTTCCTAAACTGTGAAATTTTGCATTTGCAAGGGTATAAAAACTTCGGCACAGACGAAGTTAGCTTGGCCTTCTCGTTTTTAATTTAATTTTGGGAATGCCCCCGACTTCGTAAATTAAAATCAGAAAAACTAGGACAACTAAATATTTCATTTATTTGTTAAATTTGTTTCATTTTCTGTATATTTAATATCAATTTAAAATCTCAAGCCTTAGAGCTACGTTTGGTACATATGTATATATAAAAAACCAAAAGTATGCAACATTTTATTTTATATGCAACTATCGTATATCACCAGTTTATTGTTCACTATAGCTAAAGCATTTGGAAAATATCAGTACAATTTGTGTGTGTTTTTTTTTATAAAATCATCACGCACTTCAATCGACATTGTTTTTGACATAATTTATAAAATAAGTTCAGTTCAACCTGCTGGCTTAAGTACAGGCAAGTATTTTTGTTTTTTCACAATTTTCAGGCACTATGCGGCATTAACATGGGTATCAATAACAAGCATTTCGGAAGTGCCCATAATCTCTTCATAGAAACGACGATTGTCCGCATCGGCGGGATGCCAATCGTGTGGAGCAAAACATTGCCTCAGCCGTTGACGCCAACTTCCACTGGTCTGGGACAGTTTGTAGATCATATAGAAGATGGCCAGCAAATAGATGAGGCCTTGACAGAGCAAAATGAGGGCATGCTGCACATCATTGCGGAGCAGTAGGTAAGCAACTTGAAACTGAAAAGTATACAATTTGGGCTTTATGAATATAAAATATATATATATAACAAAAATTTAGTACAATTACCAGGCAAAGCATTATAAACAAGGGCGTGGCAAATCGTATGAAAAATATTTTCACACTTGAGATCGTTTTGCCCAGCATAAATTGCAAATCACACTGAAAGCGTACACGTCCATAGATCCAGGTGCTCATCATTATTAAAATTCCCGAAATAATAAGGTGACTTAGCAAGGTCATATTGGGCAGAAAGCTGACCTGCTTAAAGCCCAGCTGTTAAAGACAAAAAGTTAGTAATCCTTTAGAACACAGAATGATAAATTTCTTATAACCCACCTGAGTGCAAAAGTACACAGAAGTCAGCATCAGGCTCAGACTTAAAACACAAATGACATATCTCTTCTTGGGTCTCAAATGTTCAAATTCATCAAACAAGGCCGTGGAAATGTTTAGCAGTTGTATTACCTGAAATATTTTGAAACTGTAACCAAGTTTTTTACCTTATTTCACAACTTACCAAAGCACAAAGTTCAGCCACAAAGATTACCGCAAAGAAAAGAAAACACCAAAGATTTGGCAATGTTCCAAAACTGCCAAACAAATAGCCAAAGCAAAGATATAGAAATTGCAGCTCATGATCTTCATCCAAATGATAATGCAACATGCCCACATGAACTGTGAAGAAATAAATTAATTCCATTTTTAATTTAATGAACAATTTCACTTACGCTCAAAATGATCGTTAGCCAAATGACCGCATATTAGAGCCATCAAACCAATTATCACATGGGTAAAGCACACCCAAATGCTCAACTTCTCGGCATCACTGCGAAAGCTATTGTAACTGGACAGTGTGAGCACACTTCCCCAGCCAGGACCCAACACCAAACTGGACATTACAATACCCTGTCGTATGGCTGAAAATATGGCTGTCCAATCATCCAAATGCGGATGCAGATAGTCAACCAATGTCTGCCAATTCACTTGCTCATGTATCACACAATACACAAAAATGGCCAAAAAGAAACCAAACATCAGGATACAAGCACAACGCAGCGTTTTGCCAATCTGCGAAATGAAAAATGGGAGAAATTGGTTGTTTTAAAGTTATTATAAATGGTGTTAGGAAATTAAAGTTGTTTTTTGAATCTAGTTTAAAGTTCGCAAATTAACTTCTATATCAAAAAATATACCTATTTTTTGAAATTTTTTGCAATTTTTAGTACCAAGGTAAAGGTACAAAAATTTTACTTTCCAAAGCTTCTTCGAAATATCAACATACATATTTGCTAGCTAAGTGTAAGGAAAGAAATCAAAAGAATCTCGAAAATCAAACGAACAGTTCTGTGTACTGAGCTGCCCAAAAATTCATATATATTTTATTAGAAATTTTGTTGTTTTTTTCTTTCAGACTGAAACTCCTATTTGAAATTTCGACCTGAGTAAAAACTATTTTAAAATTAACCATACTAAAACGCATCTACCGACCTATCGTTAAGGGATGCCGGAAATACTATCGATATATCGAAATATCGATATTTCTGTTTAAAAAGACGAAAATCTTTCTTGAATATTTTTCTGGACAAATTGAATATATTTTTGTTATATTTTTTGTCGATATTTTTGTTGGCTTTAATCACAAAAAGTGAGGTTTACTAAGGGCCATTTTCTCATGATGCTGTTTTTACAAATCTAGTTGGATTTGCAGCATTTGCTTTGCTTATGTTCAATGCTAACCATCTAGATGAATTTCGTAGCAATCTACTTCATCCTAATTGAATTGAAAATCATGTACATGCTAATGCAAATTAAGTATTTTTATGTATGCGCGCATATGGTCACACTGAAAAATATTTGAAAACCAAAAATAAGTGCTGCTAAAAACAGTAAAGTCCGAATTGTTATTAAGTAAACCAAAAATGGAATATATTAGATGTGCCTTTAATATTCAAGAACACCTGCAGACATTGCTGAAAACACAGAAGCGCATTCTGATTCCTCTAGTTCATTGCTTAAGCTAAATTTACACATCCAAATAATTTGGTTAAATTTTGAAAAAAACAGCCATGATTGAAGATTTTACAGGATTAAAAACTTAAACTGTGGTTCCATACGCCAATAATTTAATTAAATATAGCCGAGAAGTTCCACAATTTGGCCTATATAACCAAATTTTCATGAAAATTTGTCCAAATTATTTGCCTGTGTGAACTTAGCTTTCGACTTATTACTTAATCTCCCATCAAAGTAACAAACCGTTTCAAAAGAAAAACCTTCTCCTACTCTGCAAAATTCTTGCTTTAAGCGTGGTACGGAGAGCCCATCTAATTACATAGCGCAGGAAATCCGCTGACGAAAATTCTCAGAGCGCATTGTCAGAGCGAGTACGGAGCAACCAACAATTCGCTATGACAATTTGCGTGGAACTGCCAACTCTTTTTTTTTGAAAACAGCTGATAAATTGTCGAAGGGGGTCTGCAAATTATGAAACTTGTTTGATAATTGTCAGATTTCGTGACCGCAATTAAAAAAATGGATGCAAAAAAAACAAAAAAAAAACCATACAAAAGTCATTTGGAGAACTTTACGGAGGACGAACAAGCGGCGTTAATCAAGGCGGTCGAGTCTCAATCCATTTTATGGGATTTGACTAACAAAAAGCATTTCGAGAATCCTTCTCTGTATGCTTCTCCCGGCATGCCATTTGCCCAATGTATGCATTCCACCCGAGTCTAAGCCTTCGCAGTCTCCACAGCCCACGGAACGGCCCTACAGCTAACGGCCAAGCAGCCCTAAGCTGAAGTCTTTTATAGTAGTGTCTCCTTTGGTTTACTGTGGTAGCTTCCGTTGCTACTGTGGTGGCCACCTTGAAATCCGTATTCACCTAGTTTATCCTCCTCTAATACGCCCGGCGAGTATGATCCGCCTGCAGTCTATGAAGCTGGCTGTGGCTAAGAATATTGCCTTTTGTGTTGTCGTTATAGCAGTAAGTCTAAGTGGCTAAGTTCTCCTCCCGCAGTCCAAAATAAAGGGCTTCTACCGCCCCACACAAAATGCTTCCATGAAAAAGACCATGGCATTAACACAGACAACTGGATTTTCCCCTAGTGACTTCCATTTTCAATTTTATACACTCTTTTATTTTATTTGAATTAGCCCGCTTATTTTTTATACACACAGCAGCTGATTAATGTCTGTTGCCTGGTCACACTACATTGTCTGAGCGGCTCTGGAAATTTTCAAACCATTTCCGCTCCGCAAAAATTGTCAGCGTCTCCGTACTACGCTTAAGGCAGAAAGTTTTTACTTTTCGTCCTGCAAAAGGTCTTCTTCGTATGTATGCATCGGTGTGTAATGCTCGGCTAACAATATGAACTATATGCGCTCTCTTATTCTCTCTCACACTGACGCTCTCTCTCTCTCTGCTTATGTTTAGTTCTAGCGCATGCAACCTTTTGAACAGAACATTTTTCATTTCGGTCTTCGAAAAACACACAGATTATGACCAATTGACTGACATGGGCCTGTTATTCGTTTGCAGTCAGCCCGATCAGTGCTGTGTGTTCAACCATAGCCACTTAACAGTGAGCGCGATTGCAGCACACATTCGGTTAAGGGAAGCCCGAGTCCGATTTTTTTTTCTTCTTTTGTTCTTCGTTCTTGTGCTGAACAGTGGAGGAAGGAAAAAAAGGAAATAGCCAGAAATCGGCAGATTCAAACCAAACCTCGTAAAAGATTTTGAAGGTGAAAAGTTAAATCGAAAACTCCCATAACAGTTTTAATTTTATGTGTGCCGTCGCTGTGAGGTGCTGCAAAGTATTTTTAAAGTCTGACGCCGAGGTATAAAAAATAATAAAAAATAGAGGAAAGCTAACTTCGGTTCGACCGAAGTTTATATACCCTTGCAGGTTGTATAATTTATAAAATTAAGGTTTTAAATGATTTTCGTTGAACATTCTTAGCTGAGTTATTTCCCAAACTCAGCCATTGGTGGCGCCACTACTTTGACCACTTGCTTGCCAGTTTGTTATATGGCAGCTATACGATATATTCATCTGATTTTTACCAAACTTCCCAAAATTGTGTGGAAACTGATAATATTCATAATTGGAAAGTAAAAAGACGCTACCATTGCAAACCAAAAATTTTTTCTCACTAGAACTACTTTTTCGACCGATCGTTCCTATGGCAGCTATATGCTATAGTCATCCGATTTGGATCAAAATTGGCAGAATTGTGTGGTAGCATATAATACTGATCAGTAACAAGTTTGGGAGCGATAGCATTGTAAACAAAAAAGTTTTTCTCACTAAGACTTTTTCATTGAACTAACATTTGTATGGCAGCTATACTATACTATATAGTTGTCCGATTTTCATTAAAGTTGGTGGAATTATGTAAAATCATTGAAAACTGAAAAATGCGAGGTTTGGGGGCGTTTGCATTGAAGACAAAAAAGCTTTTCTAACTAAAACTAGTTTTTCGACCGATCGTTCCTATGGCAGCTATTTGATATAGTCATCTGATCCGGTCGGTTCCGACAAATGTGCAGCTTATGTGTACCAAAAAACTTCGTGCAAAGTTTGGTTACGATAGCTTTAAAACTAATGGAGGAGATAGCATAGAAACAGCCGGACGGACAGACGGACATGGCTATATCAACTCAGCTCGTCATGCTGATCAAGAATATATATACTTTATGTGGTCGGAGATGCTTCCTTCTATGCGTTACAAAAATTTGGACAATTTGATATACCCTCTACAAGGGTATAAATATAAGTTGATGATTTCTAAGGCAAGATTTTTTTCTATTGAATCAAAGACAATGTGGAATTAGATAGAACCGCAGCAATGTCGAAGAAATCCGAAAAAATGTGCGATGAACATGTTACTTTGTTGATCTTATAAGAATTTAGTACCGCTGAAGTGGTCCGTTTTGTGTTTTAGTATCCATCGAACCGGACCATGAGCCGAAACGAAATTGATGACCTCTCGAAACTACTTTTTATACTCTTTTTAAGATTATATATTATAACTGATAATAATAAGTTTACTCCATCTAAAGCTATACAAACTTCGGCCTCGCCCAATTCAACCCATTGGTTTTATAAACTATCACTTAATTGTCTTTACTAATTAAATGGTTCAATCTGCATTCTTTTTTCTAACATTATTTAGAACCGTCAAATAATTAATTAAGCAAACAATCAATTCACGCAAGCATAAGTTAGTTGATGCGAAACTTTGTGAATAATAAATGTATGCAAATTCAACAGCTTATACAAATACAAGTTCTTTGATTTCACTTTTTTTTGGCAACGATTTTTGCGACTTTCTAAACGAGTCGACTTATTATCTTATCATTGAGTTACTTTCGAGAGCATTCTTTCATCAGTGCATCAGAGCAGTCATTCTTTTACAAACCGAACGGTTAGCCATTTTTGTTTTAATTGAAAAAATATCCGAAATTAAATCTCGACATGCCCACCAAAACGTAATTTGCGGTTTTGCAGAAAAGTTTTTTGTTTATTTTATAAACAATTTCAAAAATCGGCAAAAACGAAAAAATGGAAAAAAGGGGGAAAAAAATCCCTTTTGTTTTTCAATTTTCAATTGCTTCAATTTTTTTAAACTCATAATTATTAAATACGGTCCCTGTTCAAAATAATTAAAAATAATGTTTCTTAGTCTCTCTCTTAGTTTCTCAGTCAGTTTGTGTATTATAAATGCTCGTCATGAAGCTCCTCATGAAGTTTTCGTTTGTAGGGAGGCAGTCGAAGCAGGCAAAGCTTCATGGCAAGCTGGCAATGAAGTTTTTCGATATGTATATGTATATGATGAAAAATTTGTGCCACTTTTCTCTGATTTACTGTCTGATTTAGGTACAAAGAATATTTGTGGAAATGTATGTAACCGCCAGAACAAAGCATCTCTGACCCTATAAAGTGTATACATATTATATAATCACTTTCGCATGTGCAAAGTATATCATAGTCTAGCTAGACCGACTTTCCGTATTGTTATATTTTTGATTGTCGACTCTGCTGTTAGATACATAGAAGGGTAGGCAATTAAATTTTAATTTGTATAATCTTTTTTTTATTGAACCGAACCAAAAGCTTGGATTCAAAACGGGTGATATATTTTCATATATTTTCGTCCTCGTGGTTTGGTTCAGGGTTTGGTACTCCCGGGATCAAACCCGGAAAGGTGATATCCTTATGAAAAGTTGATATCATTCAAGATCCATAGCAAACAATAACTTTCGTTGGTTCCAACAAAAACCAGCTAAGAAATTTAAGTTTTTCAGTTTTCCAGTTACTTACAAATGATATAGGCTTTAGCAGCAATGCCAACACCACCAACCAGATGGCTACCACACCCATCAGCATAGACCAGGAAATGGTCAGAGAACTGGAACCATTATCCGTTGAGGCAACTATGGAACTACAAAAAATTTTAATTTACTTATACCAATTTTATATATTTCATGTAAAAACTTACCGAAAGAACTCCACTGTAGAGTGTGGATCTTGGGTAATGTCCTGTCAAGAAAATATAAATATTTTTAAAAGTTAATCAACAATTTATTTTAAGCTCTTCACTCACATTTTCATCGTATGTGTCATGAGTGGAACAATTGACCGTATTGTAGGTATTATTACAGCTCATCCAGGGTATGACTGTGTGTAATGAGTTGACCGCATAAATTAGTGGAACTGCCGCATTAATGCTATAGTACGTAAGTGTACCCAGATTAAGCAGCAGAATGGAATAGCCAATGCCTAAAAGTATGCTAAGTAAAAGTAAATTTTTAACTTGATAATTATTATTTATGAACTTACCCTTGAATATGGGCGATACACGAAATGCAGAAATGGTACCCGACGATGAAAACTGTCCCAAAAATGTTTGTATTAGAAATATAGGCAAAGAGTAGAAAATAATTGCCACCAAATAGGAAAGTAGAAAGAATTCTGCAAAACAAAATACAAGTCAGAGATGAATTCAGGGCAAAGATAATGCTATTTAAGCTTAGTATTATGTGATAACAAAGTTTACTTTCTTAGTCATAAGCTGCGGTATAAAATATGATTTATTTTATGATGGTGATTAATTGAAAGAATAAATTTTATTTATATTGAGACTATCAAATTTGGAATTAGTTGTCAAGTGGTGAATAATTGAAAGATCAAGGATTAAAAAACTTACTTCAGCATATGTCGTGTGAAGAGTTTAAACCCGAAACGATTGGTTTAACTTGGCCGATAGCAATATTTTGGTTACGGTTATATCAGTTAAAATAACTTTAGGCCCATAAAAATTCCTTGACCGAGACCGAAATTCGTCCCTGGCTTTGTGGCATTGAAACTTAACGATTGTTTGCTCGGTTCAACCGGTTCAAAAGTGGTTCTTAGGCCAAAATTTAAAGACTTTGGATTGGTAACCGGTTCCGAAACCATCTGGGTATGTATTTTACTTGTTCCTTACGGGCTTAAAACCATATTGAACCGTTTCAAAATTGGTTCATCTCAGATACTCTTAAAGTTATAAACTTTATAATTGATTTTCGGCATCGTAATATTGAGTTACACATTTTTCCACATCAAAACTGTATCCGAACTAGTATTAGGCTGCCTTCACACTTATAACATGTAAATATATGATAGCCTGGTAGACCTGCATTTTATTTTGAGTCTACTATGAATTTGACAAACAATTCACATTTAAAACTTAGCAGCAAGCAAAACTACTAGATTATTCTGTTACATGTATCATGTATAGACATCGGATTTTACATATTTGCATATTTTGAACCGCATGTCCGATTTAAGTTCTGATTGCACACATCTTATTTTTATTGAAAAACGATCTAAGTCCGCTAAAAACCATTTTGCATAAACTGCATATTTGCATAAAAAAATATGCAAAATATGAAAAATATGTGAAATATGTAAAAATCCAATTTTTTTATGAAATGACATATATCAGTTACATTATTATCCTAGTAGGCCAGGATTAATGTGTTCTTTTTGTGATTCTGTGCTCACCATTTTCTGATTTTTTTGCAAATCCGTTTAACTTTGATTTTTTTAACTTTAATTAATTAAAATGCCGAAAATAAGCGATAAAAAACCATGTTTGATTCCAAAATGGCTAAAAGAATTGGAATCAAACTGTTTTGAAATACAGGCAGACAACGTTGTCTGTCTGGGATATAACTCTCTATTTTCTCTGTAACTAGTATCTATTGTCTCTATACATAAATGAACCAACAACAGTCGCAAAGGGATAAGAATTACGCTCTCAAATGTTCTCACGACATTTCTGTTATTGTTGTTTCTGCATGGGTTTTTTGTTCTACACGCTTACCTTATTTGAGTGAATGTGTGTCGTTTACTCTCTCTCGCGCTTTAAGCAAGGGGATAAAAAGGGAAACCAAATTTGAATTGAATATTAATTGAAGAATGGCTGCCATGAGGTCAAGTTGCCTCAACAAGGTTTGGAAATTTAATAAAAAAATATTGTCGCTTTAAATTTCGAAATTTCTGTGAAATGCACAATCCTCATATATTTACTAGAAATGGGCGCGGGACGGAAATATCCCTAGACCCAAAGATCACAATGTAGTTGTGCGGGAGAGGTATATTCTCAGCATCCACATGACAGGAAGGGATTAATACATAATTCTGGAGTTTCCGAACGCCTATAAAATTTGCTGCGCTTTCGTAAATAGTCAAATGAAAAATTTGACAAATTTCGCGGTTTTTGGTTTAAGCCTCTAATATACGCGTCTTCAATTGCCATCTATCCAACCTTCATAGTTATCTTAGGTCGTTTAAAATTTTTCAAATTTCGCGATTTCCTTGACCATTTGATCTACTCCTCCTATTTACCCGCCGGTTTACCCTTCTATATGATAATCTAAATTCAAATGAGAATTTTTAAAATTTCGCGATTTTTTTTACCATTTGTTCCACATCTTTATTTACCCGTACACTCTAGCCGTCCATAAAATCTTCATAAAAGTCTGAAATTAATGAACAATTTAGAAATTTCCCAATATTTTGGAACTTTCAAGGCACACCTTTCATTTGCACGGTCTACAACTCCCATTTAACCGTCTATATATGCCATCTATATATTTTTATACCCTTGCAAAGGGTATTATAATTTTGCCCAGAAGTTTGCAACGCATAGAAATATTCATTTCCGAGCCCATAAACTATATATATTCTGGATCAGGGCGACGAGCTGAGTCGATTGAGCTTTGTCCGTCCGTCTGTCTGTCCGTCTGTCTGTCCGTCTGTCTGTCCGTCTGTCTGTCCGTCTGTTTCTACGCAAACTAGTCTCTCAGTTTTAAAGCTATCGAACCGAAATTTTGCACAGAGTCTTCTTTTTACTGCACGCTGCTAATATGTCGGAACCGACCGGATCGGATTACTATATCTTATAGCTGCCATAGGAACCATCGGTCAAAAAATGGGTTTTAGTGAGAAAAACTTTTTTGTTTTCAATCTTAGCGGCCTTAAACTCGGCCATTATTAATATTAAATGCTTTCAAACAGGTTTGCAAATTTTGGTCAAGATCGGATAACTATATCTTATAGCTGTCATAGGAACCATCGGTCGGAAAATGGGTCTTAGTGAAAAAAACTTTTTTGTTTTCAAGTAAATCGTTCTTAAAGTCGGTAATTCTCAATATTAAACGCTTTCAAACTAATTTGAAAAAGTTGATCGACATCGGGTGACTATATCTTATGGTTGTCATAGGACCGATCGGTCGGAAAATGGGTCTTAGTGAAAATTTTTATTTTTTTTCAATTTTATCGATCTTAAACTTGGCGATTGTTAATTTGATATGTTTTCAAAAAGATTCGCGAAATTTGGTCGAAATTAGATGTTCATCTGACGGATAATGGATTTCAGTTACAAAAGTTTTTGATCTTTATCTAAGCGTTCTTAAACTCTGTCATTTCAAAAACAGCTTTTGCAAGGGTATAAGAACTTCGGCACAGACGAAGTTAGCTCTTGGCCTTCTCGTCTTTTTATTGCATTTTGAAGTTTTCAGCTTTTGATTGGGATTCGCAACTTCATATCTCGTAAACTATTTGGAATTTCGCTTTGACTTCTTAGAGGAAGTTGTTGCTCTTGGCTAAGCAACCAAAACTTTTATAAGTAGCAAGTCAAAAAAGTCACATCTTTATACTCAAAATCACAAAAATGTCTTAAAATCATCATGTTTTCCCCTCATTTTGTACTATTTTTCAACTTTGTCTTGAAAACTGTAACGAATTTGATTAAGCAATGCTGGACAAAAACGTAGCTTGGACTCAAATAAACAAACGATTGGAACATACCAACTTTATTCGATTGGTCCTTTACATAGTTACGGGCCCTTAAGCATGTAGAATTGGAATCAAAATTCGAAAAATGACAATTTTTGGTACCAATTGACTGACACAGTCAAAAATTTCGATTGTTTTGTATTAAATCAAGGAAATAGTATGAAAACATAACTTAAAAAATGTAATTAAAAAAGTTTAGTTATTTTACTTTTTTACCGAAAATGTTCGTTTTTTCAAGTTTTTATGACAGTTGCGCTTGTTTGTGGGCCTATAACTAAATGAAGTTGGTTCGTTCTAACGGTTTGTTTATTTTGGTCTAAGCTACAACTTTGTGCTGAATTACTTGGCCAAATCTGAAACGGGTTTCAAGATGAAGTTGAAAAACTGTAGAAAAATGGTCAAAACTTGGTTTTTTGGCCAACTTTCGTAATTTTGCGTATGAAGATATCATTTTTTGATTTGATACAAAGAAATGTTTTGTACACCCAGAAAAAAGATTTTCCTTAAATTTTAGGAAAAAGGATTTTATTACCTAAAATGTGATTGTCATGCAATAATTTCCTAAAATATAGGGCATTTTACCTAAAAAATCTTGTTTTAGGACTAAATTGTTTGGAATCCTTTGCCTTAAAATTATGTCATTTTCCTAAACTTAAGCTGCCTTTACACTTGTCATACATTTCTAAAGAGACTCTCTGACAATGGTGTAATAGCAAGGCATATATCTCTAAATATTTAGAAAATTTAGCCTTCTTTGATGAAATAGAACAGGTTCTATTTGATAAAAGATTCTCTTTAAAGAAGTTTGACAACCGACTATTAAGAGATATGTGACAAGTGTAAAGGCAGCTTAAAGCTGCAAAAAAAAAAAAAATATATTGTTTTTCCTTCACTTTGTGATAAAAATATTTGCGATGGTTGAACTGGAGGTAGAAACTGCCAAAACTTAAAAAAAAAAATTAAATCGCGGTTTGTAAAAAAACAGACATTTTGAGATTTTTCAAAAAAATTTGGAGTAATCCTTTGGATATTCTTAGTACTCTAAAAAAGGTTTCATGATGGGACAGCCATAACTTTCAGCGAAATTCACTTACATAGAATGACATAAAAATGTTATGTATATTAAACATGCTTTGACACTGAGCGTATATAATATTGACTAGCGGGAAATCAACCGTTTTTATATGTATGAAAAAATTCTGGAAATATCCTTTGAATTATTTTAAGTAAGTATTAAAATTTGCCCGATGGGACAGATAAACATGAAAAAATATTGAACAAATTGAACAATTTAGTGGTGGAGGTGTGGTGTTTTGGTGTGTGTTCACCTTCTCGTCATCGTCCGTATGCAATGATTTCGTCGCGTTACATTTCTAACGAATTTTTTTTCTGCTTATTACCTAAAAACGCCGTTTAAAGGTTTTACATTGCCTAAAATTTTAGGTCACATATTACCTAAAAATCAAATTTATTGCCTAGAACCCTTAAGGTAATAGAGGCCTGAATTTATGTCCATTTATTCATTGGCTGTCATTTTAGGTAAAATGGACTTAAATTTCTGGTAATTTTCAACAGTTTTAGGTAAAAGCAACAACTTTGTTAAAGACTTAAAAACAAAATTCAAAATAGTTTACAATATATGGAATCGTTAGTCCTAATCTGAAGCTTAAAAGTTCAAAGTGAAATAAAAAGAAAACGGCAGCTAATCAGACTAAACACTAGACAGGGTTTTAATACTACCATCATAAGATGGAGAATTTTTTGGTCTCGACGCTATCAACTTTTTTGAGTTCAAAAATGTTTCACAGTGTAAGTTGCGAGATGATAAATCTTGTTTTTAAGATTTCTAAGCTGATTCCAAGGTTTTTAATCTTGTTTTTATGAGATTGCAAGATACTCGAAAACGAGATTTTCAATCTACAGGGTGGTCCATCTAGTGTTTGGAATTTGAACTATTCATAAGTTGACTTTAAAAACGTCAAATGTCATTCGGAAAGCGACTAATATCACTAGTTTACAGCCAAAAAGACCCATTTCCACTGAAACTATTTTTAAGTGTAGTTTGAGTTGGAGATCTCAAAAATCGATTTCAAAAATTTTTTCATGGCTCCGTTTCTTAAATATGAATTTTTTTCATTTTTTCGGTGGGTGCACTTACATTTTAAGTCATATCTCACTTTATAACAGTCAGATAGAGCCAAGCAAGATATGAATCGAAAGGTAATTGAATGGTCAATAATCGCACAAAACATTATTTTCAAATCGGTTGAGTAGTTTCTATACAATAACACAAAATATTTCAAAAAAATCGATTTTTTTCTCGAAAACGCAATAAATTTCGTTTTTTAAAAATATTTAAAAATTCAAAAAAACTATTTTTATTTTTTTTACTTAAGAACCGCACTTCTTCGAAGAAAATAAGATATCGATGAACAAAATCTATGAATAAATACAGGAGCTGTGAGCAATTGAGTGGTGAAAAAAGTATGGTGTTTTTGAGATTTTTTAAAAATAAATTTTCGTTTGCTTCGACTTTTGTTCTGTTGTGGAATTTTTTTTTTGATGTGGCTATTCGCCCACTACTAATATTGATTGAAAAACAAAGAAAATAGAAAAAAAAAATTTCTAAACACTTAAAATACTCAAATTTGACTGTTAGTTCCTTCACTTAAATTGATCCAGCTTTAATATTTATTCATAGATTTTCTTCATCAATACCTTATTATCTTTGTAAAAATGCGATTCTTAAGGCAAAAAAATAAAAATAATTTTTTTGGATTTTTTTATATTAAAAATGAAATTTCATGAACTTTTGAGCAAAAAATTGATTTTTTTATATATTTTTAGTAATTGTATTCAAATTTTTAAACCGATTTAAAAACAATATTCTACGTTATTATTGACAATTTAATGACCTTTCAATTCATATCTTGCTTGACACCATCTGACGATTATGGCATAAAATGTAAGTGCACCTACCGAAAAAATGGAAAAATTTCATATTTAAAAAATGGAGCCATGAAAAAATTTTGGAAATTGATTTTGGAGATCACCATTCCAAACTACACTTAAGAATAGTTTCAGTAGAAATGGGTCATTTAATTTTTTTTTTTTTGTAAACTAGTGTATTTGGTAAAAACTTTGACATTTACGAAATGGGTCGCTATTCGCTTGAAGAAAGTTGCGAAATATTAAAAACATATTTCCAAAATGGTGAGTTCTCGACTCAAACTGTGCGAAATTTGAAAAAAAAAACATTTAACAAAAAAAATTTTCCGAAAACTCAATTTGAGGATCAATTCGTGAAGCGAGTTCGTAAAACTGGAATGTTGGTGGATAAACCAACCCGTGTACGTACTCGTCCGGTCGACCGAAAACATTGTGTGCGTCAACTTGCCATCGATCTCAACAATTGGACATTTCGCGCACTTCTTTGATGCGAACTTAGCATAAAGACCTTGCCATGAAGCCATACAAAGTTCAATTGGTGCAGCAGCTAAAGCCAATTGACCATCCGAATCGTCTACAGTTCGCAAATTGGGCGTAAGATCGTTTGGCCGAAGATGGTGAATTTGACCGAAAAATCATCTTTTCGGATGAAGCACATTTCCACCTCGGTGGTTATGTTAATAAACAAAATTGTCGCATCTGGGGCAAAGAAAGTCCGCATATCGTCCACCGCAACCACCACGTGTCACTGTTTGGTGCGGATTTTGGTCTCGAGGCATCATTGGTCCATTTTTCTTTGAAAATGAAGAAGGAGCGGAGTGATTGGTTCTTCGAGAAAATTGAAGCGGAAGACTTGGACGATATTTGGTTTCAACAAGACGGCGCTACATGCCACACAGCGCACGCCACAATCGATCTTCTGCGACCTATCTACGAAAATCGAATAATTGAATTGGCCGCCAAGAAGCTATGAACTGACACCGTTAGACTATTATCTTTGGGGAGCGGTCAAGGACAAATGTTATGCAAACAATCCTGAAACAATTGATGAGTTGAAGAACAAGATTCGAGTGGCTATTGCTAACATACATGCCGAGACAATTGAAAATGTTCTTAAAAAATTGGGTGGATCGAATGGGCTACTGCCAAGTCAGCGTCAGCCGTGGTGGTCATTTGACCGAAATTGTTTTTCATAAATAAATGACATGAACCAACCTTTCCAATAAATGTTCAACCTTTGTTCCAAATTCCAATTTATTAATGGACCTCCCTGTAGATTCTAGATTGATTTGGTTTCTCAGTGTAGGTGATTCAATTTGAACATGAGGTTTCAACTACGGACCTCAAAAAGCGCTTAGGATCGTATTCTTGCACATAAGAAACACATAAAAAGCGTACAATAAAAATATACTTAAGAGATGCACTTAAATATACCCATCTGGTAGGATCCTAAGGTTCGGTCCAAGAACTGGTTACAAAGCTTGTCGAAATCGATTGAAAAATTGTCGAGGTTTTTAAACACCGGCTCGAAAGCAAAACTCCGAAATTTTTCAAGTTTCGGTTCAACAAAAATATTACATTCAAAAATCTGACCTCCTGTACTGTGATTTTTTTCATCTGGTAGATATTGGTAATATTTTTAAGAGGCTACAATTTTAAAATAACTTTGTCAATCTATCCATTTTTTCAGCTTGAATTATGCCGGAAAATATGGTGTCAACATAATAATGCCTCAAGTACGCATAATAGAATTATTTACAAAAACCAACTAGCCTTATCTGTTCACTAACAAGGTTAAAAAATCAACGCAAAATGAAATCTAATTAACGCACTTGATATTAAAGCCGCTTTATATTGATAACCTTTGATTCCACTTAGTTTTAGTTAATTAAATTCTATTGATAATAAAAATTTATTTCCACTTACTCCAACCGCCCAACATGAGTCCATAGACGGGTAAATCGGAGAATATCATCGAGTTGAAGGCATGACTAGAGCTGGCGAAATAAAAATCCGCAGATTTGGCCCAACGTCCACGTAGCTTGTCATGCCGAAAAGGACGTTCCAGGGTGTCATATGCACTGGTGCTACGCACGGGCAGACTGTGGACTTGTCGCGACAGTTGCCGTCGGTCAGCTCCATCGTCCAGTAGTTGATGTTCACCACAAATGCCTTTCATAATGATGATGATGATGATGATGTTGCACCTTGACCATTTGAGGCACTTGAGTTTTATTCTATTCTATTTTCTAATTTAATTTTTTTTTCACAATTCCAAGTTCATTTCATTGCACTAAGCACATATTGACCTAGTTGTAGCTGCGCATTTTTTTTTTGTTTTTTGGGGTCAACCAGAAATTGTTTATTTTATAAGTACACACACTTAATTCTTAATAAACTGTTAATAATGCTGCCGCTGGCACTTTTAATTGAAATTAAAACGCGTCACGTTTTTACTACGAGATTTGAGATTCGTTTACCCCAAAGCACTGACAATGACTGACGACCGACTGACTCCTCCGGGTAGACGAACAATCGCCAACGATGCTGAACGACAAATGATGCGATTTGTTGTGATTGTCCGCTCGCTGGCTAAGCAAAACCAAAGCACAAAATCGTCAGAGACAAAAAAATACAACAAAAAAAATAAAATCACCAACGAATTTAATTAAATATATTTGCGCCTGAATGTGTAAGTAACAATCGACAAATATGTACGAGTAGACCAAGCACAGTGGGTAAAGTGAAAGGAAAAGTAAGAATGCATTTTACATTACAGACATGGACTTTGCAATGCCTGTAGGTTGTGAAAGCGGCTACTTTAATTTCTTTCTTAAGTTACCCTGGAAACAGTTTTTAAAACTATCAAAATTCAGTTAAATTTATACATTTCGAAACAGGCACTAAAGGGAAAAGAGTTTTTAAAGGAGTCCATATTGTAAGATAGATAATAAACACGAATAAGCCGCTTCAAATGTTTTAGATGATTAATTTAAATTAAATAGATAATAGAGAAAACATTTTCTTCTAGTAATTATTAGCAATTTTTCCAAAAATTTAAGCTAAGTACCTCCGAAACGATTAGCTCTTAGTATAAACACTTTAAGACAGGCGTGCCCAAGCCCATTGTGCACGCCGACCATTCGTTGTTGAATGATAGCCGCTCATATAGCCTATACGTAGTGCCACAACATCTTAAATAAGTGCAGTGATCGGAAAGGTAATCAGTTTTCTTACCTAGGTAAGGTACAAGGTAAATGTCAAAAAAGGTACAAAAAAGGCACTTTTTAATAAGCCTTTTAAATCATGGATTATCCCACCCCAACTACCCGAAAATGTTCAGAACGTGAACTATCCAACCGAAACTTTGAGGCTTCCTCGAAATTTCAACAAAGGTGTACTAAAAAAGAACTAAAGATTCTCGGGAATCAGTAAAACAATTCTGTATTCCGAGTTTCCAAAAAATTCTACAGGGACATTCACTTTTTATACTCTGTACCGAAGGTACATAGAGTATATTAAGTTTGTGCAAAAGTATGTAACAGGGAGAAGGAATCGTTTCCGACCCTATAAAGTATATATATTCTTGATCAGCATCAACAGCCGATTCGATATAGCCATGTCCGTCTGTCCGTCTGGCCGTCTGTCCGTCCGTCCGTCCGTCCGTCTGTCTGTCCGTATGAACGAAGAGATCTCAGAGATGGTAAGAGATAGAGGTTTGACATGTATGGGACATATATTTCTTATACTTGCAGGCAGATCAAGTTTATTTTCAATTTTTGCCACGCCCCCTCCCGCCCCCGTAATTTGGAAAAAACTTCATATCTCCTACAGTTTTGGAGATAGATCGTTCGTTCCTTCTAGAGATACCTTGTAAACTAAAATTATTTATCGATTTGCTGAAGGAATGATCAAGATCGGATGATCGATACTCAAGTTATGGGCAAAAAACGGCCAGTTAACACCACCCACCCCCCCCCCCCCCCCACCAACAACCACAGCAACATACCCTAACCGTTCAACACAGGCAATCTTAGTGCGAGAGAGAAAGAGAGAGAGAGAGAGAGAGAAACTTAGAGAGCGCACCGCGTTGTGCGCGGGGTGTTAACTGGCCGTTTGACTCCTGAGCAAATGCGAGTGTAAGGGTACAGAGTATGTTATAGTCGGGCTTGACCGACTTTCTTTCTTGTTTCTCTTAAGTTTTGTGTGTAAAATTGTTGAACCAGTACTGAATTCGTTGAATTAGCTCTTAAGATATAGTTCAAGATTCTCTGGTATTAAAAGTGTAATAGCTAATCATAGATTCTTAAAAGAGTTTCTCTTTAGAGAATTTTGACAACCGACTCTTTAGAGAGACATGATAAGTGTAAAGGCAGCTTTACAATTGAATAGAAAGATTTTTTTTTTATTATTATTTCTTACTAGCAGGTACCCTGCGTATGTTGCTACACCCTGTTTAGAATTTTAAACACAATACAAAGAAATAAAGCTTACTTAACAATTGTCATCTATCAACTCTTCATAATAACCTAAATTCAATATACAAATTTTTTTCAAATTTTGCAATTTTTTGGTCCGTTTGATCTACACCTTTTGTTTACCCGTCTTCATGCCAATTTAAACCAGCGATGTCCAAAATTTGAAAAGGCAGCCACGCGTGGTTGGCAAGCCAAATTCTGCCGGAGTCGCAGCCAACACACGTATAAAGAGAGAGAATACGTGTGTTCTATAAATAGCACGCTCGGCGGCTTACTCTCTTACGATGCGCGTGTTCGGCTTTTTGTTTTACTTCAAGAGGCATTTTATCGTGGCATTTGTTTGTTAAGACGTCTACTTCGTGTTTCGCTGCTACAAGCGCAGTGTTTGATTGTGTGAGTTTGGACACCACTGATCTAAACTCATATAGGAATTTTGCATATTTCTAAATTTTTTTAAACCGATTGACCGACATCACCTATTTACCCATCTTCAATTGTCTACTGCACATTTTTTAGATCTTTATGATAATCTGAACAAATCATAAAATTTTACATATTTCTTAATTTTTTGAAACGCTAGATCTTGACACTTCAATTTATCCGTCTACATGATATTCTAACTCATAAAATTTTTTTAAAACTTAGCGACTTTTTGAACGTTTCATCTAACCATTTACCATTTATTAAATCTTAATGATTTTCGACACTGCTAAAATTTTGCAAATTCCGCGAAGTTTTTGTGACGTTCATTCTACAATCAGGTATACCATTGCTTTGTATCAAATCTTTGTGGATTGATCTCCTATTTACCCGTCTTATTACATTTTTATACCCTTGCAAAGGGTATTATAATTTTTCCCAGAAGTTTGCAACGCATAGAAATATTCATTTCCGACCCCATAAACTATATATATTCTTGATCAGGGCGACGAGCTGAGTCGATTGAGGTTTGTCCGTCCGTCTGTCTGTCCGTCTGTCTGTCTGTCTGTCCGTCTGTTTCTACGCAAACTAGTCTCTCAGTTTTAAAGCTATCCGAATGAAATTTTGCACAGAGTTTTCTTTTTACTGCACGCTGCTAATATGTCGGAACCGACCGGATCGGATCACTATATCTTATAGCTGCCATAGGACCGATCGGTCGGAAAATGGGTCTTAGTGAAAAAAACTTTTTTGTTTTCAATGCTAGCGTCATAAAACTCGGCCATAATTAATATTATATGCTTCCAAACAGATTTGCAAATTATGGTCAAAATCGGATGACTAGAACATATAGCTGCCATAGGACCGATCGGTCGGAAAATGGATCTTAGTGAAAAAAACTTTTTTGTTTTCAAGTAAATCGTTCTTAAAATCGGTGATTCTTAATTTTAAACGCTTTCAAACTAATTTGAAAAAGTTGATCGACATCGGGTGACTATACCTTATGGTTGCCATAGGACCGATCGGTCGGAAACTGAGTCTAAGTGAGAAAAAACTTTTCTGTTTTAAATTTTATCTTTCTTAAACTCCGCGATTGTTAATTTGATATGTTTTCAAAAAGATTCGCAAAATTTGGTCGAAATCAGATGTTTATCTGTCGAAAAATGGGTTTTAGTTAAAAAATTTTTAGATTTTTATGTAAGCGTTCTTAAACTCTGACATTTCAAAAACAGCATTTGCAAGGGTATAAAAACTTCGGCACAGACGAAGTTAGCTTGGCCTTCTCGTTTTAAGATTTAGTTTAGATTAACTCAAATGATAACTTTTCAAATTTAGCTACTTTTTGGACAGTTTGGTCTACACTTCCTAAGTCTTTATAATACTGCTGCAATAATACTGCTCCAACTGCTGCCTTTCACACCGTCAACTCGTGCAAATGCAAGACAGCAGCGGAAAATACGGAAACTGAAGCCGCAGTGGCTGCGGACTCGGCGGAGGAAAGTGCCCAGAGTGACTCACCGGATGCCAAAGACCTCCATGCGCTATTTAAATAGTGCAGCCTATAAACAAACCTATGGCGAGAATTACGTATGGACTCAATATCGGCGCAACCACAAGGGCATGTATGCTCCTCGTAAAACGCGCAAAACCTGTATACGCCAGGGAAAAATCTCTACGGGCAATACCTGCCTCATTTGCCGGGATGGGTATATGTTGCTGAATTATCGCAACACTGAACTGCTGGAGCAGTTCATTTCACCGCACAATGGTGACGTTTTGAGCTACTCGAAGACGGGTCTTTGTCAGAAGAGTCATTTACGTTTGCTGGTGGCCGTGCAGCAAGCCAGGGATTGTGGTCTCCTCACCTACGATGTGCCATTCAGAGAGTACGACTACAATGAGTATTACGGCGAAAAGCAAAAATGTTAATTTAACTAAAAAGTTTATTAAACAACAAACAGAATTAGTAAATAGGAAATAAATAGGAATAATCTTTGGTCATATGCAATATTTGCAAATTTCGCGATTTTTTAATCGGTCGATCTACACCTCCTATTTACCCGTCTACATTGCCATACATCAAACTTTCATTATAATATAATATTAGGTCATACCAAAAATTGACAAATTTCGCAATATTATGGACTGTTCAATCTAAGCATCCGCTTTCTTAAAATTCTCAAATGAGAATTATTAGATTTCCATCTATCCAAATTTCATAATTATAATTAATTAATTATAATTATAACTATACTCAGAAGTATGCGAATAACTTTGTCAAACGATATCCAAATTAATTGGGACAGCATTTGTTCAACGGAGAATTAAATGGACTCTCATAATAAACTTTAAGGCAAAATCGCATAGAATAAAATAGTTAAACCAGTGGTGGCCAAAGTAGAAAATTCGAAAATAAAAAAGTTGAAAATGCCACATCAGTAAGCCGCATTTCTCAGACATCGCGTTAAATCAGTCAAACCATTGATTAAAATATATGTATTAGATTGCTCTCGTCGCTATCGGAGTTGACAAGGTTATAAACAATCAGAGGGTTAATGAGCGCGTTATATCTATTCAATTGAGATGAAAAAGCAAACAGCGGTTTTTGGCCCATAACTTCAGATTTGAGGGGTTTTAGCAAAAAACCAAGTATGAGTAAATGCAATACTCGACCTGCTCTACAGCCTATGCTAGGTCATTTCGGAAATATTTTTTGAGTGTAACACTGTGTTGTCTTAGGACTTTGAAAATTTTGCAACTTTCGCAATTTCCTTCCCATTTGATCTACTCCTCCTACTATTTACCCGCCGGATTAACCGTCACTATGATAATCTAAACCACTGGTGCCCAAGCCCATAGCTCACTCAGTGCCCTTTGTTTTACGCAAAGGGAGACCCACTCGTATAGGCCTCACGCATAGCTTATGGCTACACGTAGAGCAACAACAACTCCATTTTATTCCAGTATGTACAGTGGTGATTTGCACTCCTTTTATATTTATGGTTTTTATTTGAGCAAAGTTTATTGACTGTATAAACTTTGTCCTACAAAAGCACACCCAGCTTACCCATAATAATTGTTAGTTTTAACTGTACACAGAGAAAAAAATATGCAAAATCTACACGAAAATGTGGGATTTCTACACGTTTCGACAGGGATTTTCAACCCATAACGTTTGTGTAGCTTTTCAGCACGCCGCGTTATGGGTTGAAAATCCCGGTCAAAACGTGTAGAAATGCTACATTTTCACTTCCACAAAAAAAAAACAAGAAAGAAAGTTGGTCAAGCCCGACTATATCATACTCTGTACCCTTACTACCCTCGTACGAGTCAAAAGAGGCAATCTTAGTGAGAGAGAGAGAGAGAAACTTAGAGAGAAACCGCGTTGTGCGCTCTCTAAGTTTCTATCTCTCTCTCTCTCTCTCTCTCTCTCTCTCTCTCTCTCTCTCACTAAGATTGCCTCTCTCTCACTAAGATTGCCTCTCTTGAACGGAATGTTGTGGTTATGGGTGGGTGGATGGGGGATGTTAACTGGCCGTTTTTTGCTCATAACTTGAGTATCGTTTATCCGATCTTTATCATTCATTTAGCAAATCGATAAATAATATTGATTACTAAATATCTCTAGAAGGTACGAACAATCTATCATCAAAACTGTAGGAGATATGACGTTTTCCAAATTGCGAGAGCGGGAGGGGGCGTGGCAAAAATTTGAAAATAAACTTGATCTACCTGCAAGTATAAGAAATATATGTCCCATACATGTCAAACCTCTATCAGTTACCATCTCTGAGATCAGTGCGTTCATACAGACGGACAGACGGACGGACAGACGACGGACATGGCTATATCGACTCGGCTGTTGATGCTGATCAAGAATTTATATACTTTATAGGGTCGGAAACCTTTTATAGTAAAGTAAAATTGGCTCAAACAGCACCTCCAGAAGGGCCAGGAACAAGCATCTCTCAATCTCTTGGCGTGTGTGCTTATAATTTTAGGCACAAGAGAAAGGGCCTTACAGTTTAACGCCGAATCCGAACGGCAATAGTTAGAGATTTTTTGCTTTTTCATGGCTAGTTACTTCACAGCTGGCGCCAGTAGCTGGGTGAAGGTGATCGGGTGGGTAAAAGCTTTTTCTATTAGATGGTCCGAGGCGGGATCGAACCCACAACCTCCCGCACCAGCAGCCACACATACCCCCCACTGGTACGCCACGCCCGTACCTTTGGTACAGAGTATAAAAAGACTGCGCACTTTTTATTTATTTATTTTTGTTTATATGCACGCGGAAGAGGACCACCAACCCACTTACTCTACTGACTCTGAGGTGATTTGAACTCGGGGCCCTTGGACTGAAAAACACGGTTGGAACGACGCCCTAGACGGCTGAGCTATGCAGCGCCTCTGAGGCAAGGCATCTAATGTGTTACTTGTATTGAGTAAGATGTACTTGTATTGAAAACATACACCAATTTTTGCTTGCTTGTAATTCTTAAGTTCGAATTCAGTGCTCTGATCATTTATACACGGGACTGAAATTTGCACAAGTTTCGTGTAGACTTCCAACATTTAGCATTTAGCATTTGTAATTCTAAACGTTTGTGTAGAAAACCTAGATCACTTTTCTAAACGAAAAATGTAATTCAGTACTAATTAGGAGCTACATTTTTCGTTTAGAATTTACACACGCCCATGTAGGATTTCAATATCCATACGCCGCGTGTAGAAAACCTACACGTTCGTATTCAGATTGCTGCATGAAAAATGAAGAAGTTATTTGGAAATAAGCAGATTTTCTAATGTCGTGTAGACTATGCTTTTGCCCACGCAGCATTTAGCTTTTCTTCACGCGGCGTTTCGATATTGAAATCCTACACGTTACGTGTAGCTTTTCTGCACGCCACGTGTGGCTTTCTGCATTCTATATTTCGCGTGTTTGACGTTTCTACACGCGATGTGCAGCCAATTTTGTTTTCTCTGTGTAGTATAGAACATATAACAAATTCGATTGCAATTGATTTAGTAGTAAGTTATAATTAATTTAAATTAATTCAATTAAATTAATTTCAAGCTGCAACTAATATTTTAATTGCAATTAATTTTCAACTGCAATTGAATGAATTTTGTAAAATTATTAGTTGATTAATCAATACCCGCGAAGCCCTTACAGTTAACTCACTGTTGAGTCACTGCTAATTCAAATGGTAAAAGCGGTTGACTTGCAAATACAAAATGCAAAGACATGGCACTGTTAAATCACTGCTAAGTCACTGCTAAGTCACTACTAAGTCACTGTTAAGTCACTGTTAAGTGACGGTTAAGTCAGGGTATATCATGGCAATACAAACCAAACATTTATTTGAAACAAAAACAAAACAGATAGAAAATACATGTACAAAAATAATACATGAGTAAAAATGAGTAAAACGGTGCGGTTTCTACAATTCTACGGTGGCATGCCAAACGAAAAAAAAAGAAAATGTTTTCAGATTGCAAGCTTCTTGAAAAAAATATTTTCAATCTAGGTTTTATATTGATTGATTGATTTGTTTTTCAGTGTACCAATTGTCCATTTAAATATGGAAAACTTGGATTTTTCTAGGAAAAATTTATATCATTTGGACGAGTAGCTCAGTCGTTTAACTTGTCATGGGAATTTGACAGATATAGTAACAAAATAAAAGCTTGGCTAAGCAAACGAAAACAAATCCATGTGGGAGCTTTTGAATCGGTTATACCGGATAAGAATACGGAGTGTGGTTTCCATTACACATAATATTTTTATTTTTATTAAAGCAAAATGAATGCATTTTTATCTACTTTCAATTTGTTTAATATTCTTATCAATTTCAAATCATTATCAGACCACTGTGCACTGACTTGGCTTTAGCATTTTGCACTTACTTCATATAAAATGCATGTGTGTATTGTACATTTATTTGTGAATATTATGTATCATAGCTAAAAATCTTTATCTTAAACAAAGAAAAATTTCTTAAAATAAAAAAATAAACAATAATGAAAATGCAAATTGGATTTTTGAAACAAAGCAAAATAGCGCGTAAATACAGATTATTGGAAACAATTCAAATTGTGGCAGAGGAAACGGGGGCAATGTACGAACAGCGTCACCTCCAGCTGATGAATGCACTTGCAGTTGCTCTCTCTCTCTATCTCTCTCGAATCAAAGAGACACAATGCGACTCTCTTGACGTTTTTTTGGCCTTTCAACAAGTAAACTGAAGGTGGTGTAAGTCAGCTGTTTTTTGTTTTGAACCAAATTCGTTGTGTAATTTTTATTTTTTTCCTTTTTTATAAGTTGACGTCAATGGCAAAAATTTATGAATTGCACACAACAATTTTTGCGACTGGTGCAAAACGTGTTCAATTAGTGGAATCGAAATGTTTATAAACAAATTCAAGAGTGTGTGTGTGTGCAATAAATTTGCAAAATAATAACAAAAAATACGTAGATATCGATAGAATGAAAAAAAAAAAATGGCACAAAAATAACTTGGCGTCGCGACTCGCGAGTGTGTGCCAAGTCTGCAGTAAATTTCAAACAAAACATAATCAAAGAAAATGATGGCTTATCAGGCTTCCAGCTTCTAATCTCTCGGCTTTACACTTTCATTTGCATTCCTGCAAAACTAATTTACTTTAATGGCCAACTGCAGCCGGCGACAGTTTTATTTTATATATATTTTTACAATCTCCGCGCGATTCGCTGATACGTTGTCAGTGCGCGTCTTCCAACCAACTGAACAACAACCAACAAAAGCAACTAACCAAACAGCCAGTTGGACGCCATCCACACACGAAAGTGTGTCCCGAACATGTTACTCTTTCGGGTTGGGCCTTGAGTCTCTGTCTCTTATCACCTAAACATTTGTTGGTTTTTTCTTTTGCCAGGTTTTTGCTCTTTGGTGGCCCACACGAAGGAATTTCGCTAGGTGGGCGAAAATGTTGAGGCCGTTAGAGAAAAATACTTGGTGTGAGGGATGGAGTGAGACTGAGCGGATTTTGCATTAGCTTAAGTATATTGCTAGTGACAATTGGTAACAGGTGAAGGTAAAGGAGCAACTACTTATTGAAAGTTTGTTAAAGATTATTAACAGAAATGATGACTGACTCGGATTTGTGATTTCTTGAGGTCTTTAACAAACTTATAATGGTCATAAACCCCATTTTTGGTGGTTCTAGAGACGAACCCTGCAAAACCTAATCGGTTTGAAATTTAAAGGTCCTTTTAACCTTCTAAATTTATGGCCCACAGAACCCGAACTGGACCGCATAAGTTTGGAAAATGAAATTTTTTTTTAATTTTACATAAATATCCTAGAGCAGGGGTGACAGAGCCCATTCCGCAAGCCACGCATTCGTTGTTGTTTTGCGCAAAGGACCTTAAGCCTACATAGAGCAACTACAATTTCATATGCATGCTCTCCTTTCTTTCTTTCAGAACTAAGGTTTTGTTGTTGACGCGTGCAGAGCTGCAACAACAACATTATATGTGACTCTCTTCTCTCTCTCCTATGTCTCTGGCAAATTAAAAAAGCAACAATAATGTTGCTTATGCGTAGTCAGCGCTCTTCCTCGCTCGCAGTGGCCGAACGCTTTTTGCTATTTACGGCGGTACACACACACACACACAAGCAAAAATCGGGTTTCTCTTTCTAATTCTTGTGATTGTTCTTGCTTGTGATGTATTTTGTGCATTTGTATTTGTTTTCATGCGGCCGTAAGCTCATTCTGGGCACCCCTGAGAAGAAAGAAATTATTATATGATACCTTACCCATCGAATGCCTTCTCTACGCGTGTGAAAGTACATACCTTCAAATGGCCCATGCGACACCAAACCGAGGCTTGGAGGCCCACCTTCCGCCCATAAACGAGTGGCGCAGCCACTAACGTGTGACACGAAATAGCGAAGGAAAAACATAAAGTTCGGGATCTATAAGTTAATATAGTAGTTTTTAAAGCAGGTAGAGAAACTTTCGAGTTGATTATTCCCTAGAGTTTATTGTTTTCAGCACAGAGAACACGAAACGATTCATGCAAGGCATAGTCTGTAGTACAACGATTCAGTGATAGGGGATTATGGCATCTCAGGGATGAGGATTGAGTTGTTTTCTGATTGTGGTACCAGGTGAAGACCGCTGATGAAATGGTAGAGATACCATTGAAACAGCTGTTCGGTAAACTAACCTCCTTTGTGTTGTGGTGTGTCCCTGTTTTAAAGTTATGTACCAACATAACGAGACCTAGAGCCGGCCAAAAAAAATTTGAAGGTTTGATAGGGGAAAAAATTACGAGTCGGTCTAATAGGAACGTTAGACAACCAACTCAGATAGTCTATGTGTAAAGATTACTCCAAGCATAACTCCTACGGTTCATAAGGGAGGGATGGTTAATCAAAAGAAGCCTACTAGAGTACGATGGTAGGCAGACCTCATGATTTCAGTTTAAACCACGAAGAGCAAACAATAAAAACTGCTTTTGCACAGATTCAGTTCCATCTTGATGGGTCGAATATTGCGGAGACCACACACATGATCCGTACTCGCGAATCGAACGGACAAGAGAAGTGCACAAAAAAATCTTCTACGTTTAGGGATCATCAAATTCCTGCAACCAACGCTTAATAAACCCAAGAACACTCCTGGCCTTACAAACAGTAGCAGTAATATGCGAGTCAAATTCAAGACCCAAACTTAAACCCCAAAAAAAGGTTCTTTTCAAAAAGTTAAGACTACAAAAATACTTAAAATGCGGTCTGCAAACAGCTTTAGAGTCAAAATCTCCAGGTTATTTGGGAGTCTGACCTGAACCTTAGGGTGTCCCAAAAAAACTTTTGCGGGCCACATCAAAAACGCTATTTGTTTTTCTTAAGAAAATAGTTTAGTGCGTTTTGAAACGTGGTACGCAGCATTGTCCTGTTGGAATGTCCAAGAAACTCTGAAATATTCTTGTTCATAACTAAAAAAACTTCGTCAAATAGTTAGGCATACCTTTCAAAGTTCATTTTATGTGTTACAAATCATATTGAACTCTTTCCAGCAAAGCCAAATGCAGCTCACACCATTAGCGAACCTCCTTGAAAATTGCGTGACACTCTTAATTGTTTTGGATACCCATCTTGGCCATCTAAATTAAACTTTCTTCATCACCAAAGATAATACTTTGCCACTCTAAGTCCTAAGACTTATGCATCTTGGCAAAGTGCATACGGGCAACTTTGTGCCTAGGAAGTAATTGACATTTGACGGTCCTTTTTTCATATAAATCGAATTGATCGTCACGTAAAATTTAATGCATACGACGCTTCTATACTGGGAGAGCTAGTTCTTGGGAAATATGGCCTGCAATTAGGTTTTCTTTAATTCCTTACTTTTTATTCTTCTTTTATCACGTTTTTTCAACAATGGTTGGCGTCCAAAACGAGGTCTTTTTCTGTGATTTTCGGAATCTTTTAAATACTTTTGAATTTTAAAATATCTTCTCGCCATTTCGGAATCAAAATTTTAGCTCGCTCTTCATTAGAGAGGTATTGGCTTTGAAACATTCCTGCAAAATTGAAGTTAATTTTAGATTCAAATCTACGGATTATGAATCAAACCTCACTTTTTTATTGGCTATAACTTATGACGAAAAATCTCCATTAAATTTACGTCGGTATGCTCGTGTACGAAGACAAAAACTGATAATGTAAGCTCAATTATTTCGTTCTGTAATGCGAGGCGAATGAGCTTTTTAATAAAATTAACGACACCTTATAGAGTCTTGTGCTTAACATTGTTAATGCAAGCATGGAAATTGTCTTAGAGAAAACTAAGCAAAAATAAGAAATTGAAAAAATGATTAGCAAAGCTCTGACAGCAGATCATCAGATTTATAAGGTGACTTATTTCGCATACCTTATTCACAACTGGAAGGTATAAAGACGCTACCATTGAAAACAAAAAATTTTTTCTCACTAGAACTACTTTTTCGAATGATAGTTCCCATGGCAGTTATATGCTATAATCATCCGATTTGGATCAAACTTGGCAAAATTGTGTTATAGCATATAGTATAGATCAGTAACAAAGTTTGAGAGCAATAGCATTGAAAACAAAAAAGTTTTTCCTACAAAGACTTTTTTTGAGACATAACTTTTGTATGGCAGCTATACTATATAGTTGGCCGATTTTCATAAAACTTGATGGAATTATGTGATAGCATAGAAAACTTAGAAATACGAGGTTTGAGCACGTTTTCGTTGAAGACAAAAAAGTTTTTCTAACTAAAACTACATTTTCGACTGATGATTCCTATGGCAGCTATATGATATAGTCATCCGATCCGGCCGATTCCGACAAATGTGCAGCGTATTTGTACCAAAAGGCTTCGTGCAAAGTTTGGTTAAGATAGCAATAAATATGAAATTGTAATTAATGATGATATTATTAGTTTCATGTAAGGGGTACAAAGCTTTAAAAGAGTATAACTCTGGAATGGTGAGGGCAAATTAAGTTTTTTTTTTTTAATAATTTTAAAATTTTTTTAAACTGCATCCACTAGTTTTTTTGATTTTCATAGAAATTAGATAGATTTACAGAAAATTTACGAAAAAATGTAATATATGGTACCTAAATGACCAAAAGCATAGCAAAAACTTATCGTTTATGCACATAAAAGTAAAATTTTGACATTTTTCTTTACAAATGATAATACAAATTTCTGTACTTTGAAAACGAAAGCAGTCTTTACACTCGTCATATATCTCTAAAGAGTCTCTCTAAAGACACGATATTATAGTGTAATAGGCAAACATATAATAGCCTATTTCCACCAAAGAAATGAAGCTTCATTTCTTGAAATGACAAGAAATGAAGAAAATGATATCATTTCTTCCATAAAAATTGTTGTTGCATTTTGCCCTTCATTTCTTTCATTTCTCAAAAATGATGACATTCCCCACGAAGGAATTTGGTATTTTTTTTTAAAAGTACTCGCTACTCTCTGTCACTACTCATTACTCTCTGGAAATCGAAAGTGTCATCACCAATAAAAAAATTTTTTGTTTAAAATATAAAATAGTCAAAAAAACCTTGTCTATTTAGCTTTCTGCTGATAATTCAGGGCGTTAACAATGCGTTCGCCCAGGGTAATTGCTTTCCTGCCGGGTATGTCTATTTTTGGGTAAATATTGCAAAAACTCCCCGTGAGTTTGAAAGTGGCGCCTGTTGTTTAAATCGAACCATTCAGCTGTTTTTGTCAACGTGGCATTGCGAATATCAAAATGATGAAGATTTGTCAATGGAAACAGCATCATTTTTAGAAATGAAAATGATAAGAAATGAAGCCAGTGGAAATAGGCTATAACTCTGACGAGAAACTTTTGCCTTCTCTTTATACAAATATGATGAAATAGAACCGGTTCTATTTGTTAAAAGTAACTCTGCTGAGACAAAGCTGTCAATTTTGTGGAGTTGCCATTTCCCCCAAAAAAAATAGTAAATTTTTATTCGATATACTCGATTTTATTTATCGATTACACTAAATTAAGAACTCTGAAAGTTGTTTACTTCTGTCAAGTAGAAATAACAAACTATTCTTACTTGCAATTATTTATTTGCGAAAATGGCAGACAAACGGGAAAGTGTAAATCAGTTGCAGAATATGCAAGGTGGCTAACATACTGTATTAATTTTAGACTTCCGAATGGTAAAAATGAGAGGTAATAGAACTCCTGGAGGTTTACGAAAATGAGACCCTCCTATACGACACCAAGAGCAAGCTGTACAAAACAGTAATTCTCGCCAAGCTACGTCCTAGGGTCGACGAGAAGGAAAATCTCATGGAGGAGGCTCTTCCAGTAAAAAAAAATTGAAGTCGGAATCTCTCCCCTTCAGCTGCAAAAGTCCCAGAAGACCAGCAAGATGAGTTCTTCATTGAAGTATTGAATTTTGCTGTTCAGTTCAAAAACAATAAAAAAAAATTGATTCATTGATCAAATTGTGAAGAATATTTATAAATTTTATGATTAAGTCAAATATTAAACTTTTTGATTACCTCTGCTTGCCAAAGGACTGCACCAATGCCATTAAAGTAATTTCAGATTGCGGATCCTGCACCTGTTTGACGCCCAGTTCCTTTAGTGAATGAGATTGAGAGGAGATTATATGATTGTTATCCATTTCAACGCAAACTAGTTTCCCTTTTTTCCTCTTAGGTTGTGTGTCAAAAATTATTGAACCAATACTAAATCCGTTGAACTAGCTCTGGACATCTAATTCAAGATTCTCTGCTATTAAAAGTGTAATAGCTAATCATAGCTTCTCTAAAGAGATTCTCTTTATAGAATTTTGACAACCAACTCTTTAGAGAAATATGATAAGTGTAAAGGCTGCTTAAGAAAATCGTTGTTATTGACCGAGTTATAAGTAAAATTCAAAAGCTGTACGGAAAACTTGACTTTTGGGAAAAATTCGACTTGCGCGACCTCTAAACGTTTTCCAATAAATCTGAAAAAAACTCAAAAATATTTAAACCTGTAAGCTTTTAGAAAATGCCTGAGCACCCGTGAAAATTAAAAAAAAAAAACCCTACTGAACCTGTCGTTCGAACTTCGAACCCGCGAATCGGAGTTAAAAACAATTATTGGGTTTGCATCCCTGCTTAAATTAGCATTTAAAATCTTCAGCTGAAATCTGTAGAGCAACCAGTTTCAACGTAGTCATGGACCACAATAGTAACAGAACCCTTCAAATGGGCCTTAGTACTAAAATAATCCCTGATTTGGAACTATTTCTAATGTTCATCACAGTTTACTTCTGTTTGACTGAGGAAATTCGGTAGCATAGAATGCTCAGGTTTCAAACGGAATTACCTAGTACTCGCAAATGTTTTGGTACACGGTTTTTTGGTCATAAAATGATAACGAATGAATGCTAGCTAGGTATAGCGAATGCTAGGTATAGCAACTTATTCGAAATGGCCTCCTTGTGCCTTCTAGCAACGCCGAAGTCTCTCTGGACTCTCATTGATGCATGCATTGAGAAATTGTCCACCGCTCGGACAAGGGCACGCTTCAAAGACTCAATATTTGGGTGTCGAGAACTGACCACTGTTTGTAGTCCAATGGATTCAGGTCTGGGCTACCAGCAGGCCAATCATCCCTAGAAATGAAGTTTGGTACATGGATTTATAGCAGAGTCCGGCACGTCTCAGTCTCCAGTGTATTGAACAGGGCTCTGCAGCAGCGACGTCGACACACCGAAAGTATACGAGCTTATACTGCTCTCTTTTGCAACAACAAAGATGTGCTAAATGAGCGCGCTCTCGCGTAGCTAAACACACACACACACAACGCCAAAATGTACATGTGTGTTTTGCCGGCCCCTGATTTATAGCCATGTTTCAGTCGTTTTTGCCTTGTGAGCTGGAGCGGAGTCTTTTTGAAAGGTACACGGCTGGCTATTCCAAAACGTCGTATTGATACACTTTCGCCGAAGTTTCGACTCTTTTTTCACAAAAATTTTTGCTTGGTGACCCCTTCAATCATCACATAAGCCGTTTGGGTGACCTCTCTGAACACTCTGAATGACTTCGGACGCTCATTATAATGTATGAAGTAAATTTGAGGGTATCTCACATCTTTTATTAACAAGATAAAAAAAAAGAAAAATTAACAAAATACATTGAAATATAAACTCAAATTTCAGTAGCTCTCTCTCTCATCTTAGCTTCCATCATTCATTTTCACTTGACCATTAACAATCGCTGTTACCAGGTTATCGCCAAAGCTTAGCCCAGTAGGAAATTTCTAGCCATTTTTGTGCAATTCACCGATTAAGGAGCGACTGTGGTTGAGACAAACACGATTGACTTTTGCCCGGAGGCGTGCCATAAATCATGGGGAACAGAAGGGGGGCAAGGGGAGATATTGATACACACTGACGACTCATTTCATTCAAGCAACCAAATGCGGCAAAAACAAGCGCAAGACTTTGTAGAGACCCGCAGCAGCAGCAGCAGCTGTAATACAAACTGTGATAAATCGAAATGGGTGAGTGAGTGTGTCCAACAGTTGGACTCTATTATTAGTCAGTCCCACTACTCCGCATCCCCCCCCACCAAGTGTAAGTAATGCAGTTTGTATTCAAACTACGCGCAGGCGCCTGAACTTGGCATTTTTATTATTTTAATTGCATTCCGCATGGAAGCCAATGAATCAATCAAACGATTTGGGAGGCGTAACCAAGCGTAGTTAGTGGGGGAATTAGACAAACAATTACAGATATAACAAATACATAGGTGTTGGTATATATAAGGGGTTTTCAAACTGGTTTAGTTGGTCAATCAAACTAAATAATTAGTTTAATAAAACAAGAAAATCAAGAAAATATCTCAAGGCATTTTATAAACTGTTCCAATCAAAAAATTGAATTTCTTTACTTTGAAGCTGAATATTTCCTAAACTATGTTTTTGAATGGCAAAGTTTGTATGACAGATTTTTAGCTATATTTGTTACCTTTACGAAATTTTAAGACTAATTACAATCGGTGGTCATTTACGCAAGTTATAACACTTTCCGCTAGCTTAAATCAAAAATAGCTAAACAAAAAAGCTTTAAAATTCTCTAATGCCTGGGTTTACGTCCCACAGTGGGGTATTTTACCCCTAAACTGTCAATTAATTTAATTTTTTTATTGATTTGCAATAATTCAGTGATGCCAAGTCAAAATAGATTAATTTCTACATCAAATTCTGTTTAACTTAAAATTATAGGTTTAACATGGGCTGCACAATTTTCTTTCAAAGTTTCGGTTTTATTCTTAGTTGATGTGTAAGATACAAATTGTTGTTTTTGGTGCATTTTGTGGGCGGCATTTCTAAAAAATATCTATAACTTTGGATATTTTTCTATATTATCATTATTTATAAACAAAAAATTAATTCATTTTTTGTGTGTGAAACAAATTTTTCTAAAAGTCCATTAAAAGTATGTTTATTTGGCTTTTTGTGGACATATAATTGAGAAGCCAATGGCCGCCACCGATAAAATTTTTTTTTTTTTAAACTATAAGCATCCACCTTCATTTTGACCTCTTTGCGCCAAGCGAGATATTTGAGTTCAAAGTTCCAAGATCGAAAGCAAAAAAAATTATTTTTCTTAAAGTCAACTGTTTCAAACGCTTTGGTCAACTGTCCCATCAGCTGTTTCAACTGTTGCCTAGTCAGCTGTTTAAACAGCTTTTTTGATAGAAGTTCTGGGTATAGCTCATATAAGCAAGCATTCTCTTGTTTTTATAACGTCCATCGTTCCCTTAATACTAGTATATGGAAACAAGGTGCTTTGTCAAAATCCTCAAACATCATCTACTCGTTTTTGCCGACCTTTGAAAATCCATTTTGTTAAAGAAACTACAGACACGTCACGACAGGAAAGGGATAAGGATTGGTGGAAGAAATAATAAATGTTAATAACTCTCCTGTAATGTTTGAACATAAACTTATGGAGGTTAATCACAACTTAATACTGTCAATGATTGATGGTAAACTATGCAATGCCTTAACAGAAACGACATCGACCCAAAAATGTTTTATATGCGGCTCTACGAGTAAGAACTTCAACAATATTGATGAAATGATAAAAAAGGATATTACAGCAGAGAACTAAGAATTCGGATTATCCATTCTACATGGTTGGATACGATTCTTTGACTGCCTTTTGCATTTGTCTTATAAGTTGTCAATAAAAAAAAGGGCAAGCAAGATCGACTGAAGATAAACAAATTGTTTTAGACACAAAGACAAAAATCAAAGAAGCATTTAAAAAGGAAGCTGGCTTAATTGTTCAAATCAAATTCGATTCAAAACACGTGTAGATTTCCATAGCGCTGATAATCAAAAAAAAAAAACTAGAACAAATAATTTGAGTACGAACGGTCTTGCAAAAAAAAATTAGTCGTTCTTGAATTTTCAAAAATTTCGCTCTTGGAATCGAGATAAATTCGTTCTAAACATTCTCAATTTGGTTTTTAATAGGCAAGGGGAGTGAGGGCAACTTAACTTTGAGAGAATAGCGTTGGAGTCGCTCTCGCAGAGAGAGCGAGAGCGCATGCGCAGTTTGTCGTTGTCCGATGCGTACGAAAGGCAGCTACGTTTATTTATAAGCAGCGAGTCAAACCGGAACCAGAACCGGAACCGTATACCGAAAAGAACCGATTAAAACTCAGAATCAGAACCGGAACTGGAACTGATATTTGAAATTGATTGTGCACCGGTATACGAGTACCGATATTTTTGGAACCTTAAAGACCGAAAAGAACCTTAACATTGTACCGGTACAGTTTCGGTTCTGAGTGCAACGACTAGACTTCAAAGCTGACACTGAGTTTTGGGGGACTTTTAAGCAGTTTCCAACAAAATGGAGTCTGGTCTTTCAAAACTTTTGTATTGTAAAATAGAAAAACACGAGACCAGTCTCTTGAAAAATATTGCATCCTTTATTCTTAGGCCCACATTATAATGTCATGCTAATGCGCTAACCTCGAAACTGAAAAGTACTTGGGTTATCCATTTCTGTTCAACTTAAAACTTAATAAGGAAAGCAGCTCAAATACTTTAGAAGCAGGACACTACAAATAGTTCAGTATTTTCACAAAACTGATTAATGGCATCAATCGTGATCAATTTTTCTGAGCTTAAATCGTTTTTCAAATCGAAGTCTTTGGAATTATTTGAAAATGACCGCCAAGATGTATAAATGCAACGATATTTAAGTGTTAAGGTATTGGTAAAAAATCGAATGATGGTCACACTGTATAGAGAATGGACGATGACGAAACCGAGAGTAGAATGCAGTAGATAGTAGAAGATGGATGAAGACAGAAGCTGTAATTAAAATGACAAGCAGACAGACAGCGAGATGGAAAGAAAAATACATATCGACAAACGTATTGAGACATCGTAAATAGAAAACGGTGTTTAAATAGTGAAACCCGAAAAAACTCTCGTTAATAAAAATAAAGAAAACTCTACACAGTTTCCACTATTGTGTGGCCTTTGAGAGGGGCAAGTAAGCGTATAACTTTTATTAAGTCTTTGCTAAGAAATCGAATGAATGCATAACCAATGACCAATGACAAGTACCGGTATACCGAAATCAGAAGGCTGGTACCGGTACAGAACCGAATACCGAAATATTATTAGAACCAAAACAGAACCTTTTACCGAAAGACAAGTTTCGGTACGTACCAGAACTGGAACCGGAATCGAAATAAGATTCGGTTTGATTCCCTGTTTATAAGTGTGTTTTTGTCCGCTCGTTTAGCTCATGGATGATAGTCGAGTGGGCTAAGCTGCCTGTCGTCTGTGTGTGTTTCAGTCTTTCGAGGTACTGAGTTCAAGTCCCAGAAAAGTAAGTAAGTGGCTATGTCAAAATCAATCACAGTTTAAAACAAAATTTGGGTGGTGTTTGACAATGGTTGAGTGGGAGAGGAGGGGGAGACGGACGACGTCGGTCGGGTCGGGTCGGTCGTGTCTATCACACCCCCACCCCAAATATTCTTTTCAAGTTTTTTATTTTGAGAATTATTCGTACTGGGATTAAGTTCTGAAACTCTTGAATCAATGAGGTCGGGATCAAAAATTCACTCTTGGATCAAGAATTTCGCTTTTGGATCAAGAATTATCACTCTTACCGTACTTTTGAGAACGATGGCTCTTGATTCAAGAGTAAAATTCTCTGTTTATCTGAGTGTAACACTAGCTTACAAAAACAACCAAGAAATTAATGTCCCATTTCAATGAAAATTTTGTTTTAGTATAGTTTGGAATGCTGAACTCTAAAATCGATTTCAAAAATTTTTTATGGGATCGCTCGAAAATTTTTTTTTTCCTCTAAAAACGCACTAACTTTTTTTCAAACGCCTAGGAAAAATACTAAAAAATTTAAAAAATTATATATTTTTGATTTTTCTACTTAAAAACCGCATTTCTACAAAGAAAATATATGAATAAATACCGTAGGTGGATCAAATTGAGTGGAGGAACTGTCAAATTTAAGTTCTGAATTGAAATATTGCTTAAAATATAAGTATACCTACCGAAATGGAAGGCCGACTGACACTTGTTCTAGGAGGAAACGCAGAAGGGGAGTTTAAACTTAATACTTTTCTTATTTAGCAATTTAAGAATCGAAGAAGCTCTTAAAAATGTGAATAAAGGCTATCTTCCGTGGTTGACTGACACTCGACTTACGAATTGGATTGGAAATTTGCATTGTTCCTGAACTAAAAACATTGATTTTAAAATGCGGTTGAATATATTTTTACATTCTTTGCTTAAGCCTACATAAAACTGTATGTATGTCTAAACATGAGTGAACTCTTATGTATGCAAGTGTATAACTAAGTGAAGAGATGATGGAGAGAGATTAGGCGAATTCGATTCGATATTACCATAGAAACAGATTAATTAATTATCGACCAAATTCTCTATACTGTAAACCACGGACTCTTCTAGGCTTTCCGGACTTTATTTACACATTATTTACACAATTACTATTTACATTATCAATAGGGTCTCTGTCCACACGTCCGTCTCGGTAAGCGTTCATCTCCTGCTACTCCACAATCCACTAACGCCTCTTTCTATGCTCGCGTAGTCCATCCAGTGTGACCATCCTCTCCATTATTAGCACTAGTTCGGTATTGTTATTAGAGTGCTTCAGACTAGTTCATCCAGAAGTCCAAAGCCAGTTCATTACATTAATATGCTTACAATATAATACTCATATTTACACCAAACACAATCCACGGCGAGCGTTTTCTCAACTTTAAGAAGAAATGGGCGATAAAGCAATAAATTAGCCATTCCAAAGTTTTGAAAGGATTACAATATCAAAAACGCTGCCAAAAATATGGGTTCTCCATGGAACGTAGTCAAAGCGGCTTGCATCAACAGACCTTGGGAAGAGATATGGCCAGAGAGCGTGTTTAAAAACAATGTTCTGGTTAGCGATGTACCAACTGTTCCCCAAAAAATTGCTAATTTAGCTATGGAAAACAGTGTTGAAGGAAGCGAGATGAAAGATATCGACGAACTGTTAATGTTTTGGTATTGAAAATGAGTCGAAAGATAAAATAACAACAGGTTGCACAAATTTCAAAAGTAATGGTGCTGGTAGAACAGGCCAAGGTATACTTAACTAGGTAGCCGCACTCGCTCTCTCACAACTTCTTATAAAAATACAAAAGAGAGCGAGAGAGCGAACTAAGAAGCAGAACACAAAAAATTCGTCCGAGTTCGGCTACCTAGTTAAGTATGCCTTGGAACAGGCGATGGAATTTTTTTCGAACAATGATAAAGTTTTTACTTAACAATCTTTGGACGCGTTTTTAAAAGATAATGTAACTCAGGCGATAAAAAAAATGTAATTTTGAATATAATTTCATTGTTTTTCCATTTATAAATTAAATTTTTTGGCTCTAGCAAATGAAATTTCTTTTTATTTATGCTTTATAATGGTTTTACTATAATTTTTTTCTTTTATGTATGATATGTAGCTCCGAATATGGAAGAAAAGTCTCTTTTCCTTAAGCTAGGTACCACAACCGAAACATATAATTATATTAGCCGAAAGTTTTGCTTAGCAAACGGACAACCTATTACTTATTTACATAACATAAGCGTAACAGAAATATAGCTATTTGCCGAGATATAGATATCCCACATTATTTCTTGTGTCAAACGCTTCAAATTTTGGCCGTGACATAGTTTTATCACTAGAACTCAAACTCACGAAAAACGCACATCTCTAACAGCACCAACGTGTGCTGTTAACGCTCACAGTGTGCTGTTAAGCGCTTTGAGGCCGGCTAAAATCTACAATTTGCTCATATTTAACCACAAAATGTATTTTAATTTACTTTACTTTCACATTAATTACACATTTTCAATTCACCCAATAAACATTGATTTGGCAAATACTAATTTTTTTGGTATTTTTCTGCTAGCCTGGCAATGGTAACACTGTTTGCTTCTTCTTCTTTTATTAAACTGTTTTTTGCTGCCGAAGAAACGTCGCGTCGCGCATGAATTAATTATTTATAAAATAAAAAAAAAGGAAGCAGAAAAAAAGAAGTGAAGAAATTAAAGTGCGGGTTTTTAGTGCAAAAAGTGAGTAGAAAGCGCATGCACAGGCAAACAAATAGCCTTGAAATTGTGGTCAATTTGAAAGTGCAAAAGAAAATCCAGTCACATACACACACATGCATACGTGTGCACTAACATACACACATACACGCAGCAGTAGTAGTCGTAGTAGTAGCAGTTTTTGTTGTTGTTGTGGAAAGTGCAGGCGCGGTCTCATCAAAAGAATTAAATAAATCTTCGCTAATCCTGCGGCTACTTAAACGTTTTCTTCACAGGAAACTCCTACACGCTTCGTTTGCATCGAGGAGAGGGACCTTTTCCGCCATAGGTAAGTCAACTTATTTACTTTTATTGAACTTGATTCTTATTGGAGGTCGCTGAATGAAACCGGTTCAAGTAAATCCGCTGCTGCTGCAGCAGCAGCCTCTTCTTGCAATTTACACTTTTTAGTATGTTTTTTGTTCTTCTCTTCTCTCTCTCTCTCTCTACTGCCGCCTTATCAACCCACTAACCCCCGCCACCGCGCACAGTGGAACTAAATCCGGCCATCTTTGGTGGTAATTAATGTCAAGTGCTGCTGGTGTTGTGAATGATGATGAATAAGAGTGGGTCACTCCACTGCCCCTGAAATTATCTTTGGGTCATGACTTCAGATTGTGAAATTTTGTCTTTTAGGTGAAAGCAAGCAAAAACTTTGAAATAAACGTCTTTTGACACTTGTGGCAATTTAGTTGGCAAACAAGAAAAAGGAACCCGCAGCTGGCTTGTGGGAAAAGGTTTTGCCATTTTCCATATTTCAGTTGTGGTTGAAAATTACTTTGCTAAACGCTGATAAGAGCAGCTGCAGACCCTTGAAATGGTTTGAAATGGATGTTTTTGTGATGAATTGGGGGTCCCAAGGGACAAATTTAAATTTTTGTGAATTTATTTAATTAAAGAACTTTTTAGACACGCACAACACCACAAAGGAGGCTGGTTGATCGTATAGCTATTTCACAAACTACCACAGTTTGATCATCAGCGATCTTTTGTCCAACTTCAATGAGTTGGCAGACGCTACCTCATGCCAGAACTGCTAAGATCGCTTGGGAATCCCAAGTCAGACTTGTAGCAAAAATTTCTGACAACTATAGCCAAACGCCAAGTCATAGAAGCTTTGTATGTGTGTGCGTGACCCGCAAATATTTGAGATATATGTGAGGGTAAAAGTAATTTGGGTTTGAATTTATTTGCCTAAACTCAATCTTGAAATAGCAAACAAAATAGATAAATTATTACACAATTTTTCGGACTATGATAGCTGAAATGATTTTATAACAGTCATAATTTCCAATCAGTTTTTATGGGCTTTCTACACTATTGTATTTTTATATCCATTGGCATTAATTTCCTCTTGCCTCTAACGATTATTTCCTTAACAACTTTTTCTTTCTCCCATTCAAATTTCTGCTTCTCCAATACCAATAACTACTCATCCACGTTATGTTTGTGCTCCTGCATGAAAACCAACATATGTACATACATATATACTTTGTGTGGTCGGAGATGCTTCCTTATAATCGTTGCAAACATCTGGACAATTGTAATATACCCTCTACAAGGGTATCAAAAGGGTGTCGAAAAGTTTTCATAAAAATTCCGACAGGCCTCTTACGCTCGGTCGAACTCAGAAAAACTAAAATTGCCCATGGGAAAGCCCATGGCGCCGCTAACTTGACAAGCTCAGGCGCTGACTTGACAACCAGAAACAACTGATAAGGATCCTACTTGAAAATCAAACGATCCTGAATCGAAATTGAAGTAAGTACGGAATTCCAAAGTCAAAGCGAAATGAAATCGAGAGCAAGTTCCCAACTGTGTATTTCTCTCTCGCTAATACAGTCGGGAAAAATGGGTTCACACATATACAAACTTTTGTGTCAAGTGTTTTCCTTGAAATTCACCACCAGTTATAGCACTTTCGACATGAGAATGCAGCTGTTGAATTGCAGTCGATGGGCCAAGACTGAAACCAGCCTCCATTGTGGTGTTGTTAGAGTTCTGTTTGACCTCGAGCCGGGTAGAACTTGCTAGTTTCAAAATCAACAAGAAAGAAAGTCGGTCAAGCCCGACTATAACATACTCTGTACCCTTACACTCGCATTTGCTCAGGAGTCAAACGGCCAGTTAACACCCTGCGCACAACGCGGTGCGCTCTCTAAGTTTCTCTCCCTCTCTCTCTTTCTCTCTCGCACTAAGATTGCCTGTGTTGAACGGTTAGGTTATGTTGCTGTGGTTGTTGGTGGGGGGGTGGGTGGTGTTAACTGGCCATAACTTCAGTATCGTTCATCCGATCTTTATCATTCCTTTAGCAAATCGATAAATAATTTTGTTTACAAGGTATCTCTAGAAGGAACGAACGATCTATCCCCAAAACTGCAGGAGATATGAAGTTTTTTCCAAATCGCGGGGGCGGGAGGGGGCGTGGCAAAAATCGAAAATAAACTTGATCTGCCTGCAAGTATAAGAAATATATGTCCAATACATGTCAAACCTCTATCTCTTACCATCTCTGAGATCTCTTCGTTCATACGGACGGACAGACGGACATGGTTATATCGACTCGGCTGTTGATGCTGATCAAGAATATATATACTTTATAGGGTCGGAAACGATTCCTTCTCCCTGTTACATACTTTTGCACAAACTTAATATACTCTATGTACCTTCGGTACAGAGTATAAAAAAGTCGTTAAAAATTCTCGGCAGAACTTCTGTGCGGACAATGTCTGAGTAGACGTCAGCTCCCAGCACGATTGCTACTGTAGCTGGCCGATCAAAGTTCTCATCGGCCAGGGTAATGTGTTCTGCCTTACGCGTGTATCAATAGAGGATGACGGAGTACGCATGTGGAGATCCGGTTCAGATTTTAGAATCGGGTGTCGTTTTTTTTTGTCTCCGCCCAGATCGATACGCTGTTGAGGTGGAATGTTCTTGCCAGAGATGCATTTATGCGAGACAGCGAGACACAGCCTTGCATGGATCGATGAGGGCCCGCGTATCATACTTGCTGGATCCATTGTGGATCAGAATGGACGCGGTAGGAAGCACTTGGGGGGGTTACGGTGCTGCAACAGCGTGGCTAATGACGGCGGTTGGACGCGAGGAGTAGATTGGGAGCGTTGCTGCTGGACCGGAGAAGCGTAACGGGATGTTTGGGACAGACTTGTGCGGCCGTCTCGCATGTAGGGTAGGGTATGATGATCCCCTTGGCAGGAACCTTCTGAGTGTTAATGTGCAAGGCAATTCGAGCAGTACTTATTTACGCTTCTCCGCGCTCAACTTCAGGAAACGTCCACACCGCTTCAATGGATGGATGCCTCGGCAGACTCGGCATCGGTATCAATACGTCGTGTTCGTCTGCGCTCATTGGCTCGGCTTTCTTCTCGGCGTGGACGTGGATGATTAATGACAGTAAATGATTGATGGAATTTGGTCTATCGACAGAAATGGAATGGTTATGATGGATTAGTGGGTGTTTTTCTACTGAACGGAACTTATGTAAGCGTAGGAGGAAAGGATTTCGGTTTCCTTGGGAAGCAGGACTACCTTTGTTAACGGCCTCTTTATGATCCCGCTAGGGGTGAGGAATAGGTTTTGTGAATCCGTCCCAATCGCCATTCACGCGAAGGAATGTTGTCTTCTTTTACAAGCACCAAATCTCCGACATCTAAATTTCTTGTAGGGCATCGCAACTTATATCGTTTATGCAATTCCCGAAGATATTCGACCTTCCAGCGTTAGCAAAATTGCTGGTTCAAGGCCTTAAGACGTTGCCATTGATTGAGGATAGAAGAAGCACTCTCTTTGATTTCTGGCTCAGCGACTGACAATAAAAGACACTCTCAAATTTCAAGGGAAACAATTAAATTGAACTAATCAAAGTCAATCTTTAATTTAATCATAACCCATTTCGAAATATTCGGTTTCACGGCTGCGCTAGCGCGAGTTTTCAAATTTGATCATTAATATTGCACATTTTTGTTGATTAAAGTGCACTTACTTTTGCTATCGAAAATCTTTCTGAGGGTACAAAGGGTTATAAAAGAATGCATTAGAAACCATGATAAACCATGTGATTGCAATTAACCGTAAGTTTTAGCTTCGCATTATAACAAAAACCACACGTTCGCAACGTCACTTATCGAATCCTATTTTATTTTGAAACTAGCTTATAGCGCCATCAGTATAGTGAATTATTATTGTTATCGTTCCGTATTCTATCCCTATCGTTATCGTTATCCATATCGTTATCCATATCGTTATCATTATCCACATCGTTATCCTTATCGTTATCGTTACATATCAAATTATTCCGAATTCTATCCAAAAAAAATGAGTTTCAAGCCAATCGGATGAAAAAAATTTTTTCCCTACAGAATTTTCCGGCCATTTTGACGCCTGCGGGGCGGATTTTTCGCCATTGGAAAAAAACATTTCAAATTATTTCGTATTCTATCCCTAAAACCGAGTTTCAAGACAATCGGAGAAAATATAATATTTTGCCTACGGAATTTTCACGCCTGGGGGGCGGATTTTCCGACATTGAAAAATCACATTTCAAATTATTTCGTATTCTAATCCTTACAAACCGAGTTTCAACTCAATCGGATGCAAAATAGTTTTTTGCATGCAGAATTTTCCGGCTATTTTCCTCCTGGGCGGATTTTTTAAAATCGGGAAAACACGTGTCGAATTATTTCGCGTTCTATTGCTTACAAACCAAATTTCAAGTCAATCGGATGAAAAAAAAATGTTTCCCTTACAAACTTTTCCGACGCTTTGCCCGCTTTTCCGGTTGGAATTTTCCAAAACCCCAACTCAGTACGCACTAATGGAAACTCCTGTCCAAATTTCAGCCTTCAATCTTTTACCGTTTGCGCTCTGCGTTGATTGCCAATCAGTCAGTCAGTTAGGACAAAATGTTTTATATATAGAGGAGATAAAAAAATAAAGAAAATTTTTCGATCATATAAATTCTAATATACAGTTAAATTATTCAACAACATTTTAAAATTATTCGCACTAAATGGGTTTGGCAGATCTCGCTGAGTTTTGCTTTTATATTGATAGCCAAAAAACACCACTTCCATTTTATGTCGCGTGCGAATCGCATTTTGATTGGCTTTATCTTCGAACCAGCACTAGGTGTGCTCTAATTTTTTCTCACTACATAAAGTGCTTCGAAAGTGCTATTAGTAAAAAAAAAACAAAAGAATAAAAATATATTTTAATTTCACTTCTATTCCACTTTAAATGCGTTCGACATCATGGAAATATCCATATTGAATTTTGTCCTTGAAAAAATTTATACTTTTAATTACGGAAATGGTATTTAAATTAAAAATAGACAAGTTTCAAGCTATTAAACTTAATTTGAACATATGGATTTCAAAATATTTAAGGCTTAGGCATTCAAAATAAGTCTAAAGTTTGCTGCTTTGATTTGGATTTTTTAAAAATAGCTTTGAAAAGTATCAGAAAGGGACATTTTATGAATCAATTCATCCACCTGACCTGACTGAAATTATTTTATAAATTCAATGGAAATGGAATCACCACTTTTTTCTTCAACATTTCCCTCCTCAGTTCCTCATGTGTGAGTGACTCTCTGTTCAAATTCATAAGCTATTCCATATCATTGATAGTGTAGTCTTTAAATCCTGCAAAACAATCGTTTCCTTTACAGAAGATAAGTCGGAATTTACACGATTAAGGAAACTTTATGAAGTTTTCATTGTGGGCTCGAAAATCAAACGAATTCTACTAGATTTGTTGAACAAAAAATAAATATCTCACTCGAATCTAAAATGTTGTAAAAAGTCGTCACAAGAAATATGGGTCTTTTTCGTTGAAAGGCTTCGCTTTTCCAAAACGCCGAGTTTTGACTCCCTTTTCACAAAAATGAAGCTTGGTGACCCCCTCAGAACCTTTTCCAAAACGTCGAGTTTTGACTCCCTTTTTACAAAAATGGAGCTTGGTGACCCCCTCAGAACCTTTTCCAAAACGCTGAGTTTTGACTGCCTTTTCACAAAAATACCGCTTGGTGACCCCCTCATGGGCGACTCCCCATCAAACCATCACATAAGCCGTATGGTGACCTCTCTAAACTCTCGAAATGAGTTCGAACGCTTGATTTGATGACACAGCATACACTCTAACGTTCTGTTTGTGGAACGATTCCTCTATCTCTAACTCGTCTGTGGGCATTGTTCGCGCACTGGCGACGCAATGCTTTCGATTTTGTCTTGCGTTTTTGTTTCAATGCTGTTGCCGGTGTGTCTCTTGTATACACTGAGTCCCAAGTCACATTTTATGATGCGCTATAACGCTGTCCTTGCTGATATTCATCTCACGAGACATGATTTTCTGCTTGCTCAAACTTCTCATGCAAAAAGAAAGAGTTGTCACTTATTTTAAATAATTTATTTTATTTAAATGTTTGAATATGAAACCAAAAATCGATTTTTCGTTTGGAATTTGATGCACCCAAATGTGACTGTCAATTAAGCAAAGCAAACGAAACACCAAAAGAGAGAAGGCATCAGCTTCACTTATTTGTTTTATAGACTAGGTCAACTCAACCTACTTCAAATTTTAAATTATAAGTTTGCATTTCTGTTTGGTCAAGGTTAGGTTAATTTAAACAAAAAACAACTGTTTTGGTAGAAACAGATGGCCTAACATAATTACCACTTCGCCCATCCAATCTCTGTGTAATTCCCAATTTTCTGCAGCAAAATGAAGCTATAAAACGAAAAGTGGTTTTAGTTTTTGCCATTTCCTTTGCCACTTTTAATATGCTTGTTTTGGAGATCATCCCATCCTGAGAGAAAGCCATCAACGGAGCTCAGTAAAATTCCCCCAAGTCCCACCAAAACTAGCATAGACACCTGCCACAGCAACAACAACAACAGCAACTGTAGTTGCGACCACAAGAGAAGTAAGTGTGGATGCCGCCTGGATGTGCTGTGTGTACTATGATTACAGATTTCCCCATAGTCCAAGCTGGTTTTACTCTCTAGTAATTGCCTGTGGACTGGGCTGGGTAGTTTTTATGGTCATTGTAATGTGGAATGTGGTTGGGGGTATGACAGAAAAACAAAACCACAACAAAAAAAAATCACGAGAAGAAGAGTTGATGAAATGGTCATAAAGCAGGAAAAAGTGATCAAAGAGATGAGATGACACAATTTTTTCATTGTCTAGTATTTTACTTTGAATGTACATAATGAAATATGAAAGTAGGATGTTTATTTAAAACAATTTAGAGGCTTTTGAGTAGAGATGGACACAGGAGGAGTTACCAATGCTGTCTTCTGTTGGCGAGGCAAGGGCTGACTGGAAGTGGTTACATTTTGTTAAACCTCTTCCCTAAGATGGGGGCCTGAGTTTTCTATTCCTTATAATGATGTTTATATACCGCAATTTGATAGATCCACACTCCCAGGTATTTATGGGTTTTTACCACTTCGTGCTCGGATTCTCCTACGTACCACTTTACATATAGAGCCAGTGTTTTTTGAAAACTTAGATCTCCGATTTTGCTGTATTTATTTGAAAACATTAATATGTTGCAAAGCAAAAAAAAATTACATCTTGTATAGACACCCCGTTTATATGTGGAGAAATACGCGGTAACTTACCACGTATTTGTGCATTTGATCACTTATGCTGGGTGTACTCTGCGTTACAGACTATCACATTGCGCTGTGACACCGAATGTGACACTCTGTGACCCTGAGTAAGTGACCCTCAGCAAAAGTGTTTAAATGCGCAAATACGAGGTAAGTTCTCGACATTTAAGCGGGGTATTACACACTTTTAGTTGAGCTCGGTTGTAAGATTTCATTTGTACTGACTCGCTCAATGTGAGCGAGTTGCTTTTATTTCTAAATTTCTCATCCCTTAATTTCTATTCTTAACTAAGGCAGTATTTGTAAGATGCATTCGTGAAAGGAATACACATTGCCTCACACGATGCATATTAAGTGGTGGGAACCGGATGACCTGTTCAAGTGGTTCCCATGGTTGATCCTTTTCAAGTGGTGTGTCTGCTGTGCTGATCCTTGTCACTGCCGCTATTAATATTTAATGCTATTACAAAAGGTGGCATGTTTATGACATAGGCGACAAAGGCTAAATATTTAATGTAACAACGAATAATAGGTTTATGATATGTAACGGAAGGTTTGAACACATCTTCATACTTAAAATTACAAAAAATGTCCAATAAGCAACGAGTTTTACTCTCTATTTGTACAGTCTTTCAACTATATCTTAAAACCTGTAACCAATTTGGGTAAGCAATGCAGTTCAAAGTTGTAGCTTAGACTAAAATAAACAAAATTTTAAAGCAATCCTACTTCATTCGAAAACTCCTTGACATAGTTTTATGACTACAAGCAAGTAAAATTTTTATCAAAACTCGTAAATATTACAATTTTTGAAAGTTATTGTTGTCTAAAAACTTAAATATGTCTACTCTTGTAGAGGGTATATTAAAATTTTCCAGATGTTGCCAATGCTGAGAATGATTGTGACATAGCCAGCCTATTTGCCTCTTTTTTCCAGCATTGCTATGCTCGTCCGGATACGAACTACGATGTTTCTCCAATTTACCCTCACCATATTAGTCGCTCTAACTGCATTCACCCTCCTATAATGGATCATAGTTGTATTCTATCTAATTTAAAGGCACTTATGCCGTCATTTTCACCTGGACCAGACAATGTCTCTAGCTGCGTGCTTAAATATTGCGCTGATTTCCTTTGCGATCCCCTTCTAAAGCTGTTTAATCTATCCCTTGAGCTTGGTGATTTCCCCCTATTATGGAAGGAATCGTTTATTATTCCAATTCATAAAAAAGGGTCCAGATCCGATATAGCCAATTACAGAGGAATCTGTAAGCTTTCTGAAATTCCTAAACTATTTGAACATATAATTACTTTCCAATTACAACATTTAGTGCCAACCCATACTGAGTCCATCCCAGCACGATTTACTCTACTCGAATTTTCTTCAATAGTAAATCAGGGATTTCTTCATCGTAAACAAATTGATGTCGTTTACACGGATTTTAGCAAAGCCTTTGATTCAGTGAATCATAATTTACTTCTATATAAATTATGTTTATTAGGTCTTCCATCCAACTTTGTCCGCTGGATCAGATCATACCTTTCCAATCGGTTTCAACGTGTGCGTTTTAAGTCTGCTGTATCCGAAATCGTTCACGTCACTTCTGGAGTTCCACAGGGCAGTCATCTTGGTCCATTGTTATTCAACCTATTCATGAACGACATCCCCCAAGTTCTTTCCTATTCAACTTATGTAATGCTGATGATCTCAAGCTTTGCGCGTCATTTGACGAACCAGTTTCTCCACTTCTACTACAAAGTGACTTAAATGCTCTGAGTGCTTGGTGCCACCTGAATCGTCTTCCCCTTAATATTGCAAAGTGCAATATTATGACCTTTCACAGAACTAAGCCGTATCTCTACGAATACACCATTAATGGTGAACCACTAGTTCGCATATACAAGGTCAATGATTTTGGTATATTTTTCGAATCCAATCTGAGTTTTAATAGTCATATTTCCGTGATTTGCAACCAGGCAAAAAGCGTCCTTAGATTTATCAAGAGATGGTCAAAAGAATTTAATGATCCCTACACCTCTTCATGCCTCTGGTCACCGCATTACCTGACTTACCAGGATCAAATCGAATCAGTTCAGAAACAGTTTCTGCTTTTTGGCCTTCGTGGCCTAAACTGGGACACCACCATCCATCTACCCTATCCTATGAACAGGAGATTGCGCCTAATTGACCTCCCGTCACTTAAATCCAGAAGAATCTGTCATTCTGTTATTTTCATCCACAAGCTTTTGGCTGGCGAGATTGACTCCATTGCTCTTTTATCCCTTATTAATTTGTTAGTGCCACTTAGAGCATCTCGACACTACACACCAATCTACCTTCCGCCCCGCTTGACGAACTATGCTCATCGAGATCCCTTCCGTTGCCTGTGACTTGCTTACAACGAGTACTATCACCTATTTTCTATAGATGGCTCTATTATAGACGTTAAAAACTCCTTAGCCATAGCTGGCATTGGCCAATAAATTAGTCCCACCGGGTCAGAGTTTGCTATTAGCTGGATTTTAATTTGGATTAATTTTTAATTAGTGCTTAACTGAATATTGTTAAACTTACCTCTGAATAAATAAATTAAACTTCGTGTCAGTGGCTAAACGCACACACGCAACGCCAAAGTTGAGCATGTGATTCACACCGACAAGAGCCGAACGTTTGCCAAGGCTTGCGTCAAGAGAGCAATCAGTTTTTCACAAGCCTTAACCGTGCCTGCCTGAGAACGGTTCTTGCTGTGCACGACTCTTTTGTTTTATATGCGAATTTCAACTCATTAACCATTAATAATAGCCACTTACTGCCCACAGCTACTCACTGTAGCTTAGTTTATCTTTATACTTTAATATTTGCCCAGAAATCGTGAATCATGGAAGTTTATATATAATAGCTTTTTAAATATTTAAAAAAGATTATTTGAATTTGGCGCCAAACAAAAGAGAGCTTACTTATTGGGGCACTTATGTTATAGAACACACTAATATGTTAGCATACTCAAAAAAAAAATGCTAGATCGCCGAGGTGTGCTCAGAAATATGCGAATAACTTCGTCAAACGGTATCCAAATTAATTGGTATAACATTTATTCAACGGAGAATTAAATGGGCTTTTATAATAAATTTTAAGTCAAAATCGCATAGAATAAAATAGTTAAACCATTGGTGGCCAAAGTAGAAATTTCGAAAATAAAACAGTTGAAAATGCCACATTTGTAAGCCGCATTTCTCAGCCCTCGCGTTAAATCAGTCAAACCATTAATTAAAATCTATTAGATTGCTCCCGTCGCTATCAGAATTTACAAGGCTATAAACAATCAGACGGTCCATGCAAGCGTTATATCTATTTAATTGAGGTAAAAAATCAAAAAGCGGTTTTTGACCCATAGCTTCAGATTTTGAGGGTGTTAGGAAAAAACCAAGTATGAGGAAATGCTTTACTCGACATGCTCTGCAGCGTATGCTAGGTCAATTCGAAAGTATATTTTGGCTGTAACACTAAGTTTTCATTTTTGTTCATAAATTTTCTAAAACACGACACTCACGCGCCACAAAGGAGGCTGATTGACTATATAGCTATTTCATAGCTATTCATTTCATCAGCAGTCTTTGCCTATCTTTAGCAAATTAGCAGAAGCTACCTCATGCCAGCATTGCTATAACCGCTTGGGAATCCCAAAGGCAGGCTTATAGCAAAATTCGACATCGTCAAAGAGCTTGATGTTTAGATGACAATTCAGGCGTTGGTAAATAGAAGTCAAAAAATTCGTGAAATTTGTAAACTTTTCATATGAGCTTAGATTTCTGTAAATATTTGACAGACGGGTAGGTGTAGATCGAACGTTTCAATAAATCGCATAATTTTCCAGATCAAACGGTCTCAAAAATATTAAATTTTGAGTTAAGATTATCACAAAAAAATTGTAGACTAAAAGGACCAAAAATCGCGAAATTTACAAAATTTTTGTATGAGCTAGTTTAGTATGAAGACGGTTAAACTAAAAGGTCCAAAAAATTGTGAAAATTGTAAAATTGTATAATGAAGGTACAATAAATCGCATAATTTCCAAAATTTAATGAGCTTTAGATGGTCATGAAGATTTGATAGATGGCAACGGGTAGCTACTAGTATTTTTATATTCAGACTTTCTGCCTACATTTTGCCCATAGTGCGCGTCGTCCGGCTTCTCTAGAGTTGTTTTTTTTTTTCATGCTTTTTACAACATCAACTGTTAATGAGTTTGCTGGCTGCCTCTTGTTGCAGTTGTGGCTGTTGTTGTTGTTGTTTGTTCAAGTTGGATTATTGCCTTGAAATTGCAATTGGCCTTATCCACATCCAAGCAACACCCGGCCGCCACAGTCACCAAACTTGACTTGAAGCCACTACAATTACAAGCATCATTGGCCTTATTTTTGTCGTTTTCTTTTTCTTTTCTGTTGGTAACTGTTTCGAATGTCACACACTCATCCGCCGCCCGCCCCCCTCCCAGACCAGCTGTCGTCAACGTATTTGCCCAGCTTGTGGTGTTGTTGCTACCGAAAATGATTACGCGGCAGTTTTGGCACTTGAGACTTGGCTGACTGACTGACTGACTGCTTCTAAGTATTCTACAGCTAAATAGTTCCATTTCTATTTTTAGTTCCGTTGTTACCTTTTTTTTGCGCTTACGCATCTTGAAAGGCTTAAGAAAAGAAAACATTTTCTTTTGCTTGGCTAGCGGTTTTTGGTCATATGCTTCATGAGTTTATTTCTAATGAAAATGTCTTGTTTATTTACGAGCATAAATTTAAAATTTACACACAACTCACTCACACATAGCATAATTCAATTATGTTGCATATATTTCATATGGCAAAGAGCAGCAAGAAATTTATGAGCCATGCCCCCATTTGGCCTCCAGGGCCCTTACTTGACAAAGCAAACCAGCCAGCCAGCCAGCCAGCCAACCAACCAGAGCAACGCCAGCGCAGCATATTTGCCAAGGTTGGCAACTGCAATGGGCGGGGAGTGGTGGGCACCTGTGGAGACCCATAAATTGTGATCAACTTTTCTAACGGCTGAAAAATCTGTTATGTTAGTTAGATAACAGCAGTTCCCGAAACATTTGTCAAACAATATTTTGCACTCAAATTAAAAATTGTGGGGCAAAAATTATCACAAAAAAAAACAAGTCACGTGGCTCTAAATTTAATGGCCGGGAGGAGCACTTAAACTAATTGTCTTGTCTCACTCCGACTCTTGATTTACATTTTGGTTACGCATGTTTTTACCTAATTAGTTCAATGCAATGGGCTTTAGCTTGTCTTTACAAAGAACTTTACGCAATTAACATGAATACCTGAAACTACAGTAGAAACTAAGTTGGAGGAATTGTATTGTAAGCACAAATTTTTGATGAAAAATTGCCTAAATAGAAATGATTGTAGATTTTGTAGAACTTAAGACTAAAACTATGGTTCCATACGCAAATAAAAATATGAATCAAATATGGCCAAAAAGTAACGCAAGCCAAATTTTTTCAAAATGTTTCATCAAATTATTTGTTTAGCTTTAGACTTTTCGTTAATTAACAAATTTTTCCTTAAATATTTTCAACACGTAATTTACTTTTCAATTTTTTGAAGGAACTTTTGTACATTTCCCTAAAAAAAAAACGTTAAGCCCCGTACTCAGATCGTTTCGTCACAGTATTGTATATAATTAAAAACACCTAATCTTGGCTTTGATGCTCATGTGCTGTTAGAAAGTGTTTCTATTTATGTGAAATACTGTGACAAAAGGTATTTTCTGTCATTCTGAGTAAGAGCCTAAAGCCCTCTACGCAGTTGTGAAGTAACGAGAAGTAATTGAAAATTTTCATATACAAATTTGCAGACGTAAAAGTTTTTGTATGACATTAACTGCGTAGAGGGCTTTAAGGGGTAAAAATTTCACACTCAGACACTTTCGAATCTTAGATCTGGTTTGGAGCAACATTTAAGAACTTGTGCCCAGACCAGAGCTGCTCATGTTTGAATACGGTTCTATTCCAAAATCATCTTTTTAAATTAAGATAAATATTTGACTTACCAATTTCTCCGTCATCTGTGTACTGTATAGTTTTCGGTATACAGTGCCGCTCAACTGAATAGGTTTGACTTTTTTTTTTAGTTTTGAAACGTTGTATCTCTGTAACAAGCACTCCGATTAAAGCGAAATAAATTTTTTTTGTATAAAGAAATCAATCATTTGTGAAATAGCAAAGTTTCTGTTCTGTTAGTTTTGTTTTTATATCATTTTTATTATTTTTTCAAAAACATAAGAAAAAATTTCCATTTTTTTTGGCTCAACTGAATAGGTTTGACACTTTTGACTTCACTTTTTGATTGACTGCGTGATTGAAAAGAGTTGAATTCTTTTGTATTCCAAAATTTAAAGCAACTACTATGAGTTTTTTGTAAAACCTTTTACCGATTTTGAAAAAGGTTAAATTAAAGTCTATATTGAATCTGGCTTTTAACACTATGAAATAGCCAAGAAAATCGGTCGTAGTCCAAACGTTGTGAGTAATTTTCCCCGTAATGAAGCAGACTATGGAAAAAAAAATGAATAGAGGAAAAAAATATGCAACAACAGCAACCGAGAGGCGACTTATCCTACGAACTGCCTTTAAATTTCCACCTTTCTGCTGGTAAAATTAGGGAAGAATGCGGCGTAAATGCTAGTGCGGCCACGGTAAAACGAATTATTCGAAACGCCAAACACTTGAAGAGATTGAAAATAAAAAAAAATACCACCTCTCAATGATGCTCGTAAGGAAGCACGACAACGATTTGCCCGAGAACACATGACGTGGAACAAGGAGTGGAAGACGGTGGTCTTCTCCGACGAAAAGAAGTTCAACCTCGATGGACCGGATGGCTATAATTACTAGGAAGAATGTTTTTTAAGTCGTCATCACTCTTGTGCAGGTGGAGTAGTGGTGTGGGGAGCCATATCGTTTTATGGAACATGCGAGCTCCAGTTTGGCACCTCGAAGATGAACGCAAAAGTGTACAAGACTGTGCTCCAAAAGGCTTTTCCCCCACTTTTCGGAGATTTATGGTCATATTCCATGGTCGTACCAACATGGCAACGCTCCCATCCATATCGCTCGGGTTGTAAAACAGTAGATTAAAAACCAAAACGTCAAATTGCTCGAGTGGCCGCCTTACTCGCCTGACATTAACAATTTCGAGAACATTTGAGGATTTTAGTCCAGGAGAGTATACCAAGGAGGAAGACAATTTAGTGACTCCGGGACCCTAGTTGAAGCAATTAAAAAAGTCTGGTCAAAAATTTCAATAAATGAAATTGAAAAATATTATGATTGCTTACCGAACCGTATGTTTGAAATAATTAAGAACAAGGGTGGGCATACCAAATACTAAATAATGCTAAAACAATGTCCTTTATTATTTAAGTTACCCAGTGCCTTGAAATTTTGCTTTATATACTTTTGTTTAATAGTTTTAGTGGTCAAACCTATTCAGTTGAACCAAAAAAAAATGGAAATTTTTTGCTCTACGTTAGATTTGTACCTCTTTACCGAAAACTTTTCAGAATGTCAGGGATTAAGTGTTGAGAGAAAGACATAGTTAAGTCTGTTCTCTTCACATTTTAGAATTTGATCAAATTAGGCAAAGTTTCATTTTTTTTAAAGCAGTCTTGAATTTTTCCGCGAGCCGACACGATTTTTTATACTCTGTACCAAAGGTACACAAAGTATAATATTAAGTTTGTGCAAAAGTATGTAACAGCCAGAAGGAATCATCTCCGACCCTATAAAGTATATATATTCTTGATCAGCATCAACAGCCGAGTCGATATAACCATGTCCGTCCGTCCGTATGAACGAAGATATCTCAGAGATGGTAAGAAATGGGACATATTATATATTTCTTATACTTGCAGGCAGATCAAGTTTATTTTCAATTTTTGCCATGCCCCCTTCCGCCCCCGCAATTTGGAAAAATTATTATCGATTTGCTGAATGAATGATAAAAATCGGATGAACGATACTCAAGCTATGACCAAAAAACGGATAGTTAACACCCCTTACAATCTTAGTGAGAGATAGAGACAGAAAGAAACTTAGAGAGGAGCGCGTATAACTCGTGAGCCAAAATGCGAGCTGCAACATTAAGGGTGTGTTATAATCGGGCTTGACCGACTTTCTTTCTTGTTTCTTAAGGGATATTCCATAGAAATGACTTTTCGTATAATTTAAAATTTCTGTACCGCCTGATCAAGCATTTCAATTTGGGTTCTATAGAAATCCCTCTATTTTTGTTTTACACTATTCTCAATTTTCTCATTCTCAATATTCAATTTGTTAAAAAAATAAAACCTTTTTGAAATTGTAAGTAAACGAGACGTCGCAAACAAAACACCCCGTCGAAATTTCTGCCTTTTGCACCTGTGATTTTTATACTTGATTCTCAAAAACAATGGCTATTATAGAAAGGAAATAATGATTGGTTCGGTTGAACGGTTTACAGCAGGGGTGCCCAAGCCTATTGCGCACGCAGCGCATTCGTAGTTCAAGGCGCGTATGGCCTTGACGCATGCCATTTGGTCATTTTTGATTGGCTTTCAATTAAAAATGATAAAATTAAGTGTTTTTCGATCAAGGATTAACTATTAAAATACTTCTTTTTATTTGTGCGAATGAAATCGGGTGAACTGTTAAGATGTTATGAAACAGGGCCCGATAAATATATCGATAAATTTTTATATAATTGTAATAAGTTGATTAAGCATTACCACCAGAAAGTTGAAAGCACTCATTGTTTGTCTATTTTTGCTTTCATTGCTTCTAGCAATTCCCAACTGAACTAAGCAATGATTGTATGAAGAGGCAGTTGGCAATCATGCTTTCTTCAGCGAAATGCCTACTGAAGACTCGTTAGGGATAACGATGAAACAGATAAATATAGGCAACCAGCTCTTTTTATACTCTGTACCGAAGGTACATAGAGTATATTAAGTTTGTGCAAAAGTATGTAACAGAGAGAAGGAATCGTTTCCGACCCTATAAAGTATATATATTCTTGATCAGCATTAACAGCCGAGTCGATATAGCCATGTCCGTCTGTCCGTCTGTCCGTCCGTCCGTCCGTCCGTCCGTATGAACGAAGAGATCTCAGAGATGGTAAGAGATAGAGGTTTGACATGTATGGGACATATATTTCTTATACTTGCAGGCAGATCAAGTTTATTTTCAATTTTTTCCACGCCCCCTCCCGCCCCCGCAATTTGGAAAAAACTTCATATCTCCTACAGTTTTGAAGATAGATCGTTCGTTCTTTCTAGAGATACCTTGTAAACAAAATTATTTATCGATTTGCTGAAGGAATGATAAAGATCGGATGAACGATACTCAAGTTATGGGCAAAAAACGGCCAGTTAACACCACCCACCCCCCCACCAACAACCACAGCAACTCACCCTAACCGTTCAACCCAGGCAATCTTAGTGCGAGAGAGAAAGAGAGAGAGAGAGAAATTTAGAGAGCGCATCGCGTTGTGCGCGGGGTGTTAACTGGCCGTTTGACTCCTGAGCAAATGCGAGTGTAAGGGTACAGAGTATGTTATAGTCGGGCTTGACCGACTTTCTTTCTTGTTTTTTTTTTGGTACAATGCATAAGTTGTTAACAGCTGTGAACAAACGCAACTTTTTCTGACCTAGAGCCAGCTAAACTCACTAATTATACTCTGTACCGAAGGTACATAGAGTATATTAAGTTTGTGCAAAAGTATGTAACAGGGAGAAGGAATCATTTCCGACCCTATAAAGTATATATATTTTTGATCAGCATCAACAGCCGAGTCGATATAGCCATGTCCGTCCGTCCGTCCGTATGAACGAAGAGATCTCAGAGATGGTAAGAGATAGAGGTTTGACATGTATGGGACATATATTTCTTATACTTGCAGGCAGATCAAGTTTATTTTCAATTTTTGCCACGCCCCCGCAATTTGGAAAAAACGTCATATCTCCTACAGTTTTGAAGATAGATCGTTCGTACCTTCTAGAGAAAGACGAAAGAGGACACGGAAGCGAGTCTCTAATCTGAAGAGCTGTCTTTTCGTTTACCGAACTGGTGAATCTTTTTTTGTAGACAGATATCTACTCAGTTACAGTAAATCTTGGACGAATCCCCTGGACTGTAAAACCTTCTATAAACATAACTATAGTTTCTTCTCGAAGTCGTAATATGCCAGTCTGAATATTGTTCTGATAAAGCACTTTAAAATTATTTTTAACTGGTCAATATATTGTGACAGTTTTATAAGTTCTGAAAAAACTGACTTAAGTTATTTTTTGACCAAGGGTCCAGGTTCGAGTGGTTAAGAACCCAGCCAGCATTTTATGAAATTTCTCATCACATTTGATTCTTTTCGAGTCCTTAGCCTGATTAATATAGTCACAAATGCGCATGTTTTCTAATCATAAATGATACTTTTGTGGGGAGAAAATGGTACTCTAGCCGCGACTCATCATGAAGAGTCGGTTATACCCCGTTTTTCTGATCAGTTTCGAGTCATTTGCGAGTCTTTTCTGAGTCGTTTTTTAATGAATCAGATTGTGAGCAAATGCACATAAATCGCACATAAAATTGATCTCTTTTGAATTACCAAAAGGGCTCAAAAAAGACTCACCAAGGTGAATCTTGTTAAGATGATCTTCCAAATGCTTGGTAAGAAAGTTCGGTTCTGGGTCCGGTTCGAAAGACCCAGTTCTGCGGGACTCGGTTCAGGGCCGGCTTGCAGCCTTGGTGAGAATGTTGTTTTCTTTCAAAATACTTCTCATTCTTCTTTATAAAACGTCCGCTATAACCAAATAAAGCAGCGGTGGGCAGCCTCATAGCCCTTCTTACCCGCGCAACCCGGACCGTTATTGACATAAACCCACAACGTAATAGAAATTTACAACAAACAAAGCGCGATCGAAAGTAAATGACAAAAAAAAATTTTTTTTTACCCTTTTCGTTATTTTTGCTACCGATAAAAAGAAACCATTATCAAATAGTGGCTTATAACATTTGCATTTATTGAGACTTCTAATTTATACTTCATAATAGCTGTATACCCGGCAATGCTCGGATCACTTGCATTGTGTGGATATGTTTCTAATAAGAGTATATTGAAGTCTCGTTCAAGCTTATTCGGAAACAGTTTTGAATTGGGGAATGTATTAAATAACATATTTCTAACTTACCCACCGAATTTCCAGTTCATAGCTCAAATGAATTCTAAGATATGCCACTGAACTCGTTTTGAACCGGTTCGAAATTGTTTCTAAGTCTGCCTTCGCACTGTTCGACACACATGATACCCGATTAGTCCTGCTTTTTGTAATGTTTTAAATTTGAATAGCTTGTCAAATTCATAGAATTTCATGGGGAAATGCAGGCCTACTAGTATATCAAGTCTCATGTGTCGAACAGTGTGAAGGCAGTCTAAGTCAGTACAATATCCAACTTTGTATTACCAACTTACATCCAAGTGTTTTACAAATAGTTTTCGATCTAAAAACGACCCAAATCGTTTGGAATTGGGTAGTTTTTGGTTCTGTTGTGATTCGTAGAACTCATGAGACAGACTTAATTTCAAGTTCATAGTTTATATTATTTCTTTGATATGGCATGGAGCCACTTTCGAACCGATTCAGGCCAGGCAGTTGTTTTGAAACTGAACTAAATTTCAGTTTCTGGGTAAATTTTTGAGTTTTCAGATTTTTTAAAAAACTTCTATATATAAGAACTTAAGTATGTATATTCAAATAACTTTGTCAATTCTAGAGTATTTTCACTTTGTATCCGTGAATTCCCCATTTAATAGTCATAAAACTGACGTTCCAAATGGTTTTCACTGTAAATTCTCACTTCATAATCATCATTATACGTGAGGCTGCTGTCAAAATTCTTGTAGGGTGTAGGTAGGGTAGGTTCTGTGTGGCGCCCGTTTGAAGATTATGTTGTGGTTTGTGTAAGCTGAGGTTGTTGGGGTTGTCGGTCGGTTGGTCAGACCAAAAATTGATGCCATACAAATGAGTCTTCCATTGTCATGGACACGCAGTCAAAAGTCAGTCGATGGCGAACAATTGTCCCCCATGTGTAGAGCAAGAACGAGGGAGATGGAGCAGGAGAGTAGAGAGTGTGAGTGTCAGCTCGAAATGGTATATGGTTGGCAAGGAAAACGATTAAGTTAAGGCAATATAATAAGGAAAGAACATTGTAATGGAAACAGGGCCCGGGTACGTGGCGTGGGTGTGTGTCGATAACAGAAATAACCGCAAAACAGCTTAAAAAACACACAAATCACATTTTGGTGTGGCATTTAAAGTGTGGTGTGTTGATTAGGTGGATGTTTAATGGAAATTTGATAAGGAAAAAATAACCAAAATTTCATAATTTTTTAAAATAACAAACAAACTCAATAAATCTTAAAGTATTGAGCTCGCAATTATTGCCCAATTTGTGAGGCATAAACCGTGAACATTTTTTTTTACATAAAAAGTTAATGATGCGGGTCGACTGACTGACATAAAATGCCATGGACCAAATATGTCAAAACCTAAAAAAAACTTTTCATTTGTTCTACTTGTGTTTATCTTCATTCCGTTTCCCAGTTTTTTATTTTGTTGTTCGTGCAAAGTTTTTCAAAAAATACTGCAAATGAGCAATTGCTATGCAAACGCTTTTGTTTTTTTTTTGCCGCTTAGCATATTTCTGCTTTCTAAATGCTCCCCTTCTCTTCTTCTGCTACATTTAACACACTGCACAGAATCAGCCCCCTCGTTGCCTCCCTTAGTGGCCTTCTCTTTCTTTATATTTACTTTTAATTAAAATGCGTGGCATGAAATTTTTTCTCATTTTGTTTCACTGCCAAAAGAGACTCTAAACTTGGTCAAAAAAACAACAAATTTAGCTCAAAAATCGCTTTATGAGATTTTTGCGGCGTACAAGCTTGGAATTGTTGATAGATGAGTGTGTTAAGGTCTCAGTTGTCAATCCATTTCTCTTCATTTGGACACAGGTTTTTTTTTTTTTATTGCGATGGAAATCTTGTAGAGAAAAATGATTATAGCTTATCTAGATTACTTGATTTATATGAAAAAATTAATTTCTTAGTTTTGCTTTGTCTTTGGTTTGTGGAACTTAGCATGCCCATTATTTTCCGTACTCACGCACATTAGACCTTAGCCTTCATTTATTCCGTTAGCTTTAGTAACTGTTGCTTTTTTTCTTTGAGTTCACTTTAAGATTTGTTATGAAGAGGTTTTATAAAATTTCAAGATTTTTTGATCCATTTGATCTTCTTCTATTCTATTAACCCGTCGATTTACCCTTCATGACCCCAGCAAGCATTATGTGCGTTTTCTGACACTTTTTTATGAGCATTCACCATAATGTGCACAAAAAAGAGTACGAATGAGCGCTTTCTTCCATGAAAACGGTCGCACTTAATAAGGAAGTCTTCTGATTCTATTATGACTCTTTTTTGACAAAGATATAAGTGCTTTCACCCTCCCAATGAAGTATATTAAAACCTCATAGTTGACACATTAAAAAAGTTACTTTTCTAGGCACTTGAAGGGCTACTGCATCGCCTCCTAAAAGGCTCTTTCAGGCGCATATTAGATTGCAACTCGGAAAATGCTCAGACATAAGTGCTTTTAATGAGCACGTGCTTAGAAAGCACTGAATGTGCTCCAAAAACTGTCAAATTTATGTGTTTACTCCAAAAACGCTCTTAAGCTCGGCTCTTTTTTTAGACACATCATTTGGAGAGCTCCGAACTTGGCTTGGAATAAGAATAAGAATATTGCAAATGTAAAAATTTCTTTAAACCAATAGACCGACACCTCCTATTTACCCGTCTTTAAATACCAACTATTAAATTTTCAGAATAATCTGAACTAATCATTAAATGATCTTGATCTTGACCCGTCAATTTATAGCCTAACTCTAAAAAAAAATTTTGATAATTTCGCGACTTTGATCAAACCATTTACGCGTCTACAATTGCCATCTATCAAATCTAAATGATTCCCAAAATTGATCAAATTATGCAAATTTCACAAAAAATCTAAGCTCAAATGACTATTTTGGAAATTTAGCGACCAGTTCCGGTCTGTATATATACAGCCATGCTCCCATTTTCGCTTTCGCAAAAATTTTACGATTTGGTCGCTAAATCGCAAAAGTAATTGCTCCGAAATTCGCAAAACTCAATATTTCGCCGATTTAAAACCGGCGACGTCTGAGTTCGTGAAATGAAAAGTAAATGGAAAATGTCGCTACAGTTAACAGCTGCCATCCTATGAATCAATTTTTTTAACATTCTTTGACTCTTTAAGATTGTATTTGTCGACTCTCTTATACAGTTTGGATTATAATCTTTTTATTATACTCAAAATTGCACAACAGCAAAATACCTTTAGACAAGAAATCGATAGCCGATAGAATTGCTAGAGTTGCCCAAGTAGACAGCGGAACGTAAAAAGATACGAAACAATGCTTAAACTTCACATACATCTTGATGATTTTTGTTATGGGTTAATTATGGTTTTAAATTTTTTAAGTAAATACCACACAGAACTACAAGCAAGTTTTTTAATAGTAAAAATGTGAGCGGCATGGTTGCAAAATGACCGTTTGGCAACTCTGTCAGCTGTTTCTAAAGAGTGTTTATTATTGAAACAAGCCAAACATGTGCATCGTTTTTCCTAAAAAGCTGAGGTGCAGGTTGGGCGTATTCAGATGGGCATCCTCGAAACCGATTTCAATAGATAGGGCATAGCTTGGTGCATTAGACTGTAAATATAGAATTTTTTTTTAGTAAGAGATGTTGGGTCCTGTCGACTTCTGTCATCAATGCGTACTGCATTGAATAGTTTTCATTTTGCATTTATGTGTATCTCTCTTTTCCCCAGGAAGTTATTCCAAGTCAAGTTAATACTTGTTTTGGCCTTAATACTCCTTCTAAGCACATGCTTTTTAAATGACACGGTGGGCGTGAAAAGGACACCCAGATATGTAAATTCAAATGATATTTTTACCTCTTCTCTTTTGTAGGTCCATCTTTAAGACGCCAATAGTCTGGCTCGTCTCATATTGATATATAAAAATGGTATTGTAATTTTGCCCAGAAGTATGCAACGCAGAGAAATATTCATTCCTGACGGCATAAGCTATATATATTATTGATCAGGGCGACGAGCTGAGTCGATTTAGCTTTGTCCGTCCGTCTATATCAGGCATGCCCAATAGCAGCATACGGCAGAGCACTTACCCATACTCACAAAGAAAAGCTTCCTCTTTTTACTGTACGCTAGTAGTATGTCGGAACCGCCCGGATAGGACGATTATATTTTATAGGTGTTATAGGAACTATCAGTCGAAAAATGTGTTTTAGCTAGAAAAACTTTTTTGTTTTCAATTTTAGCTCGGACATTATTAATATTAAATGCTTTCAAACAGATTTGCAAACTTTGGTCAAAATCGGATGACTATATCGTATGACTGTAATAGGACCTATCGGGCGGAAAATGAGTCTAGGGGGCAAAACTTTTTATACCCTTGCAAAGGGTATTATAATTTTGCCCAGAAGTTTGCAACGCATAGAAATATACATTTCCGACAGCATAAGACATATATATATTCTTGATCAGAACGACGAGCTAAGTCAATTGAGCTTTGTCCGTCCGTCTGTCTGTCTGTTTCTACGCAAACTAGTCTCTCAGTTTTAAAGCTATCGAGCTGAAATTTTGCACAGAGTATTCTTTTTATTGCACGCTGCTAATATGCCGGAACGGACCGGATCGGATGACTATATCTTATAGCTGCCATAGGAACCATCGGTCAAAAAATGGGTCTTAGTGAGAAAAACTTTTTTGTTTTCAATGTTAGCGTCCTTAAATTTGGTCATTATTAATATTATATGCTTTCAAACAGATTTGCAAATTTTGGTCCAAGTCGGATGACTATATCTAATAGCTGCCATAGGACCGATCGGTCGGAAAATGGGTCTTAGTGAAAAAAACTTTTTTGGTTTTCAAGTAAATCGTTCTTAAGGTCGGTGATTATTAATATTAAACGCTTTCAAACTAATTTGAAAAAGTTGATCGACATCGGGTGACTATATCTTATGGTTGCCACAGGACCGATCGGTCGGAAAAGGAGTCTTAGTGAGAAAAACTTTTTTGTTTTCGATTTTATCGATTGTTAATTTGATATGTTTTCAAAAGGATTCGCGAAATTTGGTCGAAATCAGTTGACTATCTGTCGGAAAATGGGTTTTAGTTAGAAAATTTTTTGAATTTTTTTTCAAAAACAGCTTTTGCAAGGGTATAAAAACTTCGACACAGACGAAGTTAGCTTGGCCTTATCGTTTTGTTTTCAAATGTCTAAAATTAATTGCAAGATGGTCTTGATTGTGGGTTTCAGACTATTTTGAGAAATGCATATTTCTTATCAGACTTATTCCAATGCCAGTTTGCTCATCAACAACGACAGTATTTAAAAAATCCACTTCCAAAATCAAAATTCGCCCTCATTTGTCTAGTCATTTCTATTTTCGAACAGATAACAACTTGCCAGTTATTTGTAGCTCTGAATCACACCCTTCTCATATATGTTTTTTGTTTTTGCACGCTTTTGCTTATTTAATTATATGAGATGCACTTTGTTATCTGACGCCGCAACTGAAAACTCAACAAACCTCAACAATGTTTACATATAATTAATTTTCTGTTTTAAAATCCCGCCCTTTAATTTATTCCTTTTTGTAACAAAAAGAATCAATCTTCTATTCTAATTTGTGTTAATTGTGTGCCCCAGGCTGTTAAATTATTATTCATGTTTTGCTGCCAAACTGTTTTGCAATTGGGTTAGCTAAACGCGTCATTGTTGAACCTGTTTTAACAGCTACAAATGTTTAGAAACAGTTGGTTTTTTTTCGCAAGTCACAAATATTTAAACAGCTGTTTGTGGTTGACGTTATTCAAAGAAAAAAGAAGTGAAATAATAACCATTTTTATGTGAATCCTTCAATTGTTGACTTATTCCTACGCTTCCGCTACCCGCATTATTTATTGTTTATAAATCCACACATAAATTCATCATGGCTCATCTTGGGTGTGTGCGCGCCCCTCTGAATAAATGACTTGCTCTCGAGTTTTGATGTAATTAAAGTTTGCTCATTTGGGCTCACACTTCAAAAAATTCCACATAAATTTTGTGTGTTTTGGGACCCTGCACTTGCCACTTTAATGATCTCTGAGGCCGGCGGTATTTCCCGCTTGTCTGTTGTGTGGAAGTTGGCGCGTAATTTATATTGCACACAAATAAAATTTATTTCAGTTTCATGTTGGCATGCATATTGCAGTACACACACACACACACACACACACTCACACACACTTAAACAAGTGATAAAAATTAGCGCTATAAATACTTAAATACAATCACAGCAGAGCACTCACTCACTTCTGTGTGTGTGTGTGTGTATTTTGAAGCCATAAACAAATGCGCTTCTGCTAACTGTGTCTGTCCGGCTATACCAGAGCAGGTTAATGAACTAAGACGAAGTAGACAGGCTGGGAATGATGATGACTACAACACGCCTCGCACAATTTCTGCTAATAAAATGTTAATTTTCTCCTCCAACCGGCTTTTTTTTTTTTGTCAAAGTGTTATCGAATGATGATTAAACAGATAGCCGGACTGAAAAATGTGCGTATGAAGACATGAATGCAGCTGCAAGTGGGATTTTAAAACAGACATTCATGGTCTTTAAAATTTGAAGTATTCAATTCAATGTCTGCAACAGGTTTATCTAAATTTTAAACTTATTTAGCAGATTTATTGCTTATTTTTGACTTCAGGCATAATTTGAATTAACATCCAGCTTAAAAAGCTCCACACATGAAGAGAGTTGATTCCAAATTTCAGTTCATTTAAATGACCTAGTTCAATAGTAAATTTTTTCATTTAAACTAGGAAAGAAAAAGCTGTATTTACAAATATTTTTTAGCTTCTTTATGGCTTCTACAGTCTGGCAAAAGTAACCAAAAGATTCATCAAAAAATTAAGGGAAGAAAAAGCAAAAGTAACAATTTCACCCCAATTAACATTTAGCATGTTCGCATCTAAGAATTAATGTTACGCTTAACAGCACATTTTTGGAGTCTATGTAAATAGGGGTGCCCACAGCTATAGCTTCGGCTATAGGCGCTCACTAGACTGCCTTCTTCTTGTATGAAAAATGTAAGGTCATATGGACTCCCCTTGATTCCTAAGTTTATGGTGCATATTTAACGTAAAAACTAAAAAAAGTTTAAAAATTTATGTTTTTAAGGGGCGCGAAGGGGCTCCAAAGTTTTTGATAAATTTTCCATTTTTGTTCTAAATTAGGAAATATATCTTTCAAAATCGAAATAACTTGACCAATTCTAAAAATTGACCCTTTCCGATTGCCTCGTTAGCGTGGGAGAACAGGCGTTCGACTGAAGCTGAGGACGGCAGGGGAGTATTATATTTGACGAACACCGCCCTCACCGTGGGATAACTGCTCAGGCATTCGAGTCTGCCATCGTCGTCATCAAGGAAGCTGTACCATTCCTTACGTGGTGTCCAAATAATTATCAGAGGATTGCTGACCTTTATTGAACGGAAATAGAACATTTACATTGTTTTGCACATTTCCAATCTGAATTTGTTTAAGTTACCTGCAGGATGGTATGTTAAAGTCGAACACACCTTGTAGGTGCCAAATCGTTCCGAAACTCCTCGGCACTTTTGAGTAAAGTTAGCTCAGCTCTTTCCGGTATCCAACCCACTGCCGTGCGACATAATTCGTGGATGAATTTTGTTTTTATATCTGGACACGACATTGCTGCTATAAGGGCGTCTTCGCATTGGGGAGCCATTTCAAAGAAACCCTTGAAACGCTTCATGAGCTTTTTTTCCATCTCAAACGCAATGCCATGCAAGACATTTAGCGCTCTACTTTCGTTCAGCCGATGCAACTTCACTTTTATTGAGATAAGCGTCGGCAGCATATATCCATAGCACATGCTGTTCTGCTTTGAGAGGAAATCGGCTTTGGCATTCGTTTCAATGCCAATAGAGAAATTTGAATTGAAATTATTTCATTTCAATGCCAATTGAGAATTTTGATTTGAAATTATTTCATTTCAGTGACAATTTAAAAAATTTGAAGTTTTCCGTCTGCCTGTCCGTCTGTATGAACGCACAGATCTCAGAGATGGTAAGAGATAGAGGTTTGACATGTATAGGACATATATTTCTTATACTTGCAGGCAGATCAAGTTTATTTTCAATTTTTGTCACGCCCCCTCCCGCCTCCGCAATTTGAAAAAAACGTCATATCTCATAATGTTTTGATGATAGATGGCTCGCACCTTCTAGAAATATCTAGTAATCAACATTATTTATCGATTTGCTAAAGGAATGATAAAGATCGGATGAACGATACTCAACCCACACCCACCATTCCATTCCATTCAAGAGAGGCAATCTTAGCACAACGCGGTGCGCCCTCTAAGTTTCTCTCTCTCTCTCTCTCTCACTAAGATTGCCTCTCTTAACTCGTGAGCAAATGCGAGGGTAAGGGTACAGAGCAAGGTATACTTAACTAGGTAGCCGCACTCGCTCTCTCGCTATCTTTGCTTCCTTCTTAAATGTCAGTCTGTAAACAACAGTTGCGAGCGACGCATCTCCGCGGACGAATTTTTTGTGTTCTGCTTCTTAGTTTAGTTTGAGAATTTTCGTAATTTTGCTATGCCTCCATACTGCTCTATATGCAAGAATTATGTTACTATGTATTATTATGTATTTCTTTTGTTATATTTATTTAAGTATGCTGGTCTTAGTTGTAGCAGTAAACTCGCATATGTGCATATATCTTGCATGCACTTACAAACTTCTTTGATTTGACTCAAGCGAGTACAGAAATTCATTACTCTCTTGCTCTCGCTCTCTGTTGTAGTTTTATAAGAAGCTGTGAGAGAGCGAGTGCGGCTACCTAGTTAAGTATACCTTGGTACAGAGTATGTTATAGTCGGGCTTTACCGACTTTCTTGTTTTTTGTTGTTTGTGGCCTCCTCACGCCCTTTTAAATTGGAATTTTTTTTATTTTTTGTTTGAAATTGTGTAATCTATGATACAAAAGGAATAAGCTAAGGGGGCGACCTCCCTTAATTTCCATTTTTTCCTTAAAAAAGGTACCCTAGCGCGCTCACGCATAGCTCAAACCAAAGTATATTGTCACAACAACTACGTATGTTTTCTCTCTTCTCTTTCTCCTCTATGCCTCTTGCAAAATCGAACACAACCACAAATATGTATGCGTCGTCTTCAGCATAGACGAATGATTTCTTGTGCATCATACAGTGACGAGCACACAATAACACAAGGCAACAAAATTAAATATTTTCCAGTATATTGAAGGGTCGGTGGTGATTCTAGATGATTTTCGTGAGATAAACACGAATCAGTTTTCAGAAATGGTCCATCACATCGAGATTTTTAATTATTTGAGCTTAAAGATACAAAAATTCCTTTTTTGATTCTTTTTATACGCGTTTTGTGAAGAACCTTTTCTTTTGTTTTTTTCACTATCTTTAATACTATCGAAAAGAACTCCGCCTTAGCTTTGAAATAAACCATCCCAAACAATTCTACGATTTTTTCCAATGAAGAAATACAATTTTTAGTAATTGTATCCGAATTCACAAAAACTCAATATAATGTTGCTGCCCCAATGTATGCAATGGATTATGTTAAAAATTTTCATTGAAATTCTATACAAATTTCTAGCCGGTTGTACTGTATCTGCAAAGCATACTTTTGTGTAGTAAACAGTTTTGTTATTTTATTATTATCGAGACTTTGTATTCAAAATGGTATTTCATCGCTTTAAAAAAATCGTACAATTCTTTGGTATAGTTTATTTTAAAGTTAAGAAATAGTAGCTTACGATAATATCAAAAAAAGTCAAAACAAAAGTATAGATTACCCACAAAACGCGTCTGAAAAGGGTCAAAATATGCACATTTTGCAACTTTAAGCTCAAATTACTAAAAATCTCGTAAAGGACCATTTCTGAAAACAGATTCGTGTTCAGCACACGAAAATCATCTAGAATCACCACCAACTCTTGGATCGAACCTTACTTACTTACAGTTAATTGAAATTTTTACCCCTTGACTGGGAAGAAATAAACTAGTTTTATTTTGTGACTTTACATGTCGAACATGCTATAAGCAGGGCCTAATCCCGAAACGAATACGAGATATGATTGGGTAAATGGTATATCTTCGCTTTAAAAAAAATCGAACAATTCTTTGGGATAGTTTATTTTAAAGTTAAGAAATAGTAGCTTACGATAATATCAAAAAAAGTCAAAAAGACCCCACAAAACTCTTTTGAAAAGGGTCAAAATAGGCACATTTTGCAACTTTAAGCTCAAATTACTAAAAATCATCTAGAATCACCACTTACCCTTCAATATACTGGACCTTGTTGCCTAGTGTAATCGGCAACATACCCTTGTAGAGGGTATATTAAAATTGTCCAGATGTTTGTAACGCATAGAAGGAAGCATCTCCGACCACATAAAGTATATATATTCTTGATCAGCATGACGAGCTGAGTTGATATAGCCATGTCCGTCTGTCCGTCCGTCTGTTTCTATGCTATCTCCTCCGTCAGTTTTAAAGCTATCGTAACAAAACTTTGCACGAAGTCTTTTGGTACAAATACGCTGCACATTTGTCGGAACCGGCCGTATTGGCATATAGCTGCCATAGGAACGATCGGTCGAAAAAGTAGCTTTAGTGAGAAAAACTTTTTTGTTTTCAATGCAAACGCCCCTAAGCCTCGTATTTATCAGTTTTCTATGCTTTTACATAATTCCACCAAATTTTATGAAAATCGGTCAACTATATAGTAAAGCTGCCATACAAAAGTTAGTTCAGAGAAGAAGTCTTAGTAGAAAAAACTTTTTTGTTTTCAATGCTATCGCTCTCAAACTTGTTACTGATCAATATTATATGCTACCACACAATTCTGCCAAGTTTAATTCAAATCGGATGACTATAGCATATAGCTGCCATAGGAACAATAGGTCGAAAAAGTAGTTTTAGTGAGAAAAACTTTTTTGTTTTTAATGCAAACGCCCCCAAACCTAGTATTTAACAGTTTTCTATGCTTTTACATAATTCCACAAAAACTTTTGAAAATCGGACAACTATATAGTATAGTTGATATACAAAAGTTATGTCTGCAAAAAAGTCTTTGTAGGAAAAACTTTTTTGTTTTCGATGCTATCGCTCCCAAACTCGTTACTGATCAATATTATCAGCTTCCACACAATTTTTTTTTTTTCCAATCTCATTTTAAAATCTGAACTTAAATTATCTAAAGATTTTCGTAACATATCTGATAGTACAATTGAAATTCGGTATTTGTACGTACTGATTTGTTGGTCTAGCTTATCAATAAGTGGAACTGATGGATTTTAGCTCAAGACCATAGCAAATGTAGTTATATATTTAAATAGTGTATCGATTCTAGTTAAAAAAAAAACCCCCATTTAAGTTTTGTTTCCAACGAAGCAACAAGTTTTAACCAAGTGGAACCCATGTGGATTGTAAGTTAGATTTTTATCAGAAACTCATTTTAATTGAAGAAAAATTGGTAAACCGGCTAGCAAGTCGGCGGCTTCTCAATGGTCATCCGGCATTTGTAATTGTACAATTTCATTAATTGCATTTAATTGCTGACGTGGGTTTCTGTTTTGTTTTCACGCTTAATTGGTTTGGTTGTTGCTCTCCCTCTCTTTGTATGTGTTACAATTTCATTTAGTCAACGTTGTCACAAACTGTTGTGATTCGCTTTTGTCGACCTTCATTAATAAATTACTTGACACAATTTTGATTTTAAGCGATATTTCTGTGATAGAAGACCACTTCATCATTAATAAATTTGATGTTTATGCTATTGACAGGGTCGTTATCTCCCGTTCTAAAAGAATTTCCCATAAAAATTGACACAGATTTTCATCAAATTAATTGCTGTGCGCTTTTTTAAGTGCGCCTGCGATGACACTCAACAAGCGTGCTAAAAGTGTTGTACACAAGTGCACACACACACACGCACACGTTGACACACACACACTCACTTAGCCACGCCCTCAACGCCCCCGCTTATCAGTAGCAATAAACAGCTAAAAGCATGAAAAAAAAAGCTTTCAACATGCCTCCTCTTCCTTCGTGTTGTCGAGAGCAGAGAGAGAGCAAACAAAAAAAAAAACTGTTACTTCCGCTTTGTTGGCCCTGCTCGAACGAGAGATAGTGCCAACACACACTTGTGCGAGAGAGAGACGGAAACAACATTTCAATTTATGACAGTTTGACAGTTTTTCGATTATTTGTTGCCTGAGTTTGTTGCGCTCTATTTTAATTAAAATTACAAACATTTTCTAGTAGTTGGCGCACATTTCAGAGAGTTTAAGACAAAACCTCAACTTGAAGTAAAATGAACACAAACAAAGCTTATCACAACACAACCGACACCCACAATTCGCCACACACACACAGAGAGAGAGAGAGAGAACAGCAATCAACGCACAAGTTCACAAAAGCCGGCTTTACACTGACGACGACGACGACGACGACGTCGTCAACGTAGGCATTCTGTTACAATTGAAGCCGCTGAAACGTAGCCAAACATACAAACACACAAACACTTGTACATATTTACGTGCATAAATCATCAATTGTTGCTGCCGCCTAAAGAACACTTGAACACAGTGCTTTCAAATTACAGCAAAATGCAAAACCAAAATTAGCTTGTTTTTATTATTTTTAATTTCTTTACTGAGTTGATTTGTCCCTTCAAAACTTTCAAACTTTGCACGAAGTCTCAAAGTAAAAATATATGTATATAGTTTGTAGGAACAAACGATGGAAAAGTGGTCTGAATTTCAACATTTAACTTGGGATATTTATCCAGGCTGCAGAACACAAACACTTCGGTTTCACTTATTTATTCAGAGTCGACAAATAAAGGATGTCAACAAAAGTATAAATACGTTACAAAAAAATTATATGATCTAAGGAAGCCTATCAAAGAAAATCTAATAAAATTATAAAATAAACTAATAACGACTCCGACAGAATTTTATTGGGGGAATTTTATTTGATACCCGAACCGAAGCCCTTTTTAAAACATTTCCCAAACCTGAACCGAATCCTTTTTTTTTTTGTAAATTAAAAAAATATAGTTCCAAAAATTTAATTTCTACAGCCCCACTACAGTTCCCACTTTCACTTTTGCAAAAGTTTTGCAATTTGAAACCGTTTTACCGACCAATTTTGGTCTCCAAATCACAAAATCTTTTCGAAAGTGAAGTTGCGGAAATGTCTTATAGTACAGAATCTTTTTTAAGCTCTCAATTTTAAATTAGGAATGCCGGATATACTATCGATTCGTGTTGTAAAAACATCGATAGTGGACTCCATCGATAGTGCTGAGTGGAAAATGATTTGCAAACTTTAAATCATAATTGAAATCTAAACAACGTGACTTTCAAGTTTTGGAGTAATCTACACCAAAGTGGAAAAAATAACCGGAAAACTGTTTTCATCCGATCAGGTTCAAAATCATTTTCCAGTATCTGTTAGAAAATTCTACAATAACTGCATGCCATTCTTCCAGAAAATTCACCACTCTTGGTGGAAAATGGTTGGCCGAAGTTATATGGGCGTAAGTTTAGTTACCAGCGATTAAAATAAGGATACGCGACTTTAAAATTTTGGAAAATCTTTCCCCAAAATTTGTTGTATAAAACTCATTTGTTATTCATCCATTCTGGTTCAAACTCATTTTAAAAAGATTCAACATGTCTGCATACCAATCTTTCGGAAAATTCACCCCTTGGGTGAAAAATTGGTGTTAAAAGTTGTTTGGACTAAATCTTCGTTCCCAGCAATTAGCTCCAAACTCATTTTCAAAGCTCCACATACAAAAGTATGTAATACTTGACTTTTTATATTTTGAAAAATTTACCCCCGTCGACTATATTTCTGTTCTGAGCACACAAAAAGTAAGGTTTGCTTAGAGAATTTTTTACTTTTTATTTCAGTGTGCTCCCGAATGCAATTTTAGTTATCTCATTTAATGTGGGAGTTTGCGGTCAGGCTGGGATGACACTTTCAATTTCTAGACACAACTTATTGTTGAGCGAAACCGACGAATTCGCCGCATACTTTAAAAAGTTATCAAAGAAAATCACCAAAACGCGAAAAAATGTTACAAATTTAGTATTTTGGGTAATTTTTTTGGTATTTTGAAATGCCAGGGTCACACTCAATGTACGTAACAGATAGTTTTAATTGCCTTTTTTACACTGTAAGAAACGGTTGCTCTGTCTAGGACTCATCATCAGTTGATTATAAGAATAATCAACAAATATATCTTTTCTGGACATCCACTGCAGACAACATCAATTCTGAATATGTGGATTCTGCATTCTCCATTGGCCGAATTTTGAAATGTTTGCCTTAAACTATTTGTGGACAACAACTTTTTTTTGTTGTACCATCAACTGCGCCAATAAAACTTGCGAAAAAATCGCTTGCTATGCTCTCCCAGTTTGGACATTATATAGTGCTGGACCCTAACATGCAACTGAAAACTATATTGAGATTCACCTAATATGAGTGAGAAAGTCATCCATATTTGTGGATAGGTAGCGTATACGCTATAGGCCTATAGGCGTGATGCGAACTCATTCTTTAAGATTATTGTGGTTGAATTCTTCCGGATAATTTTTCTATCACCAAAATGCAATATGCCTTGTATATTTAATTCAAATATACCGTCTGCTTCTCTTTGAAAAAAAACTTATTTTTTTCATCTTTCGCGATTTCATTTTGAGCCATGAAATAACTATAATATTTAATAACAATATGGAAATCTTGATTTACCAAATCCATTAAATGTCAACCGAGTTGTTGCAAATATTGAATCTAGTAGAATCAATTCTGCCTACTGCGCTGCCGGCAGCAGCAATGCCTCTGTCACTCATCAATAATATTGTGAGGCGAATTCAATAATACTTTGTCTCGCTAAATCCAACGACGTTTCCCATTATCAAAAAATTGTGACAATAATTGTTTGTAAAAATTGAATGTGCCATCCCAGCCTCAGCAATTTTTTTGTTAAGCTTAAGCAATTAAAAATCTTTAAATTGACGGTCAATATGGGAAGAGAAACAGTTTTATCTTTGGAAGAAAAATCAAAGATTGATGCATACTTCGATTCTGGACTATCATTGCATAAAATTGATGAAAAAACTGGCAGACACAGAAAAACTATTTCCAATTTTCTACGAAACAAGAAATCCTATGGAAAAAACTTCAACGGCGGTAACAATCGAGTGGTTTCGCAAGCACACAGGAGAGCCATACTAAGGGAAGCATCTAATTCGCACGACTCGTCTTCCAAAATCAAGGAAAAAACAGGCGTTACAGCGAGACTATCAACGGTGCAAAGAGTAATTAGGAAAGCTGCACACCTAAAGCGACAAAAACTAAAAAAAACATAACATACTCTGCACCCTTACACTCGGATTTGCTCACGAGTCAAACGACCAGTTAACACATTTCATGACCTACGTAAAGAGGAGCATAACTTAGACCGCCTGCACAGCCGGGTGGGCGGTGTGATGGTGTGGGGAGCTATATCCTACTTTGGCACCTGCGAGTTGTTGTTTTTAACACCGCGTATGAATGCAGTTAACTACAACAATGTTTTAATAACAGCATTTCCCCACTTCCAAAACTTATTCGAAAATTTGAAATGACATTTCCAGCACGAAAATGCTCCAATTCACACTGTCAGGTCCTTTTGAAACGTGTATTCAAAGCCAAAAAGTTGATGTCCTCGAGTGGCCACCTTACTCGCCTGATCTAAATATTATCGAAAACGTGTGGGGATGGTTGGCCAGAAACTTTTCTACGAGTCCGGAAAACAATATAAAACAAAAGCAGAGTTAATCGAAGGCATTAAAAAAGCTAGGTCCATCATTTCCTTAAACTACCTAGAACAACTTTACAATTCACTTCCCAATCGAATTTACGAAGTAATTGTCAACAAAGGCGGGACCAGTCATTACTGATTTTGCTTAAAAATATTTAAAGTTTAAAAAAACACATTCGTTATTCAAAAAACTATATTGAAATAATCGTAAGTGGCGCTATCCTGATGACCAAATTTTCGTTACTTTTTTTGTTATACTTTTATTTAAAAATTCATTAAAATGTTATCTGAAATATTACAGTAACCATTTTTTTTTTTTATTTTAAGAAGAATTTATCAGTGTTCAATGGATAAAAATTGTTAGACTATAGCTCAATGGACTTGGATAATATTGATAATTAACGAAGAATGTTAAAAGGGGCGCTAATCTGATGACGCGCAGTGTATTGTAGCGAACCTAGGATCTGACTCTGGGAACCAGATCCCTGGAACCGGATTCGGTAGTCAGGGCGGCGTCACTGATCGTTATCGATCAACGATGACAGGCGATGACGATTTGTCTATCGCTTGAACCTCTCTCTCTTGTTTTTCCTCTGGTAATGGACACACGTGTTTAACCGAATTGTCCAATTGTTAAGACTGCAAATAAATGAATTGTTAACTGATTCTGATTGGCTGTGTACTTCCTCCTCCTTGCTAAATCGCTAAGCGTGCCCGGAGTGCTACCGGCGAGAGTTTTTGCCCTACCACCCCCTAAAAATCAGTAAACCGCTCGGCTGACCATCACGGCGACGTCCCAGTGGACACAAAACTCGCTACAGTATATTCCCTCCATAGTAGTAGTATGATGTATTTTCTTTGCAATAGAAGAAGACATTAAAACGGAAACAATCTCGTGAAACCATATTCTTTTTTTTTCTTTGCTTAAATTTTTCGCAAATTAAAAAAAGAATTAAACGAATAAGCTAAAAGCTCAGGTCAGCAACATGTGTTGCTGAATCAAATTCTGTTGTCAGCAAAGCTTTCGGTTCTGCAGTCAGTTCATCTTTCAGCTACATGTGTGCGCGGCCCCTTAGGCGATTAACACTGAATTTTAGAAAAATATTTTCTTAAAAATTTATTTGTAGGGTAATTTTACTAAATTGCGAAAAAAAAATTTCTTCAATACAGAAATTTTTCAAAATTTTAGTCCGATTTTGTTAAATATAAATAACAAAAACTCAATTTTTGTGCAATTTTCATAAAACTGTTACCCACTGTGCACGGCTGCCTTGCTCTTTCACTCTCCCTCTCTCTATTGTTGTGTATCCAAGTGGGGGGCAGCAACAATGTTGCGGCTTGTTGTGTGTTTGTTGCTAATGTTTCTGTTCCTTCTGCTTGAGTTGTTTCAATTGCTTGAAATTGAATTATAATTAAGTGTTAATGTAGATTTAATAATATTTGTTAGCACTGATTAGACAGCATTATCAGCAGCTGTTAATTGCTAGAGCAGCTGTTTATTTTCTTATTTGGAATAGACCTGAACAATTTGCAAGGCTGTTGCACCACAAATACCAAAATATTGTGTATGTTTTTTGTTTTGGACATCACTGATACAAGTAATTAGTGTCGTTTCATCTTTTGATTGGCTATTCAAAATTGTAAAATTTATCCATAATTGAATTATTGGCAGATAAATAATTGCCCTAATTGAATATGTATAGGCCGCAGAGCAAAAAAACGAGTCGTTCAGATTTAATTAATTTGGAAATATGAATCATATTTTTTTAAGCTTTTGTTTTATTACCTATTTTTTTTTGGTTATTATTTGTTATTTTCCTGCATTATTTATCAATATTTTGAGCAAATCTGACGCATGACTTTTACAAAAAAAATTGATGACTGCGAATTGTGTAAACGGGTTTTGTTTTTGTTACTTGATTTCTTTGTGATTAAAAATGTATTATTGAAGAGACTTTTCAACACGAGTGGCTAAAAGGGCTCTTGTCTGTGTGCCGCACATGCAACTGCATATTTTAACAGCCACCTACCATTCCTCCCTCACCCACTCCATTCAATCTGCTGTTATGGTATGCGTCGTGCACAACTGGTTTTTGGGAACTGCTGCTGCTGCTGCTGCTGCTGCTGCTGCTCCCAGACGCAGACTCCTCCTCTAGTGTCTAGTTTGTCGTCGCATGCCTTATGAATGATTCAACTGCACGTTATGTTCGCAAAAAGAAAAGCCCAAGCTGAAAAAAAATACCGTTAAGAGTTGCGCTTTTTTTTTTCCTCTCAACTTTTCAGCTTGTTGGCTTTGTATTGCGACTCTGACCTTTGTCAATGGAATTTGCTTGGCTTTTGGCATTTGGAGGAGAGAAGAAAAAGAAAAAACAAGGTGGCACATATATTGCAGCCTTAGCTCTAAGTCGTCTTATTGAGGTTTGCCCATTTGCATAGTAAATTCTGTTTTAGAGAACACAAACTGAACCGATTTCAATTAAACAATGTGACATTTCTGACACACACACAAAACAACGCTTTGCCATTTTGACACGACTTGTGCTGATATCAGCGACTTGGAAAGTTCATCTCGAACAATAAAAATGGAATTGGCATGAGACATTTTTCGTAAAATGATTTGTTTTGGTTTTGTATACAGATTTGTTTATAAGGGAAACACCATTCAGAACCATTAAAAATACCATTTCATTAAGTATTTATCAGCCCTATTGGTTTGAGGTCGAACGGTGCAACCTTACTCAGACGAAAGAAAAACGCACGAACTTTTGGCCCAATTTTTCAAGAAACATTTAAACTTCACTACAAACTGCTGACAAATTTATTGTTAAAGTTAACCGAAAACAACCAATTTAAACTCCAAACCGCTACCGGAACTTACATTTTTATACCCGTTACTCGTAGAGTAAAGAGTTTATACTTAAGTCGTGCGAATGTATGTAACATGCAGAAGAAATCATTTTCGACCATATAAAGTATAGTAAGTAAGTATCTGTAGGTCCAACTGACTGACTTGACATATAATCAACGCACAGCCAATACAGCTTACCCTAGAGATCTAAGATTTGGCATAGACCTTTGTTTAGTTATGCAGGGGCGCACTAAGAAAGAAATGCCCAGAAAAAAAAGTTTCCCACAGGTTTATGGCTGTGTTTGTATGTGTGTTGTGTGTTTTTTGTACAAAGTCAAAACGAGAGAGACTGATCGTGAGAGAGGGGGTGCGGGAGCGGGAGACTGAGAGCGAGAGCAAACGCAAACGTCACACACAGAAATGTAGGATGTGTATGTGTATAACAAAAAAACACGCACACAGAAAATAAAAGATCCCCGTAGAAAGGATATTCAAAAAATTTCCCCTTTAAGATCCCTTTTTTATACCCTTACAAAGGTTATTATAATTTTGCCCAGAAGTTTGCAACGCATAGAAATATTCATTTCCGACCGTCTGTCCGCCTGTCTGTCTGTCTGCCCGTCTATTTCTACGCAAACTAGTCTCAGTTTTAAGGCTATCGAGCTGAAATTTTGCACAGAGTCTTCTTTTTACTGAACGCTGCTAATATGTCGGAACCGACCGGATCGGACGACTATATCTTATAGCTGCCATATTAACCATCGGTCAAAAAATGGGTCTTAGTGAGAAAAACTTTTTTGTTTTCAATGTTAGCGTTCTTAAACTCGGTCATTATTAAGATTATAGGCTTTAAGACAGATTTGCCAATTTTGGTCAAGATCGGATGATCATATCTTATAGCTGCAATAGGAACCATCGGTCGGAAAACGGGTCTTAGTAAGAAAAACATTTTTGTTTTCAATGCTAGCGTCATAAAACTCGGCCATAATTAATATTATATGCTTTCAAACAGTTTTGCAAATTTTTGTCAAAATCGGATGACTATAACATATAGCTGCCATAGGACCGATCAGTCGGAAAATGGGTCTTAGTGGAAAAAACTTTTTTGTTTTCAAGTAAATCGTTCTTAAAGTCGGTGATTCTTAATATTAAACGCATTCAAATTAATTTGAAAAAGTTGATCGACATCGGGTGACTATATCTTATGGTTGCCATAGGACCGATCGGTCGGAAAATGAGTCTTAGTGAGAAAAAACTTTTCAGTTTTAAATTTTATCTTTCTTAAACTCCGCGATTGTTAATTTGATATGTTTTCAAAAAGATTCGCGAAATTGGGTCGAAATCAGATGTTTATCTGTCGGAAAATGGGTTTAAGTTAAAAAATGTTTAGACTTTTATGTAAGCGTTCTTAAACTCAGACATTTCAAAAACAGCATTTGCAAGGGTATAAAAACTTTGGCACAGAGCTCCTTTGGATGAAGAATTAAGATCAATAAACTATCCTTTTTAAGTGAAAACGATCCAAAGGAGCTTAAAAATGGGTGAACGGGATCTAATTTTGGTTAAGGTATCGAATTTTGTTATCGGCAAGCGATAGCCCGATAGCGAGCAAGTCAAGTATGCCCGTTGGTGCGAGCGCTGCGTCATTCGAAGTAAAACAATTAAAGAAAACGCGCTTATGCATAGCCGGCAATAAAATGTTGTGTTGGGAGTGATATTAAAGTGTAATTGAAGTGAAATAATAAACATCAGGTAAGTGATATGAGCTTGCACTCAAAAAGCTCGCATTTTAGTCTAATTATTTCCTTGTTTAGTAAACATGTACTTTAATAATACTAATGTATTTTTATATCTTTCTTGTGCTCGTTTACAGCAGCTCTCGGAACTAAAGTGTTATGGCTCCCTGGAGAAGCTCACTTCCTATTTTAACGATAACCGTAACCTCTTAATAAAAGTTTAAGTCAATGAGGATTTCCTTACAGAAGGACAATACTACTTCTCAGTCAATACATACTCACTAATTTTAACATTCCCATTCCCTATACTCCCAAAATTTGTGTGTATTAAATATAACTTTATCAAAATATTATCAAAATTAAATAAATTGATACAAGTTATTATGCTGTTTTTTTTTTTGGTAAGTATCTTTACAATAGGTCCTTGGGATACGTCATTAAGATCCAATGGATCTTAAAAGATATTAATAAAATATCCATGGGATATGTCATTAAGATCCCACGGATATTAAGAATTGGATATTAAAACAAATCAAAAGGATATTTCATAAAGATCCAATGGATATGAAAAAATGATTGTTTTTAACAGTTCAAATAAATAATATCCTTTTTTCGAAAATAAATCGACTTCGAAAAGATCCAATGGATACCAAAAAAGGATACTTAACTAACCAGTCCAAATGGATATCGAAAAATCATCCTGAGGATCAACAAAAACTATTCTTTTCTTTCAGTGCACACTCACACAAATTAGGTAGACCGTGTTGAGCAAAGAGAGGGGCGGTGAAGAGTTAGTCAAGAGAGGGGTGAAGAGTGAAAAAGGGGGAAAGGAGCGAAGGAGGTAGCGGGAGAGAATGTAGGATGTGTGTGTGTACAACAAAAAAAACAAAGCAGTTACAGACTTACATACATATAATATACATGAGCAATTTTTCCCATGAGCACACTCTTTTTATTTTGTTTTGATCTTGGTTCAACAAGACGGGACTTATGTCGAACTTTTATCAAAAAATATTGTCTCATTAAATTACGGGAAAGACTCAGGACTCTATACGTTCCCAATTCTGGACAGGCAGTGCTCATGCTGCTGTGAAATGCACAATAATCATATATGTACTACAAATAGGCGCGGGATGGAAATATTGCTAGACCCGAAGTTCTGCATCCACTTGTCAGGAAAGGATCAAGGAAGGGAGTTTCCGAGTACCTAAAAATTTAACATGTGTACAGGCCACAGCATTTACCATGCAAAAACTTGGATTTACTGTCCTACAAGATAAAAGGAAGCCCATCATATTAATATCCATCATCACATTTTTATACCCTTGCAAAGGGTATTATAATTTATCCCAGAAGTTTGCGACGCATAGATATATTCATTTCCGACCCCATAAACTATATATATTCTTGATCAGGGCGACGAGCTGAGTCGATTGAGCTTTCTCCGTCCATCTGTCCGTCTGTCTGTCTGATTCTACACAAACTAGTCTCTCAGTTTTAAGGCTATCGAGCTGAAATTTAGCACAGAGTCTTCTTCTTACTGCACGCTGCAAATATGTTGGAACCGACCTTAACGGATGACCATATCATATAGCTGCCATAGAAACCATCGCAGACTGTTTTTTTTTGCCTTTTTTTGGCATAAGCTCTAGTTGTTAAGATATTGACCCCAAATTTGGTTTATACGCATATTTTGGACCCCAAAGACGACTTGCAAGGATTCAGTCAATTTAGACCAATATTTTATATAGCTGCCATATAACCGATCTAGCAGATTTGCTCCAACCTTGTTGTTTCTTATGCTACTGAACTGAAATTTGGGTTTGTACTCGTATTTTGAGCTTATAATACGACTAACAACATCGGGTTCGACTTGGACTATTACTTCATACAGCTCCCATATAGCCGATCTGGCCGATTTGAGATAACTTTGTTGGTTTTTGCGCTATTGAACTGAATTTTAGTTAGAACATGTATTTTAAGCTCCTTAAGCGACTTGCTGAACTATGTTCAATTCAGCACACTATTTCATATAGCTGCCATGTAACCAATCTGGCCGATTTGCACCAATTTAGTTGGTTTTAAAGATATTGAACTGAAATTCGGTTTGAACACGTATTTTAAGCCTTTTTAGCGATTTACCGAAAATGGTTCGATTCGGCATACTGTTTCATATAGCTGCCATATAACTGATCTGTCCGATTTGCTCCAACTTTGTGGTATTTACGCTATTAAGCTGAAACTCGGTTTGTACTTTTATTTTTAACTCTATATACGACTTATTAAACCTTTTTTGTGTTTGACGCTACCAAGCAAAAAAAATTTTTATTCTCTTTCTCATCTAATATTTTCAACTTAAGCACGAATTCAGCTGCAATAAAGCCGATTTTCTCGAAAAGTCGCACGTTGTAGCAAGAAGTGTTAGTTACTCATAAATCTGCACACTTTCGTTAACAACTTTGCATTTAAAACCCTGTGCAGCGTTGTGCCATGCTTAACTTTTATTCCACAAAACACAGCTACACTGCTTAGGGTCAACCTAAAATTACACATTAACAAAACGCGGCACAATTGGGCAACCGAAAACAAAAATGACTAAGGCGTTTTCAACTTATTTTCTTAAATATTTGGACTAAAAATTGCATTTTTACAGTTTTTATTTTATTTCTAACTTTTCATAAAAAACACGTGGCACTCAAACAGCTGACTTCAACAGTCCGTCAACAAAACAGTGTTGCCACAAAGTTTGAATATGTTTTGTTTTTTATCTAATAATAGTATGTAAATATTAAAAACAAGTTAATATTTGAAATCTGAAAAAAAAATTTTTTTTGGGGTTTATGCCAAAAAAAGGACAAAAAAAACCACTGTGCATCGGTCAAAAAATGGGTCTTAGTGAGAAAAACTTGTTTGTTTTCAATGTTTGCGTCCTCAAACTCGGCCATTATTAATATTATATGCTTTCAAACAGATTTGCAAATTTGGGTCAAAATCGGATGACTATATCTTATAGCTGCCATAGGACCGATCGGTGGAAAATGGGTCTTAGTGAAAAAAACTTTTTTGTTTTCAAGTAAATCATTCTCAAGGTCGTAGATTCTTAATATTAAGCGCTTTCAAACTAATTTGGAAAAGTTGCTCGAAATCGGGTGACTATATCTTATGGTAGCCATAGAACTAATCGGTCGAAAATGGTTCTTAGTTAGAAATTTATTTTGTTTTTGATGTAAGCGTCCTTAAACTCACTGATTACTTATTCTATATGCTTTCAAATACATTCTCAAAATTTGTTCGAAGTCGGATGACTATATCTTAAGGCTGCAATGGGACCGATCGGTCGGAAAATGAGTCTTAGTGAATTTTTTGGTTTTAAATTATATCTTTCTTAAATTTGGCGATTGTTAATTGGATATGGTTTCAAAAAGATTCGCGAAATTTAGTCGAAATCTGAAGATTATCTGTTGGAAAATGGGTTTTAGTTACAAAAATGTTTGATTTTTATGTAAGCGTTCTTAAACTCTGAATCAGCATTTGCAAGGGTATAAAAACTTCGGCACATACGAAGTTAGCTTGGCCTTCTCGTTGGGCGTTACAGAGACGCGGTGCTTGTATATTGTTGTTTTGAGAAGATCAAAGGACTGGAGGTCGGGTTTGGCAACGGTGCATTGGGTGTACATCGCTGAGCTATCTACAAATTAGGAGAAATGTAAAGAGACGTAAAGAAATACGTTTAAAGCTTTAAAAATTTTTATCTAATATGATCCATATCAAATATCATTCTACTCCAATTCGCCATTTAACTGTTTTTAAATCAAATATAAATTGTTAAACAATTTGGTAAAACTAAAAATTAATCATAGAAATGTCAAATGATAAATTATACACAATTTCCCCTCATCAATCAAATCAACAAAAAACTCTATTGTTGAGTTGAAAAAAAAAAAATAAATGTAAAACTAAATACAAATGAAATCATAACTTTCAATTTTTCTTCTTTTTTTTTTTTGTTCGTTTTGCAGTTGAATCATTTCCAAGGTCTGGTCCGGGGGCATGAGCTGGCCGTGGCGGCATAACTGGACCTGGAGAGGATGCAGCAACAGCAATCAAAACAAGGTCAAAACGAAGTCCAAGTGAATGGCTAGCATGAAAGAAGAAAGAGTGAGAGAGAAGAGAGCTCCCGTATGTGCCAACAACAAAAACAACAAATACAACAAACAAATTAGCAAACATTTCATGCTTAAGAGGGAGCGATAAAAGTCTGATAAAAAAAGGGAAAAGGGTATAACATAACACACATATCGATGATCTGTTAATAAGTAGCAAAAGAACCAAGAAGAATCATTATCATCAGCAATTACTACAACTTCAACCTAACAAACCAACAAAATGTCCTTTGTGAGCTTCACACGTAAAATGCGTGGACGCATGCGCTCCAATACCTGCCGCATTATCCTATTAACCTCCCTGGTCTGGGTCATATTTGACTTTGTGCTAATTGCCCGCTATTCGGATTGCATAGGCAAAGATGGTTGGCGCTGTAAACGCTCAGACGAATATGATGTGGAGGTGAGAAAAGTGTGAAGTAAACGAACTACCACATAAATCTAACCATTTCCATTTCCTTTCTCCCATTTAGCTGCCCAATGCTGAGCGTTTGGTGGATGACAATCAGCTGGTGGATGACAACGAAATTAATACAGAAAAGTCATTAGATGGTGATTCGGCAGCCGGTGGTGCTTTAATTATGGGACAGGGCTTTGCCCCGGGTGGCATTTCAATGACCTATCGCAGTCTGGTGCTCAAGAAATGGTTCCAAGCACCCACAGTACGTGAGGTGCGCGGTCAGCCCGGTGAGATGGGTAAACCGGTGAAAATACCCGCCGATATGAAGGATCTCATGAAGGAGAAATTCAAAGAGAATCAATTTAATCTACTGGCCAGTGATATGATTTCTCTAAATCGCTCACTCACAGATGTGCGGCATGAAAAGTGAGTGTTTTTTGGCTTACTCTAAACCAAAAACTTTATTCATTATTTTACTCCTCAGCTGTCGTCATAAGCACTATGCCTCAAAGCTGCCAACGACCTCAATTGTCATAGTATTTCATAATGAAGCCTGGACCACGCTTTTACGTACTGTTTGGAGCGTTATCAATCGTTCACCACGTTCATTGCTCAAAGAGATCATCCTAGTGGACGATGCCAGTGAAAGGGGTACGTGAGCAATAAAGCTTTCTCTTTTATGTTTCACTTATACATCAAATTATTTATTCACAGATTTTCTGGGCAAGCAACTGGAGGAGTATGTGGCCAAATTACCCGTACGCACGTTTGTGCTGCGCACACAGAAACGTTCGGGCTTAATTCGTGCCCGTCTATTGGGCGCTGAGCATGTGACGGGTGAGGTAATCACCTTCCTCGATGCACATTGTGAGTGCACCGAAGGCTGGCTGGAACCACTCTTGGCCAGAATTGTACAAAATCGTCGCACTGTGGTGTGTCCCATCATTGATGTGATATCCGATGAGACATTTGAGTATATTACCGCTTCGGATTCAACGTGGGGTGGCTTCAATTGGAAATTGAACTTCAGATGGTGAGTTGCATATTGAATTATTTTGTACAAACTCAAATTCTTCAAATTTTAAGATGGTTTTACGTAAACTAGTAAATTTTTGTTCGTTCAAATGATTGAGCGAAATGTACCAAAAAATGTAATTCAATCGACCAATGTATAAGGTTGTCAAAAAAGTCTTGCGGTATTTCCGCAAGCTTGTCTTTGCAAGCGCGTAGTTCTAGTTCAGAGATGGGCGCGTCGCGAAGTTCCAATGCACACGAGGCAGCGCTCTGCCGCGGCCGACTGCACAAAATCACACGTACGCTATAAGCATTGAAAGCTATTTATAGAACACGAATGGGGCGCACGCAAATTGTGCTTGTATGCGTGTGAAAAGTGTGTCGATATGTGTGCATGCCCATCTCTGTTCTAGTTGTATTCGTCGCATCGGTTCACGCTAGAGCTTTTTGGAAAGCTCTTTTCACGCGCTAACACGTGTTTGATTTATTGTTGTTTGTTTTTAGTCGTTCGTGAGTTATAGCGTCGCAAACATGGAGCAAAATAAAGAGAAAATACGGCATATTTTACAGTACTACTACGATAAAGGCAAAAATGCATCTCATGCTGCCAATAAAATTTGTGCAGTTTATGGACCCGATACAGTTTCCATTTCCACCGCACAACGATGGTTTCAACGTTTTCGTTCTGGTGCAGAGGTGATCGAAGATGCGCCACGGTCCGGAAGGCCTGTCGTCGAAAATTGCGATAAAATCGCTGAATTGATCGAAAGAGACCGGCATAGTAGCAGCCGTAGCATCGGCCAAGAGCTGGGCATGAGTCATCAAACCTTTATAAACCATTTGAAGAAGCTTGGATTGAAAAAGAAGCTCGATGTATGGGTGCCACACGACTTGACGCAAAGAATCATTTTTGCCCGTATGGATGCATGCGAATCGCTTCTGAATCGCAACAAAATCGACCCGTTTTTGAAGCGGATGGTGACTGGCGATGAAAGTGGGTCACTTACGACAACGTGAAGCGCAAACGGTCGTGGTCGAAAAGCGGTGAAGCTGCCCAGACGGTGGCCAAGCCTGGATTGACGGCCAGGAAGGTTCTTCTGTGTGTTTGGTGGGATTGGCAGGGAATCATCCACTATGAGCTGCTCCCCTATGGCCAAACGCTCAATTCGGACCTGTACTGCCAACAACTGGACCGCTTGAATGCAGCACTCATGCAGAAGAGGCCATCTTTGATCAACAGAGGCCGAATTGTCTTCCATCAGGACAACGCCAGGCCACACACATCTTTGGTGACGCGCCAGAAGCTCCGGGAGCTCGGATGGGAGGTTCTTTTGCATCCACCGTATAGTCCGGATCTCGCACCAAGTGATTACCACCTATTTCTGTCCATGGCGAACGAGCTTGGTAGTCGGAAGTTGGCCACAAGAGAGTCCTGTGAAAATTGGCTCTCCGAGTTTTTTGCCAATAGGGAAGCGAGCTTCTATAAGAGGGGCATTATGAAGTTGGCATCTCGTTGGGAACTCGTCATCGAACAAAACGGCGCATATTTGACTTAAATCGCATTATTATAACCAATTTTATGAACAATTGAAAATTCAATAAAAATACCGCAAGACTTTTTTGACAACCCTATAGAGTAATTTTTAGAACATTCAGACAGCTTATGTATCTTGGGGGGGCAATTTGGGAACACGTGTGTTTAATGAAATGCAATCAAACCGCTGCTTAATCCCGCAAATTCGGTTCGAATTTTTTTGGGTCCTTTTGAACTTGGACCGAATCGGTTCGTTTCCATTTAAAAAAGGTTATGGTCGATAACGGTGGCTTTTTACACTCTTTTTAGAAAAGATAAAAACTAAAAAATCTTCGTTTAAAATTTGTCGCCTATATTTGGTGGCCTCTGCTAAATATGATGCTGGGATGTGCCAAATATCATCATTTAATTATAAAGTGATACAATGTAAAGTGCAAATATTGCACCTCCCTAAAGCTGCCTTTACACTAGCTTAATTTCTCTAAATCAGCAATGGTCACAAGTACCCCCTGGGGGACGAAAACATTTGGCTATTGACACATATACGAGCCGACCGCATGCCGAAGCTGAGGCCAAGAGAGTAAACTTCGAAGAAGCTCCCAACCGACACACAAGCGAAGGTTTGCTTCAAGCGAATGTTTCGCGAAGAACATTATTCGTTTTTTGTTTAGTTTTAGCGAAACTCTTTATGAGTTTCCTTTCATCTTGCTTCTCTCTGCAGCAGGTAGAAAAGGACGCAGCGTCGCCGTCGTTTTGCTGAACTTTGACTTTGCATTTTCAGTATGTATTTGCCCTTTTACTTTGGCCGGCGTCATTCTAATTTGGCTTAGCAAACTGCCGAGCATCAATCGATTAATCGGTAAACATTGTTCGTTTTATTGTATTGTTTTATGTAGTTTAAATGTTCATGATTATATTGTCTTAATTGTTTTATTGTGTATTTGTTAATTGTTTTAGTGTTGAAATTATGCCAAACAAAAGGAAGCAACTGCTTTTATATGCAAAGCAAAGCATTTTGCATTAAGAAAATAAAATACGTGGAAGCAGCTGCAATGGAAGTCAAGGCGATGAATTTAAATATTATTTTGAAAAATTTACCATAATTTGTAGTTTTATTAAAAACTTATTTTTAGGAACGAGCGACAATGAAACTCGTAAAAAAAACAAGTATAATAAACGAATGTCTGGCGAATTCGTAAACGAAGGTTTTGTTCGTGTTTCTTTCTTTTTGAGTCTCGCTCGCGAATTCGCGCCCGAACTTTTGGTCGGGTAGTCTGCTTCGCGTCGCTTTATTTTCGCAAGCCAATACACTCTCTCATTTTGGCCTCGCTCTCGTTGACCAACTCTGCTCTAATCGTCAGTTGTCAAAATTCTTTAAAGAGAAACTCTTATCAAATAGAACCTGTTCTAATTCATCAAAGAAGGCTACATTTTCTAAATATTTAGAGATATTTGATATGCTATTACACTATTGTAAGAGAGTACCTTTAGACACATATGACAAGTGTAAAGGCAGCTTAAGGATGTGGGACAAGTGACGATAGAAAGTCTGCAGAGTTCATCCAAGCCCCTTCTACCAAAACGGTTCTAAACCGAACCAAATCGAGCTCGGAACTCCATCTTTTATTTAACTGTGAACCGAATAGTATTTGAAATAGTAGCTGAGCCGGAACCCTTTTCGAAACCCAAATTTACGGTTTGGTTCAACAAAACCTACCGAACTTTTCTGTTTACTTGTCGGTATTGTGGGGTAAGGGGATTTTACTATAACCTTACAATTTTCCATACATTAAATGTACACTCTAATGTACATATATAAGCCCTATACGGACATCCGACGTTCATAATTTAGCTAACTTCGTCATATGTTTCGTTACCGTGGAACGTAAGAGTAGTCCATCTCAGTGATGCCACTGATTCACACGGGTCAGAATGCCGTCCACCACCACCTAAGGCGACATCAAATCAACAGCAGCTGCGGCACAACACGGCCTCCGCCCACCTGCCGGCCATCGGCTTTGCCTTCGGCCCCAGTGCGGGCGCTGAGTCCTGCCCAGCAGACGATGCGAGAACCCGGCTTGGTAGCCGATCCCGCAGCCCATCCACAGAAGCCCACGAAAGCACACCCATGAAGGAAGTCTACCCCGATGTCATCATAAAAACTCAACAAATTTACTTTTTATAATTTATTTTTCTCATTATCCGTCGGAAACTTACTAGTCTACCAACTAGTCTGAATTCACATACTACAATGCCCATTGTATTTGCCCGGTGTCTCCATTGCGTGGTTGTCCACCTAGTACTAAGTTAGTTTTATTATAGCCGCACACCTGCACATGCCGTGAGGCATTTGAGCTCTGTCGGGACTAGCAGACATTCGAGTTTGGATCGCCCGACGACAATAACTGTCAATTCTGCGTCTGTCCCCCCTGCACAAGCCCAGTGGGCGAAAACTCGCTATTCACCCGAAATAAATGGAAAGATCGCAAATAACATCCCGCTCTTTCAACACCAAAATTAAAGAAATGTTCCTTCATGCGAAAACATTTCCAAACGACTCTTTCATTTTTGCTTTTATGCCATGGTTTTTATATTATTTTTTTAAAAATCACTGATCGATGCAGGTAGATGCGGAGTGACTTAACATGGTGCATTCTCAATGCTACGTCAGCTGCTTAAAGCAGAATAAGGCCCTTAGCCAAATTACATAGTCTCCACAAATGTACTGTTAAGCGTAACATTGACTGTTAAGGGTGATATTCAAATTCTTATCTCCGTACTTGCGTAAAGTAGTAACTTCTGCTTCTTCTTCCCTTAATTTTTGTATAAAACTTCTCGTTGCTTCGGATGGCCGCATGGAGCTATTAGCGTCATTGGAACTAGGCATTTAGTTTAGGGATGTGTTGTTCATGAGTGAGTTGAACAAAATCGAGTTGTTTTTAAACAGAACAAGTGGACATGTTCTTCTTCAATTGTTCATTTTTGTTCAGCAAGACTTGTTCAGTCCATCTTGTTCAATTAATATTGTTCAGTCTATCTTGCTCTGAGTTATTCTTGAGTTTTTCTAAGAGCTGTTCAGTCTCTTTTGGTCAAGAGTTGTTTTGTCTGTCTTGCTCTAAGAGCTGTTCTGTATCTCTTGCTCTGTGAATTGCTCTTGAGTTTTTCTAAGAGCTGTTCAGTCTCTTGCTCAGAGAGTTGTACCATGATACAACAATAACAGGTATGGCGCTAAGCCAATATATTGAACTATGCTCTTTTGCTAAGAGCGCGAGAAGGAGAGAGCGGGAGAGTGAGCGCGAGAGTAAACAACGCACATTCTCACAAATTAGGCATGTGAGTACAACAAAAAAGCCATGCAGAAACCACAAAAAACATTAAAGCTATTAGTGCTACAGAAACCCACCCCTTTTGAAAACCCGACGGCAAAACAAAAAACAAAAAAATTCGTGCGCTCACACAATCTTCCGCCATAGATCTAGAATAAGTAAACAAGAACATTTCACCAAGTGAACAACTGAACAAGAACAACTGATCAAGTAATTAATTGAACAAGTGGACTGACTTAAAAAAAAAAAAGAACAAGTAAACACGATCAGTGAAATTAACAACCTTTACCCAACATTATATTAGTTGAGATAAAAATGTATTTCGTTACAATTGCATTTTCAAAAAATCCTTTGTTTTTTTTGCATATTAATGTACATACTTTTAAGTACTCGCACAGAAAGTCAATCCGCCAATTGTTTTCCAAATTACACGCATATTTGTAAAGACTTTCCTGGTAAATTTACAGTGCTGTTAAAACTTTAAGCGCGTTTTTCTTAAAACTGTGTTATTAAAGTCGGTGACCACGATTAATCGAAAATGGTTGAACCGATTGTTTTGAAATTTTAACACAACCTTCTCAGATATTTTCCTCAAGTATTGATAGAAGGAATAAGATTTCGGATAACTATTTCTATTTTTTCAAAAATATTTACATGAAAACTTTGGTCAAATATTCGAATTTTTGTTTTACGATGCCGCCATATTGTCAAATATTGCCCCCTTAAATACCCCTTAAATAATTAGAAATTCGTACCTTCTAACAACTTTGTAGAAGTATATATGTATAGTATATATACGTTTATCACTTTATACATATTATATTTGTATTTTATACAGACCTCAAGAGGCAACAAAGCGAAGTCAAAACAGCCTTTTTTTCGTTCTATGTACGAGCGCCTCATGCATGTATCAAATGACGAGCGACCTCTCTGACCTCTCCCCGATCACGCAATACCACAACAATGAATAAAAAAAAGCACGTCTTCCACTTCGTGCCAAAATATTTTCTGTACTTGACAAAAATTGGTCTGTTAAGTTTTTTCTTTTAGACTAAACAAATCCTTTGGTGGAAACCTAATTTCGTTTTATATATTATCAAAGATTATACAATGAATAGATCGGACATCTCATACAAAACAAAAATTTGTATGGCGGGTCCTGCCAGTGAAAGCCGCTATCTTCAACGAAACCCATACGCAGCTGCCGTTTATTTAGAAATTTTCGTCGCGTTTGCAATTGGTCTCACAGCAGAATGGGTTAACGCGTCGCCAAAGTCGCGCGTTCTGTTAGAAGTGGTTCGAGTCTAGGCATACTTAACTAGGTAGCCGAACTCGCTCTCTTTGCTTACTTCTTAGATGTCAGTCTGTGAACAACAGTTGCGAGCGACGCATCTCCGCGGACGAATTTTGTGTTCTGCTTCTTAGTTTTGTTTGAGAGTCTTGCTCTCGCTCTCTTTTGTATTTTTATCAGAAGTTGTGAGAGGGCGAGTTCGGCTACCTAGTTAAGTATGCCTTGGTTCGAGTCGCAACAGCGGCGGCGTATTATTTGTAGGAGTCATGACTTCAGCTCTCTCTCTCTCTCAGCTATGGGTGCTCTCTGGCATTCTAAAAATACCCTGCAGGGAAAGTGTTTCGTTTACAACCAGAAATATACCTGTCTCTAAAAACTTGCAACTGGTTGCACTTTCTATCTAAATCAATGTATTAAAATCGTCCATTTTACACAGACATGTCATAGGCATGTGACAATTGTCCCCGGCAGGAGCCATTTGCAACCAGTTTAATGCCAGAACTTAATGCCAAAATTATTTTCTGAATGTAATTATACAAAAATGTCCAAACTTTTATAATACAATGGTTTCATAGCATTTCTCAGTTGGCCTGAAAACTGAAATATGTTATTTTTTTTCCTTTAAGCTACCTATATGGGGCTTAGTGACCTGTTTTGATTTTAGTCATAGTTCACATCTGGCTGGCTCAAGGTCTATGGTTGAGTATAATTCTATGTAAACAACACAAATCAACAGATATTAATTACAACATTTTGGAATAGCAATTGGGTATGTCCGTATGTCTGTTGGGTATGTCTTATGCACAGGCAGGAGAGAATTGTCTTCTGCAGCAGCCATTTTCAACCAGTTAAATACCAGTTGACCTTTGATTGTTCCTTATGACAGTCTGTTTATGTCGCTGCTCTGTATAACAGTACATCGAAATGTGTCGGTCAACTCACTCATCACCAATTTGTTTGCAAACAGTTAACGTTTAATTGGATTACAACTAGCTCAAATTAGTATTTTAAACGAACATTTCTTCGAAAGCTATTTATTTGATTGTTGTTGCCTAACTTACCCAAATCTAGCTATTTTGCTACCAGTTATATTCTACTAGCATTCCAACTAGGTGTAGGACAGTTTTGTTTTGTTACTAGTTGACAATTTCTCTACAGGGTAGCTTCAGCCTGCTACCCCATTTGTGCGCTCCACCCGCATCATGAAACGCGAAAATGAAATTGAAAATATTTTGCCTGACATGTCGCTTCTATGTATGCTTTTTATTCTATAATATTACAAACTTGTTGTGTTCTGTTCACACTGAAAATAGCAAAACCCCGATTTTTAGCTCATTCTGTTTAGGCTGTGCGTAGATACGTAAATCAGTCAGTCAGGACAAACTCTTTTAAAATAAAGGTTATTCCATATAAATAATAGAAAATAGTTTAAAAAATGTAAAAAACTATTTAACGCCTCTTTCTCTTCTTCCGCAGGTATCGAGTGCCAGCTCGTGAAATGGCTCGACGTAACAACGATCGCACAGCTCCCTTGCGTACACCCACCATGGCTGGTGGTCTCTTTTCCATTGATAAGGATTATTTCTATGAAATTGGTTCCTATGACGAGGGCATGGACATTTGGGGTGGCGAAAATCTGGAAATGTCGTTCCGTGTAAGGCAAATTTCACCAAAAACAAAAAATTATAATTTTATTCACTTTTTCGTTTGGCAAAGTTTTAATTTTAAAAATTTAGCCGCAAGCCAAGCCGCAAAAGAAGTGTTGCCTCTTATTTTATATAATTATTTAATGATTTTTTAAGTATTTTAGTTTATTTTGAACATTTTTACCAACCAAAAAAAAAGCAAATATTTCTAATCACCAAAAACCATACACAAACCAAAACCCTCAGATATGGCAATGTGGCGGCATTTTAGAAATAATTCCCTGCTCTCATGTGGGCCACGTGTTCCGTGACAAATCGCCGTACACCTTCCCGGGCGGTGTGGCCAAAATTGTGCTGCATAATGCGGCGCGAGTGGCCGAGGTATGGCTGGACGAGTGGCGTGATTTCTATTATGCAATGAGCACAGGTTCGCAAAATTACAACAACAACAAAATCACAAATCGATTTATATATGCGTGCATCTCTAACTCCTAAGTATAAGAAATAATTTTTTGTAAAACGCTAAACCAAACAAAAAAACAAAAAACAAGGTCCTACCTAGGCTCTTAGTTACTTACCAACCACTAAAACACTAACCACAACCAAAAACAAACATGTTTTGAGCATATAAAAAGCATCAAGTTTTACTTAAACTAATCTCTAGCTCCATTTTGTATAACATTTAGCTATCCATTTGTAACGTAACTCGGACAGCTCTCAAACGATATCTGATTGTCGCTTACAATCCAAGTTTTTTGCTCCTCCTAACAAAGCACTTTTTTATTATTATTTTATTTTTCCACCACAAAATTGTTGAATTCTTCTCAATGTTCTTATTTTGCTCATGCTCTCATGTCCCATTCGGATCATGCTACTTAACTCTAAAGTGTTGACCCACCCCACCCCCTTAAGCTAAACATAACGTATCTTAACCTAACCCAATACAATTTGTTGCTTAATTAATTTTTGTTTTAAGTACTTGCTAATTGGTAATTCATTTTTAGTTTCGTTGTTAACTTAGTTTTAAGTTTTGTAACTAATACTTTTATTATGATTTTTATTTTATTTGTTATATACTTTTATTTTTTTGAGTTTATGCCTTGAGTTAGGTGTGTGTGTGTCAGTCGAGCACTTTATGAAAATAGCAAAATTGGGTATCAGGAACTTATATCGATCAACTCTTTTTGATACTATACGGATATATCTACCATTCAATCTATCAATATGCAAAACAGTTCAGAAATTTACATATTATATATACGAGCTGCTTTATCGAATTTCCGGTACAGAAAAAAGTGCTTGTGTGGATGAGAATGAAAGTCTACAGCCGACTTATTTGATATTTTATGCACACCGATTCACACCGTCTAATCTTCGGCTCGCGTCTGTGTGAAAAATATGAATAACTTCGCTGTCCTGTTGTACAGCTTCGTTGCCGTATCGATTAAAGCAAAAACTGTACAAAAAAAAAGGTCTGAGTGTCGTTAACACTCAAGAGGCTTTGATGTGAAACATGATGCTAAATTTAAGGGCTTATTTTAAAATAAGCACAAGCTCTCTCAATGATATATTAATCAGCAATGGCAATCTTTCAAAAGAAGAAAACTTACAAGATCACTTGTTGCTGTGTCCTTTCTTTTTTTCTGTAACTCTTATTCATTGTGCGCACACGAGCGATAAATGAAAACAACAATAATCTCCATCTTGAAATAGCTTCCCACACTCTTCCTACAATGTTCCCAGACTCTTCCCACACAGTTCCCACACTCTTCCCATACTCTTCCCACACTCTTCCCTCGCTTTTCTCGCACTCTTTCCATACTCTTCCCATACTCTTCCCACACTCTTCCCACACACTTCCCACACCCTTTCCATACTCTTTGCATACTCTTCCCACACTCTTCCCTCACTTTTCTTACACTCTTCCCATACTCTTCGCACACTGATCCCACACTCTTCCCTCGCTTTTCCCACACTCTTCCCACACAGTTCCCACACTCTTCCCATACTCTTCCCACACTCTTCCCACACTGTTCCCACACTCTTCCCTCGCTTTTCTCACACTCTTTCCATACTCTTCCCACACACTTCCCACACTCTTCCCATACTCTTCCCACACCCTTCCCACACTCTTTCCACAGTCTTCCCATAATCTTCCCACACTCTTCCTAGACAGTTTCCACTTTGTTCCAACACTCTTCCCACTTTGTTCCCACACTCTTCCCACACTATTCCCACCCACTCCCCACCCCACCTCCGGTCTTCCTCTTAACCCCCCGGCCACCTTCTACCAACCATCTTGTGTGTGTGTGGAAGTTTTTGTGTGACACTCTTCAAAACAAAATATGAATGACGTCAGCGTCACGTGACCCTGAAATCAAATTTAACTCCTACTAAAATCTTCCGTAACGAAATAAAAGATGTTTCACATCAAAAACAACTAAAATTTGGTGAAAATCCATAATATCCAGAGAGACAACAAAAATCAGGTACAATACAATTCTCAAATCGCAAAATTGAAGCGCTAGCTAAATTGGGAACATATCTAATAGTTCGTTGGTTTTGGATAGTTTCACCCGGTTTAATTTTAAGACTGAAAAATACTAAAATACTCAGTGAGTTTTCATAAAGCGATTAATTAAATTTTGTTATACCCTTGAAGAATATTATAATTTTTTTTTTAGAAGGATAATGGGCGACAGTTAAGTCAAGAAAGTCCTATTCAGATTTTCTTAATGTCGTGATTAGTGAAGCGCTTGTATATAAGTTCCAGGCGCTCCAGCAATTCGTCTTTTGCCGAATCATTCTTATCCCCTGTTGAAGCATGTGCATAGATAAGACTAATATTGAAATTTGCCTAAAGCGCCCCATACACCACACAAAAAATTAAAGAAAATGCCCTTGTGGGCGAAGCCGTGGCTAGTTCAACGTCCAATTTTTACACATGAGCATCTACTGAACGAATTGGGGAGTACATCGTCAAAGGACTTCAGAAACTTCCTTGGGATGTATCAACAAGTTTTTGTTGGTTTGCTGTAATTGGTGACTCCTTTAATTTAAAGACAAGATACCATTTTGCGAGAAGCTATTTGTATCAAAATTTCATATTGGGAGTTGTGTATGCTAAGCTATTTCTATCAAAATTTCATATTGAGAGTTCTTTATGTCTCTGTTGGCGTACTCCTTCGCTTTTATGTTCCACAGAGAAGGTAAGGAACGATACACTTCTTCTGCTCCGCTTCTTTTTCCATGATTGCAAGTAGCACACGCGCCCACGACATGCTACGTACTGAGCAAATTTTGCGCAAAATGCACACTCCTAAAAATTTGAGCAAAAAACCCAAAAATTCAAAACGCTTTTGCGCAAAACTGCGTACGGGTGACGCATGCACCCTGATTTCACTGACACACATTAGCGTTTGGCGCAAAAATTTGTGTAATGTATGGGGGCGCTTAATGAAACTGATGTGAATCAGTTGACAAAGCGACGTAGCCTTTTGCAGAATCGTGTCATGACCACTGTAGTAGATCTCATAGGGAGCATTCGTTGATAATGGTCTCAACTTTTACTCAATCTGAGAACAGTAATTTCCCCTGAGAATCTTTCGAGGTCACCCACCAACTGTATATAAACACCTTTCATTCCCATTTAAAACATTTGCGTGGCTCGTTTTCTAGGCATTTTTAAAAGTGATTTTTATTGACAGAGTAGAGGTACAAAGCCCTTTGCCGCTTACGTTAGCCAGCAGTTTTGCTTATGCATCGCTCTGTTTGCCAAATTAATCCGATCAGTTAAAAGGGGGGGCTAAATTGTGCATTTAACAAAGCTCATAAACACTCGATGAAAATTTGGAGCCGGCTGATATAGTCAGGTCCGTTTGTTGGCTGTTTCCAATATATCTCGTTCCAAAGTTGTATAACAATCTGGACCAGGGGTGCAAACCGGTTCTGAACTGAACCGAACCAAGTCGTACCTAAGCTCTAATTTCTTACTCGAAAATCTAACCCCGAAAAACAATGCACCGAAACGAAAACCGCTAAAGAAATGGTTTCATTCGGGTTCGGTTCATTTCATCGATATGATATATATCAGTCAGTTTAGATCAGTGTTGGTCAACGAAAGCGAGGCCAAAAAGTGAGAGTGTATTAGTGTGTGAAATAAAAGCGCCGTGAATTTGCTTCGACCTGACAGCATCAAAGGCTAGCCAGCGAATGAAAGGCTTTTTGCTCTCTTCTCCTCAGCTTCGGCATGCTTTCGGCTCGTATATGTGTAAATAGCGAAATGTCTTCGCCCCCCAGGTGGTTCTTGTGACCGTAGCTGGTCTAGATGAAGCACCTCAGCGAATCACGAAGTAAACGTTGACATTTCAACATGAGCAACAAGCAAGCGAACAGATGCCTCGTGAGAGAACAAATAGCCGAACAAGCGCATCGTAAGAGAGCAAGCCGCCGAACGTTCTATTTAGGGAACACACGTATTCTCTCTCTTTATACGTGTGTCGGCTGCTATGCCGGCAGAATTATGAATTCCTATCCCATGGAATAGGCTTTTGGCATTTTGGACACCATTGTTCTAGAGGTCATTCTCTGGATAATCTAAATACGTCTATGCTTTCAATGCACTTTCCCATAGGAAATGTCCTTTCGGGTGATGGTGATCTTTCGTGACGGATGATCAAGTCATTGGCAGTGTTCACCAGCACAAATCGATGGATCTAGTTCGATTGTTGTGGTGAACGAATGTAATGTGCAATCATGATTGCTAATGCTTTGCCAAATGCTTCTTTCTTTGTAATGATATATGAAAATGCTATAATATTTCTTAAGAATGAATGCCGAAAGTTGGCTATATCGTGAAGAGATGTGGATGGCGAACTTTGATTTTCAATTGCAAACAAAGCAAGCAAAGCAATAAACTGTTCTTTTTATACCCTTGCAAAGGGTATTATAATTTTGGCCAGAAGTTTGCAACGCATAGAAATATTCATTTCCGACCCCATAAACTATGTATATTCTTCATCAGGGCGACGAGCTGAGTCGATTAAGCTTTGTCCGTCCGTCTGTCTGTCTCCTTCTACGCAAACTAGTCTCTCAGTTTCAAAACTATAGAGCTGAAATTTTGCACAGAGTCTTCTTTTTACTGCACGCTAGTTTGAAAAAGTTGATCGACATCGGGCGACTATATCTTATGGTTGCCATAGGACCGATCGGTCGAAAAATGGTTCTTAGTAAAAAATTTTTTTTGTTTTTAATGTTAGCGTCCTTAAACTCACTGATTACCAATTCTATATGCTTTCAAATGTATTCCCAAAATTTGGTTGAAATCGGATGACTATATCTTAAGGCTGCCATGGGACCGATCGGTCGGAAAATGAGTCTTAATGAGAAAAACAGTTTTGTTTTCAATTTTATCTTTCATAAACTCGGCGATTGTTAATTTGATATGTTTTCAAAAAGATTCGCAAAATTTGGTGGAAAACAGATGTTTATCTGTCGGAAAATGGGTTTCAGTTACAAAAATTTTTGATTTTTATGTAAGCGTTTTTAAACTCTGACATTTCAAAAACAGTATTTGCAAGGGTATAAAAACTTCGGCATAGACGAAGTTAGCTTGACCTTCTCGTTTTACACTAGCGCTACCGTATTCAACATTCGTCAGTGGAACAAGGGAACATCCACTCTTTTCGAGAATGATGTGGTACTAACTAAGCTAACTCATAAAAAGGCAAAAGTGAAGTGTTTGTATCGACCCTTGAAACTACAAACTCAAAAGGTTTTGATCTGTGCTGGCGTCAATCCCATCAACAAGTGAACCTGGATCAAAACCGTTTTCTAATATAAATCTTCGCCCCTCTACGAAATATTGTTTCCAGAATATCCGACTCAAAGGACCTTTCTGGAATTCTTCGCTTCCCTACAAATCAGTTGACGTAATGAAGAAGATATTGTATTTGTATGGAGTAGTGGTACGGCCAGGGCCGTACTTTCTAGTAAATGGTATTCGTTTTTCTCGCTCTAAGTAGAGAACCAGACTCTTTAATACCGGTTGGGTTCAGGATTAATGGGTCTCTTGTACCGCACCATGAACCAAACCTTACAAATACAAATTCTAAACGTTTGTTTTAAATTTTCGATTGAAAAAGTCTATCAGCCATGCTCCCATTTTCGTATTCGCAAAAATTTTCCGATTTTGAGTCAAAAATTGGTCCAAAAACCGGTTTGAAATCGCAAAGGTTTTGCGAAAGTGAAAATGGGAGCATGGCTGTATATCTTATTTGGACACTAAGGCTTCAGCAAAACTCAATCGATTTCACAATGAAGTATACGAAATCTTAGATCTTAAACAGGCCTATAACTAAGTCCCAATCAATAAAAAGACATAGAGCGAATCGTTTTCGAGTTGGACACTTTGGAAAAAGCGATTGTATATTTGCAATACTTTTTCGAAAACAACTATCTTTAAATATAAAGTGTAGGTTACTTTATTGTAGCCTATTTTTAGCAGTGATTCATTATGCATACATTTCGAAATCGGCGTAGAATTAGGGAAATATATGTTCGTAAAATGTTAACCTCAAAAAATTTTGAAAATTTTTTTTTTTTCAAAAATTAAAAAAAAAATTTCCAAAATTAAAAAAAAAAAATTTCCAAAAATTAAAAAAAAAAAATTTCCAAAAATTTAAAAAAAAACCCAAAAATAAAAAAAAAAAATTAAAAAAAAAAAAATTTTCTAAAAATATAAAAAAAAAAATTTTCTAAAAATTAAAAAAAAATGGGTTATTTGGGAAAAAAGCATAAAACTTGCTAACTAGTGTAATTTTGGATGCGTGATACTCACCTAAAATATGGGCGAACATTTTTGAACAATCTAAAAGAGATGTTCAAACGGCTTGATGCTTTTGAAAACTGCTAACAACCGCAACAACCTTTCTCAATAAAATACCAAAATAAAATTTACCTAAATTTCAAATTAAATATCATCAAAAGTGCTCACAATAGTCCAACCTAACCAAGGCAACTCTTAGGGGCCGCTCTTTATCATTCCCCTGTGTCATTATTTATCCTATATCAAAATTATAAACAGCAGCCTATACAGAATTCCAGGCACCTGCTACATTTGCGCTTGGTTTTTTTTTAACTCTTTTTTAAAGCAAAACAAAACAAATAACAGCTTTTCAATATTTATATAAATGTCCATCTTTTTCTCTCCCAAATATTAATTTCTCTGCCAAACTAAAAAAACCCCTTCAAATTCTGTTATGCTCGAAAAATACACCATACAAAAAACAAAAAACAAAAAAAACAATTCCCCTGCCACCGCCAGGTTTGGATGTGTGGCGGTATACTCGAAATTGCGCCCTGCTCCCGTGTGGGTCATGTCTTTCGCAAGTCAACGCCGTACACCTTCCCAGGCGGCACCACGGAGATTGTGAATCACAATAATGCGCGTCTGGTTGAGGTGTGGCTGGACGACTGGAAAGAGTTCTACTACAGTTTTTATCCAGGTTAACAAAATGCTCTTCTCTCCTTTCACTTTCTCACATGCTCACTACTTCTCTGTTTTCTCTTTGTCTCTGTCTCTTGAATAGTGTTTTGTTTCGTAACCAATATATATTTGTTGAGCAAGCGGCACGTTTTGCATTTTGCAAATTGTCTATTATATGATTTTTCTCTATGATTTAAATGGCATGGCCGCAAAAAATCCACCCAGCAACCCAATCAAATCACCAACCAACCAACCAACCAAACCTCTCCACAAACAAAAAAAACGTGTTCACCCTGTACATTTGATTTTCAAGTTGTGTACTTTTTTTTTTTGTTTTCTTGTTGTCTGAGCTTTACTTTTTCTTTTTTGTTGTGTTTTGTGCCCCCAAGTACTTTTGAGTTGAGTAAAATTCTATTTGGTTTTAAGTCTTTAGTTATTGTTTTTACCCCTCACAAATATGTATGTACATTGTACACCCTCTTTAACACCTGACACCTTGGTTATTTTTTGTTTTGTCCCACGCACCTCAAAATGGTTGAGAGCATATGAATGTTGCATTTGTGTTATATATATAAATTTAGAGGGGGGGGTATTCACTTACAAATATTTTTACAATTTTAAGTTGGTTGTTTCTAGTTGTAGAATAATACTGTGAAAATACAGACATATCTAAAAAGAGGTTTAGTAAGAGATATAATGATTACTGAGTACTTTCAATTGGTTCCTTAAACTATCAGGGATCACGGTCGCCAATTAGTCTCATAAGGGAGTAAATGTAAATTCCGCTTACTCTCTCGCTCTCTTTCTGCGTTTTACAGTACATTGCATCCCAAGCAATTTCGCTCACATTGAGCGAACGTTGACCAATCGAAAAGCCCATTAGCCTGCTTGGTCTCTAATCATTTGTGCGTAAAATGCGTTTGCTGCTGAGCTGCTGTTGCCCTATTTAATAAGTTCAACGCTTTTTGTGAATTGAAGAAAATCTAGCCAATCGATGCATGCAATCATTTTCATAATAAACATTCCATTCCAGTTAAGTCATTTTCATTTTTTAGAAATAGAAGCAAACAACCGGAAAGGTTTTCTCTCAACGTCAATATTTCTCGAGATAATCCGAAAAAGACTTGAGATTTACAAAAACATTTACTCGATAAATCGATTTTGAATGATTCAAAGAAAGTCTATACAATAAATCTTGGTGTTGGTATTAAACGATTGGTAATGCTAAAATTTGATTTGTTTTACAAAGATTCTTAGAACAAAGAAGATTTAACATAGAAACTATACTTGCAATTTCTCTGTATTTTGACAGATGTTAGCTACAGAATTGGGAAACACAGAATAGAATGCTTAATCGAGTGCTGTGTCCCATCCTTAAGCGACTTTAGGGCATCAGTAAAACTGGTTGAGTACTAACCGCGTGCTGTGTGCCATCCTGGAGCGTCTTTAGAGCATTAGTAAGACATGTAGGGTATTAACCTCGTGTTCTGTCCCATCCTTGAGAGTTTTTAGGTTATTAGCAAGACACGTTGAGTACTAACCGCGTGTTCGATCCCGTTCTTTAGTGTCATCAGGAAGTAAGTTAGTCAAGTAGGGCACTAACCGCATGTTAGGTCCCATCATTGGTATCTTTGAGTTAGGAATAAGTTGCGCCGTGTACTAAACGAGTATTCAGCTAGTCATAGTGTTCCCTTTCCTCGTCACTTTGGGTACTAACCACGTGATCGATCTCCTTCCTGTCCCTAGTCAGTCGGTGGAACCGCGTCGGCTACTAACCACGTGGTTTCTCAGTCTTCCTATCAGTTTGTACCTTCTACTTTCCTGGAGTATATCGTAGTGATGGCAGAGGATTTAAAAAAAAAAAAACCAATTCTCCCATCGCCCTATCATTCCCGACGACTTTGACCAGGCTGAGTAAAACCCCAGCTGAAAAACTTTGTTACAAGTGGCGCCCGAGCAGGGACTTTTGATTACATGTGTCATTAATATAGGGACTAAAATCCAGCGGATTTAAGCACCGCTTACAGCACACAATATTTAGCAGAGATTTGATAGGTAGACGAATAGAACACGAGAAGTTCACCCAAAGAAACTTACCTGCGATTTCAAACAGATCAGTTCAAGTGTCAAGTACAGTCACCGAGATACCATTATATTAAAATGACGAAATCAAATAGTGAGCAAGGAGAGCCACCAGCGAGTAAGAAGGTCAAAAGTCCAGAAGTGGTTTCTGCTTGGGCACATTGGCCGTGTTCACCAGCACAAATCAATGACAGAAAATGGATGAATCTAGTTTGATTGTTGTGATGAGCGAATTTGATGGGCAATCATGATTGCTAATTTTGCTGATAAAAGATGTCAGAAAAATACAAGCTTTCATTTAAAATTAAAACTAAACCTCTTATGCATAATATTTTTTGTATTAACAGAATTCCATCAAACCGTTCAGCATAAGCTAATCAACTTTTTTTTTGATGGATGATATTTGATATTTGACTTTTGATGTTTGATGTATGCTGATAAACACCGTCATAGCTTACACCATCGAGGCAAATTAGAGTCCTAATCGAGGCAAAGTAAAGTACTCATCGAGGCAAAGCAAAGTCCTCATCCAGGGAACGTAAAGTACTCATCGAGGCAAAGTAAAGTCCTCATCGAGGCAACGCAAAGTACTCATCGAGGCAAAGTAAAGTCCTCATCGAGGTAAAGAAAATTCTTCATCCAGGCAAAGAAAACTACTCAGCGAGGCAAAGCATAGTCCTCATCCAGGCAAAGTAAAGTCCACATCAAGGCAAAGTAAAGACCTCATCGAGGCAAACTAACGTCCTCATCGAGACAAAGTAAAGTCCTCATCGAGGCAAAGCAAAGTCCTCATCCAGGCAAAGTATAGACCTAATCGAGGCAGAGTAAAGTCCTCATCGAGGCAAACAAAAGTTCTCATCCAGGCAAAGTGAAGTTTTTTTTTTTTGATGGATGATGTTAAACCGTAACTGGTAAACACCGTCATAGCTTACACCATCGAGGCAAATTAGAGTCCTCATCGAGGCAAAGTAAAGTACTCATCGAGGCAAAGCAAAGTCGTCATCCAGGCAAATTAAAGACCTAATCGAGGCAGAGTAAAGTACTCATCGAGGCAAACTAAAGTCCTCATCCAGGCAAAGCAAAGTTTTCATCGAGGCAAAGTAAACTCCTCATCCAGGCAAAGTAAAGTCCTTTTTTTATGGATGATGTTTGATATTTGACTTTTGATGGATGATGTATGCTGGTAAACACGGTCTTAGCTTACACCATAGAGGCAAAGTAAAGACCTCATCGAGGCAATGACGAGTCCTCATCCAGGCAAAGTAAAGACCTCATCGAGGCAAATTAACGTCCTCATGGAGGCAAAGTAAAGTCCGCATCGAGGCAAAGCAAAGTTCTCATCCAGGCAATGCATAGTGCTCATCGAGGCAAGGCAAAGTCCTTATCGAGGCAAAGTGAACTCCTCATCCAGGCAAAGTAAAGTCCTCGTTGAGGCAAAGCAAAGTACTTATCGAGGCAAAGCAAAGTCCACATCGAGGTAAAGAAAAGTCTTCATCAAAGGCAAAGCAAAGACCTCATCGAGACAAATTAACGTCCTCATCGAGGCAAACTAAAGTCCTCATTGAGGCAAACAAAGTACTCATCGAGACCAAGCAAAGTCCTCATCGAGGTAAAGAAAAGTCTTCATCCAGGCAAAGAAAACTACTCATAGAGGCAAAGCATAGTCCTCATCCAGGCAAAGTAAAGTCCTCAACGAGGCAAATTAAAGTTCCAAGTCTATCTAGGCAAATTAAGGTCCTCAATCTATCGAGGCACACTGGATCCCTTAATCAAAGCACCGGTTCTATTAAGTCAACCCCAACAGCTCATTACTGCCACAGATGTTCTGCTTCTAAGATCTACGAAATTACACTCTTGTCTTTGAGCGCGTAGCTCCTGTCCAAATTTTCAACCTATCTACATAACTTTCCAATTGATTCGGATTCAGTCATAGCACTCATACCGATATCAATCAAAGCAAAGTTCTTAACTACAAGAGGCACCTTAAAATTTTCAACTAGAGGCACATCAAAGTATTCAGCTGGAGGCAATTCACAAGTTCTCAACTAAAAGCACCTCCAATTCCTCAACTAAAGACAACACAACGTTCTCAACTAGAGGCACCTCAACGATTCAACTAAACGCAACACAAAAGTCCTCAAATAGAGTCACTTCAAAGTCCTCATCTAGAGGCAACTTAAAATCCTCAACTAGAGGCACCTCAAATTCCTCTCTGGGTTCCCCAAGCAGAGAGTGCAAAAATGTAACTGTCTCTCTCTAACACACAGTGATGACTTCGGCAAGCATTCGGTATGAAATGGCGAGTATGTTCGTGTCCCAAGGGCTATCGCTGGGGAACTCTGAACTAGAGGCACCTCAACGCTCTCTCAACGAAATAGAGACAAAACAATCACCTCGACGAGAGACAACCTCACCCTGCTCAGGCGAACTTGCTTATCGACCCCCAATCGAAGCAACTGCCTTAACGCGAGGTTACAATCGACTTAACTAGCTCCCAGAAACTACTAATTGCAGCTCCTGTCAAGAAACCGTTGGAACAATTCTACTCTGGCTACCATAGAATGGTCACCGCCGATGCCACCACAATAACCTACAGGATTAATGATGTTACCTTGTCTTGAAGTCTTGAAGTCACTGAGGGGGAAGAAGATGTGGTGGTACCAATGCAGCGCCAACGACACGGTCCATTTCTAGCCAAGTAGGACCGTATATCAACTGTGGCTAAAATACCAAACACACACTGACAGTTATACAGGATCAACGTTGTTACCTTCTCTGACTGACGAAGTCACTGAAAAGGGGAGTAGATCTCATATGAATACAACAATCAGGTCAACTATTCAAACAACTGTTTGGCGTAACTCGGCGTTTTGATTTGGTGTGAAGTGATTGATGTCGTTTCATAAATGTCCAAGGTTTTCATTGTTTACATACCAATTTCACTATTCTAAAAATTAGGTTAAGATCTTGATTTCAAGTCATATTTTGAACTAGATTTTATTTCCAAATAGTTTCTGTTACGAAAGGTTATAAATTTAGAACACATATGGTCACTTTTTTTGAAAAGAGAAAGCTTGTTTGTATACTTTGCACAAGAGTGTGTAAACGTTATGGAAAGTCACCTGCCTTCTTTTAAGAGATTGAGTTAGAATTAGAGAATTATACAAAAGCTACATTAACAAATGCACTCAGTTTTTGGTACAAGTGTCTCCATTCCAGTTCCATTTTGGCTTTTACTAGATTGAATGTATGTCAAGTGAATACCCCCCCTCCTCTGTATTAATTCTAAAATAATTTATTATTCAATTTATGGCTAATAGTTTGTTGGGCTTTTGGTAAATGCTTTGAATTCAATTGCATGTTTTGATATATACTAACCCTATATGTACACTATCTAATCTTCCCTTGCACCCGCCTAATAAATGTACAAAAGCTTTACATAGAAACACACACTTAACTCACTCACACTTACATAGATGTATGTTTTTTAGTTTATGCACTCAAAAACACTCTACTTAACTAATTTTTTTTATTTATAAAATGCTTTAGGAGCACGCAAAGCTTCGGCTGGAGATGTAAGCGATCGAAAATCATTAAGGGATCGTCTGAAATGCAAAAGTTTCCGTTGGTATTTGGAGAATGTGTATCCAGAGAGCTTAATGCCATTGGATTATTATTATCTGGGCGAGGTGAGTTTTTGGAATTATTAAAAACAAAAAGCCGTCAAATTTGTGCAAATATATTGATAAGTATTTTAGAGTTAAGGTATACTAAGACAGAGACGAGACGATGGTCACACTGTATATAGAATGAACGACGAGTAGACAGACAGAGATTATGATACAATAACTACAAAGTAGCGCAACTTGAAGGTCCTTTTCGCATGCTCGAATCAGAGGGCTACAACTTTCGATAGAAGTTTGGTTCTACATTAGGAAATTGTCGGTTCGATTTACCAGATTACAGCATTGAGTCATCGAACCAAGGCTGACTGAGAATATTGGAGCTGCCACAGTGCGCTACCTTGTATAGTTATTGTTTCATGTACAAAGATGAACGAGAACAGAAGTTAGATGAGACAGACAGAACAAACTCGTACAGACAAATTGTGAAGAGACTTTGTAAATAGTAAAATCAGTCGTTTATCTAATAATCTATTTCAAATTCATCTTTGTTTTTAGATACGCAATGCGGAAACGGAAACCTGCCTGGATACCATGGGTCGCAAATACAATGAGAAAGTGGGCATCAGCTATTGCCATGGTCTCGGCGGCAATCAGGTGTTTGCCTATACCAAGCGACAACAAATCATGTCTGATGATTTGTGCCTAGATGCCTCCAGTTCCAATGGGCCAGTTAATATGGTTCGTTGTCACAACATGGGTGGCAATCAGGAATGGGTCTACGATGCGGAGGTGAGCATATCAATACCAAAACCCTTAAATTTCAGTGTCTCATTTATTATAATTGCAGGAGAAATGGATACGTCACACGAATACGGGACAATGCTTACAGCGTGCCACAAGGGATGATGCCAATACGCCACTATTGCGTCCCTGTGATTATACCAAGGGTCAACAATGGCTGATGGAGTCCAAATTCAAGTGGCAGGCCCACTAGCTACACTAAACTATACAGAGAACTTCCAGTTTTTGTGTGTTTCGACAAGGGCAAGGACATGAAGCATAATTTGTTTTATTTAACTTAGCCTAAGTTTAGACGTTTGTGTTCCTCTCTCTTTAGGTTTAGATTGTACGAGTGTTGAGTGTTTGTTGCATAATGTCTTCCCAATTTGATGTGTGTGTGTATATGTGTGTGTGTGTGTGAGAGAGAGGTAGAGTCAGTTACTGAGAATGAATGTACATGAAAATGCATGTATAACTAACATACAAACATATAAACATTTACATTGTGTATTGTAAATTTATTTAGCGTCGACCAAGTACCAATAAATTGGCATTTAATTGACACAATTTGTGCTGCTTCACCATAGAAATGAAAATGGAACTAAACTACACATGTGTCATAGCAAAATATAACAAAACATAATATATATATATATATATATAAATATGTTGACTAAATCCAGCACATTCCTAAAGCTAAAAGTACGAAGTGAGTTTATTAAGTAACCAATTCAGTTTAAAAAATTTTCAAAATGTTGACTTTTAAAACACTTTTTCTGTACCAAAACTCTTTGAGAACAATTGGTTTACCTATTCAAAAACACTGACTTACGTAGAATAGTGTGCAATAACGAAAACCCTTTCACAAAAAACAAGAATTTGTTTGATTATAAATTTGTTGTTCACCAAATTGTCTTTTTTAAGCGTTAAACTTTGAATTCAATTGTTTTTGTAAGGCTCCGAGACAGCTTCTTAGGGAAAAAACCGAAATTTTTCGCATCTACATCTTGTAGTTGTTGTTGTTTGACAAATGAGTTTCTTTCTATGAATGCCAATTCAATAACGACAGCTCACCAAAAAGTATCTTGGTAAATGTCTCTTATAAAACCCTCCTTCGTGAATTCTAATGTATTAGGGTGAAGGATCTATCCGCGGAATACCATGCTTTAAACGCTAGTTTCTTAGCATCCCTTAAGCTTCGTTTTTTAGTATGTTTGCAAACTGTTAATCTGAAAACAACTTGCGCCTCAAGTCAGACATAACCAATTTGAGAGCAGATAATGTCCTTTCAACTTACACTTGGGTTGCTGGCACGCAATGGAGCACTTTCGCCAATTAATACAACCGAGAATACATGTACTTTTTGTCCTTCCAATACTTCATAATGTTCTCACTTATTTCAATTGGATTGGGAGAGTATGCGCTTATTTCGGTTATTGCTCGTTTATTCCGTCTATCATTCTTTAAAAAGTCCTTCACTTCTAGTCGTAGGGAATGAGCGGCACACTTGATCGAAGCTATTGAGTGAATGAGTACATCCTTTAAAAGCACCTCTTCATCAACGTTTTCACTCACTGCGGTGTCGTGGTCATGGTTCAAGAATTCCACAGCTTTAATAATGTTTTTCCCATTATCCGATGTTATGGAGTAAATTTGCTGCTTGGAAATTGAAAACTCTTCTAATATATTTTCCATTTCCAGAATGTTTTTTTTTTGCAGCTCAATTATTCCCAGTGTCTTAATTTCAATGCGTTGCTCACGATAATACTGGGCATTAACGCCCAAAATGCCTCTTCCATGTCTCGAAGCGATATCAATTTTTAAGTATATAACTTTGTTTTTCAATAATTTGAAAAGATTTCCCTTAACTAAGTCATATTTGTCTGTTACGTGTATAGGGTTGATTTCTAATCCGCGAAAAATTTGCTCCATCAACTTCTTGAAGGGCGCCGCGTCCAGGAGGGTGAATGGCATCTTCTCTTCAGTGACCAATTACACACAAATATCTTTTACTTCAACTTGCGTAATAGCCACTCCAAATTTTGTTTTCTTCCTTTTAAAAGAACGGTCACAAAGTTTGCGCTTTGAAATCTTTTTTTTCCGAGTCTAAACTAAAAAAACTTCGAACAACTAAGTCCCGACTACGACCCATCGCGATCTACACTCTAATGAAATGAGAATGCTTAGACGAAATGAACGAAATATTGGAAGTCTTCTCTGTTTGATAGTCAATTTCAAACTAAATTAATCAGACTTCAATCAGCCTATAGGTGCACTCACTTTGACATCTCATTTCCACAGCCAGCAAAAGCCTACAAAGTTATACACGTTATTCTTTTAATAATATGACATGCTCAAAAAAATTCAAATTCAAATTCAATTTTTAAAATAAAAATTGAAAAATAAGTCTTATTTTTAAATTTTAAATTAAAATAAGAATTATTTTTCAATTTTTTTTTTTAAATGTTGAAAATAAAAGTAAACGCTATTTTTGGATTGTTTACTCAAAACTAGGACATGGGGTGTCTCCAACAATATCTAGGACACTTATTTGGCTCTGATTTTTTTAAAGCCCATAACTCTTATTTGCGATCCCTGTTTGAAACCGACTGCTCAAAGGCCAAGTAGATTTAATACGTACGGTTTTACCTACCTATGATCTAAAGGCCGACCTTATTCCTATCATTTCACAAATAAAGTTCCCTAGTTTAGTTCCAAATAAAATCGTTTGTACGAAAATCTCTAGAGACAGAAAAAACAGCATACTTGACGATTCATTGGATAATTTTGGTATACATTAATATATTTTATATCCAGGGGTGTCCTGGAAATCTCTAGAGATTTTCGTATAAACGATTGCACTTTGAACTTAACTTGGATTACTTTATTTGTGAAGTGAAAAGAATAAGACTGGCTACTAGATCATATGGAAGGGAAACCGTACGCATTAAATCTCCTTGGCTTTGAGCAGGCGGTTTCAAATCTCTCAACTTTCGTCATCTAATCTAGTAGCCCGGCATATTTGTGTCCCTTTACATATAAAGTCAAACAGCTATATTATGAAATGCTAACGTTTATACGAAAACCTCTAGAGATTTCTGGGACACACCCGAATAATATTCATTTAACTTTTGTAATGATTCTTTGGCTTGTCCTGGTAATGCATCTTCCAGTTCGCTTGTCTGTTCGTAGCTGTTTTAGGGATCAAGACTTGGGGGGGTTTTCGACTAGGACTCCCCAGATGGGGGGGGGGGTCTTTACCTACTTCTGAGACTGCTGCCAATTACAAGAGAATGTGCTGATCAAGCCGCTTCAGTTGTTCATTGGAATCACCTACTACCTTACTGGGACTGGTGTTGTTGCCCATTTCTTAACCCACCCAACCTTGTCAACATATCATTAGTCTGGAATTATGCTGACCAACTTGTGACTGTTTTAGTGACCAATCATAGAACTTTCTAGCGGGTTCTAGGTCAATAAGTTATGATTTTGTTGAAGACACACCGGTAAGCTTCTGTGACCTGGCGATTCCTGCTGTTGTCGGATTTAGCTACAAGCCCCCAACCGGTCATAGCAATTCTGTCCTAAGGTAACCAGCTCAGACAGCTCATTGAAGATAGGCGAAGATCGCGAATGATTGAATTGTGGAAATTCATGAAATAGCTATACGGTCAACCAGCCTTCTTTGTGGTGTTGTGCGCATCTTGTTTTAGAAATGTTATGATCAAAATCATAACTTATTGACCTAGAGCCTGCTAAAAAAGTTCTATGATTGATTCATTAAATGTTAAATTGATCTTAGATTTTGATTCAATGCAACTGAAAATCGTGCAAAGGATATGAAAAATTGATATTTAATATCCAAAAAAGGTTATGATAAAACTATCCGTTTCAAATGGATCTGCACATAATTTCGATTTGAGATTACCGTTTTGCAATTGCTGAATGTTCAATGATTTTAGTTGCAGTTAGTGTGCCCATTTATTTCGGTACTGATACGGTCTTTTCGGTTCCAAAACTATGCTACTTCGGTTAAATATAAATGCAATATGTCTGTTCTGTTCGATAGCTAACCCGATTCGTTATTATCTGCCTAAAAAGCAATGCGCCATATTATACTCGGCAGTGTGAGCGTTCCCAGAACTAAAAACAAGCACCGCTTGTATGCGACGCAACTAAATTTTTTTTAACAACAATTGTATGTATTTCTTTTTGCGAATGTCAAGTTGAAAAATGAAGGCTAAAGACTTGGGTCCTTCTGTTAGATTTTGGTGCCCAACGATGAGCTAAATCAATTCCATGGAGATCAACTTGATATGCTCGTAAAAGCTGTTTGAAAATTCTGTCTAGTCTTTCCGCAGAGTCGAACTAAAATTTCCGCTCATTTTCCTGGGAATGCTTACGGAGCTGCCAACTTTTGCTACCAAATACCGATGGGATGCGATATTTCAAACCCACGATAAGAAAACACTGCTTTAGCAGGACTTAAAACTAACGCTATGGTTTCATACGAAAATAATTTGTTCAAATGTGGCCGAAAAGTTTTCTAATTTTACCTATTTAGTCAAATTTTTATCGTAATTTGGGCAAATTATTGGACTTAAAGGACCTTAGCCTTTGTTATATACCATTCAGTACGGCTCAATACTGAATCAGAGCTGAATCAGCCCTGATTTGGAAGGGCTGGTACTGAAATCATGGCTTCCTTTACATGCATTTCTGCTATGAATTAAACACAGACAGGGCCTACTACGTCATGACCTTCTCTTGTTTCAGGCATGATTTCAGTACTGAACTCATGGGTTAGTTTCATGGGTAGTACTGAAATTAGTCATGAATTGGAGCAATTCCTTCTTCTCAGGTCTGAATCAGCATTGACGCATTCAGTACTGAGTCGTTGAACTGCCGGGTATAGCCTTTAAGGAAACTTATGTTTCAATGTATCGGTATTGGGTTCAAAATATCAGCCCACCTCCCGCCCAACCGAATAAAGGGCTCAGAACTAAGTTTAGTTATCACTAAAAAAGGAATTTATAACAGGCTTGGAAACAAAAAACAAAATATTTTTCTTTCGCTGGTTTGCGTGTTTGAATCAAATGTTCTAAAATTGAAGTTTCGAGGTTTTGGGGCAATAGTTTTGGTTCGATCCTAAGTTCGGCTTTGGAGCATCAACATCACGAATATAACTCTACATTCGTCATTTTCTTAACCTTAACCCTATTTTTTCTTTGTAGCCGATAAAGAATATAGAATATATTGTTGAATCATTCATAACTAGTTCTGAACGTCTTTTCGGAATATTCAATAAAGTAAATTATACTTTCAAGACAATTTTGAGAATGTCCCACATAATCGCTAGGCAGAAGATATATTTTTGTCTTTATTTGGGTTGAACCCAACCGAACATTTTGATTCGCAACTGCTTTCAGTTTAGCTTTTTGGTTTAAGTTTGGTTCACAATAAAGAACGTTTCCGGTTTGCTTCCAAAAATGGCTTCTGGCTTTTTGACTCGGAGTTTTTATAGCTAAACTGTTTGTTTTAGTTCTGGTGACCATGGTATCTGGTCAGAAGCAGAGTTATCCGAAAGTGGTCCCTTTTTACTGGTACTCAAAAAAAAAAGAGTTACCCGCGGGCACGATAAAAAAAGGGAACTAGTGTTCTGTAAAGGTTTTTCATTTCACTGAACATGTTCACTTGTTCATTTTTTCCAAGTGAGTCAACTCACTCAATTTGCTCAATTGTTAAGTTGTTCATTTGTTCAGTTGCTCATTTGTTCACTTATGAAGTTTATCAGCTGTTCAGTTGCTCGTCAACTAACCCCAAGGCATGGTGACGATTAGCAATTATTCGAACTAATTGTTAGCCAGCCCACTTTTTAATCAAAGATTTTTTATAATAATACAAAAAAAGCTTCGGACTGACACACCAGCATGTTGCTTTAAGCAGGGCACGAATTTGTTCGACGAACAAATTTGTCAAGCAAGAATTCATTTGCCCACTAACCAGGCGAACATTTCTCACGAACATCATTTGCTTCAAAATCTCAACGAGTAAACATGAAAATATGGCAGCGAAAACTAACACAATCATGGCCTAGATGGCGATACAAATTAGCTTAAAAAATTATTTCATAATTTTGGGGGCATTCAATAAATTCCAGCCACAATTCGTTGCCCATTTAGGCACGTGTTCACTCTACAAATATTTTTAACAAATGATGTTCGTGCACTTGTTCCCATCCATTGACGAACATGTTCGCACGAACATACGCAAGATAGAAACGTTTCTATTCTCTGCGAACAAAAAGTCGTACACACAAATCTGTCACGAAAACCTCCACTAACGACGAACATTTCGTCGAGCACTACAAATTCGTCGAACAAATTCGTATGTGGATGCCCTGCTTAAGACAGTGTGGCCATAAATTGAGAATAAATATAGAAAATAATAGCTGAGCTGTCAACGAACTAAGTGAATAGTCACTGATCAGGTCAAAACTGAACAATTTAATGAAGTGAACAATTGGCTGAACAGGAGGGACTTTACAACTGACTCAACAAGAAAAATTGAACAACTCACACTGAACAAAAACTAACAATTAAATAAGAATATGTTCACTTGTTCAGTTAAGTGAACAACTCAATTTTGTCACTAAAGCAGAATCCGTCGCTTCCCTATCTCATGTGTATGCAACTTACACATGTCGACTTACAGACAGTATACGACAGGGTTCCCCAAGAAGAGAGCGCGAACATGTGACTGTGTCTCTCTCTCTAATACATAGTGATGCATGACTTCGGCAAGCATTCGGTGTGAATTGGCGAGTATGCTCTCTTTTGCAACAACAACCCTGTAGGGAAAGTGTCTAGTTTACAACCAGAAATGTACCTGTCTCTAAAAACTTGCAACTGGTTGCACTTCCTATCCAAATCAATGTATTGAAGTCGTCGATTTTACACAGACATGTCATAGGCATGTGACAATTGTCCCCGGCAGCAGCCATTTGCAACCAGATTAATGCCAGATGGCATAGGCGGGAGAAAATTGTCCCCTGCAGCAGCCATTTTCAACCAGTTAAATACCAGTTGACCTTTGAGTGTTCCCTATGACAGTCTGTTTATGTCGCTGCTCAGTATAACAGTACATCGAAATGTGTCGGTCAACTCACTCATCACCAATTCGTTTGTAACCAGTTAAAGTTCAATTGGATTACAACTAGATCAAATTAGTATTTTTAACCAACATTTCTTCGAAAGCTAATATTTGTTGTTGCCCAACTCACCCGAATCTAGCTATTTTGCTACCAGTTATATTCTACTAGCATTCCAACTAGGTGTAGGACACTTTTGTTTTGTTACTAGTTGACAATTTCTCTGCAGGGAAAGAAGTGCTAGATAAGCGCGCTCTCGCATCGCAAAACCAAAATGAGCTTGTATTTTTTGCCGACCCCTGCGATAAAGTGAACCGAGTAGACACTTCAACTCTGTCGTTGCTCAACCAACGAGAGCTTTTTTCGCTCTCTATGAGCATTTGTTTCGAAAGTGTGACCCTCGATCAGTAAACTGCAAGTGTGTATGCGTGCCTGTGTGCTTCTGTAGGAAGGCAAATCAAACGCAAGAACAACAAAAAAGACACTTGACTCGTTTTGCTTAGTTGCCCTCTAGTACGGCTGGGGTCAGTCACTCTATTTTCGTCAACCCAGCGTTGCTCTTTGTACGGTGATGCGTCGTGTCGCCTGTCAAATTGTAACATGGGCCGAACGCGTGTCGAACGAGTGTCGCTAAAGTCCGCCCATACATGGCATTGAGTCGAACAAGCGTCGCTTAAGTCGCCCCATGCATGTCATTGGGTCGAACGAGCGTCGCTTATGTTGCTTCTCGGCATGGCATTGCGTCGACCTAGCGTGCCTGGAGAGCCGTTAACGTATTGAGCGGACATCGCCTTGAAAAATACGTCAGTCGAGCGTCAACGACAGTCACAAAATCGTCGACGGAACGTTGATACAGCGGGGTCGTCCGTACTAGAGGTTGCTTATGCTCAGCTGCTGAGAGTTGAGCGATAGAGTTCTTTCATCGAGAACCATGAAACAGAAAACAAGTGTTCTGTTAAGAGAGTAAGCGATTCTGATTCAATTTTCCCCCTGTCTTTTCGGTGAGCAAACAGCATGGAAATATTTTGCGAGCTCTGGTCAGAAGCAAACAATATTTTGAATTTTTGGGGATCAAAAACAGTTCTTTCCTATAAAAAATAACAAAATTTTAACAATAATTTGAGGTTTACACTTGGGCTTGTAGAAGAACCAGAAGAACGAACTTAGGTCTAGTATATAAATATATTTCGCAACAACTTCTAAAACACCCATCTTTGAGCTCGAAACAAAAATCTCAACCTTAAACTTGATATTGGCTATTCAATGAACCCACTTCTTGTGTATGACTATTTACCTTTGGCCAATGCCTCTGTCTGCTCCATATTCTCATTTTATTTTTGGTGCAAATAATTTGTGCTCTACTTATTTGTTAGGCATATCTTCTATACTATTTGTATACAAAATTTGTGTTGCTTTGTACCAAAATTAATGCGTTCCATATCATAACGAAAAAGTATGCTTCAGAACCATAATCATAAATATACAAAATTTCTAAAAAGAAAAAACAAAATAAATTGCACGCATATCATAACAAAAAGTGTAAAAAAAATATTTATAAATTTGAATGAAAACAAAAATGTTGTACATAACTTAAAGTAGCTATTAAAAATATACATATTTAAATAAAAATATTTATATACATACAACACACAACATACATGCAAAGCAAGCAACATACAAAATTGTACTATAAATCGCATTTAGTTTTTAATTTTAGTTGATAAGTCGTAAAATCTAATTAGTTGTAAGTCAAAGTTATGCCACCATCAACCGCAACAACAACAACAACAACAGCTCTTAACTAAACATTTCAACATATTAACAAACAAATATTGCTCAAATGAACTTTACTACTCTCCTTGCTGTTGTGTAAATATTTAAACAAACAAAAAAAACATACAAAAAAGTATTCAATCAAAAAGGTAACCTGAGGGAAATTCCACACGCAACCCCCACATACATATATATATAGAGAGACACAGGCCAAGTAAAACTTTTTTAGCTAAATTAATATTAACAAAAAAAAAACACTAAAACACCAACAACTAGTTCATAGACAATGATAAACATAGTAACTATTTTTTTTAATCTGGTGAAGGTGCAATTTTAATTTTAGCATTTATCAATCATAGATGAACGGGCGGCCCCCTCAAAACTCCCAACCAGAGACCGCCCGTTTAAACTTTAACATTGTTGAATTATGTTTAGCTAAATATAATTTCAAATTTGTTCAATTCAATTGTAAAATCTCCCCTTGGCAAACTACAAAAAAAAAACAAAAAATGTAAGCTGATTGTAAGCAGAACTCAAATTTTGCTAAGCAATTTTCTTTGTTCTTTTTTATTTTTGGTTTGTTTAGACACTTTTTAAATTTTATAAATAAAAACAAATGAGAATATAAACAGAAAAACGTTTAAAGCAAAAATGTGTTTTAATTAAGGTTACTTTCGAGGTTTCAGGCAAAGTACATGAATTAGTTTGTACACTTTGGTGGAGTCTACACAAACTGACGACTTGTGACAAAGTGAAGCAGAAACAGACGAATCAAACAAAAGGCGAAGATATTTTCATGCATATTTAACCAAACCTTTTTAACCCCAAACGGAACACCAATGATTGATCAAGAATGCGGCAACAAAATATGTCTTATACCACAAAGCTCCTTTACACTGCTCTAGTCCGTCCTGTACTTGAATACTGCTCGTCCGTCTGGTGTCCGCAATATAAAAAGCATATCGATCGTATTGAATCAGTACAAACGCAATTTCTGCTCTTCGTGGACCAAATTGGGACCCTAACCTTTGTCTGCCATCGTACTCCAGCAGACTCTTGCTTATTAACCTTCCTTCGTTAGCTAATCGTAGAACAGTCCTAGACTGTAGAGTGATGTAGACTCTACCGAACTATTAGGTCGCCTTAACTTTTCCGTTCCTTCTAGGCCAACTAGAATCTATTTACCTTTAATCTTGCCCAGATGCACAACTGATTATGCCCAGCACAATCGTTTTTGGGTCTTATGTCAAAATTACAATGATCTCTATTACCTGCTCTCAACAGAACTCTCTCTCTTCGCTCTAAAAACGTCTCTCTATTATTATCTCCGGGGAAATCTCTGAGCACTCCCAGCTATGAGTAGGGGCATAGCTTGCCGGACTGGCTAAAAAATCCTACCCCACCGGGTCAGAAATTTTCCGGTTATTTAGTTTTAAGCTTTACGTATACATTTTATATTTTTAAAGTTTACTTTTAGATAGTTTTCTCTCTATCTCTGTTTTAGATTAATTTAGTATATTATCTTATTTTTTCCTTTGTTCCTACATAACTTTAGTTTTTTTGTTTTTTCTCTCTCTCCCTCTTCTCGATCTCTATATTATAGGGCCATAGCTTGCCGGACGGGCAAATAAAATTCCCCCACCGTTTCGGAATCGATATTAGTTTATTTTGCAATTTTATTCGGTTTTCTTTGATAGGCTTCCTTAGCTCATAAAATTTTTTTTGTAACGTATTTATACTTTTGTTGACAGCCTTTGTTTGTCGACTCTAAATAAATAAATATATTTTAGCAGTTTTTTGTATGGGTATTTGAAGTCATAGCTTGAAGTCAGATTTATGTTGGGCCCCTTTAGGGTCCTTAATTTGGATTTTGTCGTTCCTATGTAGATTTTGTTGCAACTATTGTCTTTATATGATTCGCATGGTATAAATGATATTCTTGACATCCGCTTTGTTTTTTTTTGATTTGGTACTGTTATAAAATCCTTTCATCGTATTTGTAGGTTTATGCGCTATTTGCATATGGGCATTTCCACAGAAATGTCAACCGGAGCCAAAAATGTAAAAGTGGTTAAAAACACTATGTTTTATCTAATTTTCATGGGGAAACACTAGAATTGCATTAATGAAAGCCAATCTTACATTTATACATAGCCCATTTCGAAATATTCGGATTTACGGCCGCGCTAACGCAATTTTTCTAATTTGGACATTAATTTTGCACTTTTTTTTGATAAAAGTGCCTTTAGATTTCTTATACTTTTGCTATCTAAAACCTTTCTGAGGGTACAAATGGTCAAAAAAGAATGCACAAGAAACCATGAGAAACTATGTGATTGCAATAAACTTAAAGTTTTTTTCTCATTATAATGGAAACCACATAAAAAGTATGATGGAACAAAATGTCGCATGCGACATGTCGCGTGCGAAAGGGTTAAAAATCCAATACAAAATAAACTACTTAACATTTTTGAATCAAATAAAAAACATTTTTAAGATACATCAATGCATAATATTTTAAAATTAATCCCTTTCAAATATTCCTGCAGGTTCCGCTGAAATCAGTGTTCGAACTGTTCGCCTTGAAATCGACTTCTGTGTTTGTCGCATGCGAATGCATTGGTTTTTTATAATTATCTTGAAACCGAACAATTGCCTAAAATCAACTTTAGCACCAATTATAGTGCTAATCAAGAGCTATAAGTTTCGCCTTCTGTCAAAATAAAATAATGTTTTGGCATATGTTTTTCTTTACTTTGAATGCGTACGAATGTCGCATTCGACATTTGAGAAATGCCCACATTTTGTTTGTCGTAGCGAATCGTTTTGATAGTTTAGTTACCTATGTACCTATGTTACCTATGATCGGTATTTCTTAGGTTCCTGTGTCATTCTTTTATTTGAATTTTTGTGTCTTCAATAATGACTCTAATAGGCATCCACACACGAATTTGTTCGACGAACAAATTTGTCAAACAAGAATTCCACCAGGCGAACATATCTCACGAGCACCATTTGCTTGAAAATCTCAACGAATAAACATGAAAATATGGCAGCGAAAACTAACACAATCAGGGCCTAGATGGCGATACAAATTAGCTTAACGAATTATTTCATCGTTTTTGGGGGCATTCAATAAATTCCAGCCACAATTCGTTGGTCATTTGGGCACGTGTTCACTCTACAAATATTTTTGACAAATGATGTTCCTGCACTTGTTCCCATCCATTGACGAACAAGCTTCGCACGAACACACGCAAGAAAGAAATGCTTCTATTCTGTGCAAACAAAAAATCGAACACAAAAATCGGTCACGAACATTTCCACTAACGACGAACGTTTCGTCGAGCACAAAAAATTCGTGTGTGGATGCCCTGCTTTACCCACATAGGAAAATTATTATTCGCTAAAACTACTTTTATTTCCGATTCTATGGCTTTGTGATATGTTGTGTCGCTGATATTAGTCATTCGTTGAATGCTTCTTGGATGTTTTGAATTGAAGTTGATAATCCGTACTGATGCTGTTAGTTTCAAGTACCATTTTATTTTTAGAATGTTGCTGTGTCTATTTATTGTGGTATCTAAATAAGGTAATGTTCCGTCTACTTCTAATTCCTAAGCGCCTCCAGAATAGTTTGTATTTGGTCTTCCTTCACTAGAGCAAACAAATCATCTACGTATTTTGTGATTACTCTGGGTTGATGTTTTAATTTCCTTATTTTGCTCTCTTAAAGTTCCTCGATGATTTTGTCGGCTATGATGGGTGAGGTTGGGGATCCCATTGGCATTCCTTTTAGCTGTGTGTTTATTCTGTATTCAAATTTAAAGTATCTACTCTCCATAATGAAAAATTGTCCATGAAAAGTTGTCTGGGAATTTGGGTATGCTCTTTAATGTTTGGACATTTTTGTCTAAATCTATCGGTATACTAGGGAACAGGGACATAACATCAAAGGACACAAGAATTTCATCATCACATATATGGGTATTGTTAATTCTTTCTTTTAATTCTGTAGCGTTTTTGACATTAAATACTACATACTGATTCCGCCGTTATGTTATTGAGTATCTTCGCTAAATATCTACAGAGTTTATGAGCTGGTGAACCTATCGGGGAGCAAATCGGTCGTAGTAGGGTTCCTTCTTTATGGATTTTGGGTAGTCCATAAAACAGTTGGATGCATCGTTTGAGGATTTTCCATACCAGAAACAAAAAAATGATGTATTCGCCACTTTTCATAGTTGGATAAAATGCAGCAGTTCTTTCCAAGGCCTACTTTTAGCCCCCTAGTTGTTCATTTAAAGGAGATATGGGAGTTGAACAATTTTCCAAGTTTCAAATACCGCAAAATATATTTAAAAATTTGAATATGATATTACATCCATCCATGTTTTAGCTCTTCTAGTTAAATCCATGTCTAGCTCTTCTTTATGGCGTTTAAAGATATGGAATCTTGAAAATAACTGCTGCACTTCATCCATCTACGAAAAGAGCCGAATAAATCATTTTTTTGTTTCTGCTAAACAGAATAGAAATTCTTCAAATCTTATTTCGCCGTGTCCAATATGTAACACATCAGAACCAATTCGATTTGGTATTTTTGTGACCTTCAAAATGAACCATAAATGGAACCTAACCACTTAGTTTGGTTCAAAATAGTTTTAAAGAATTTTTTAAATGGCGTCTCTAGTATTAAATCGAATCGGACAATGTTGCAACCGACTTCATTTTGAAGCCTCTTCAATAAGCTCCCTTTTTGCAGAATGTGTCGTTTTGCTGAAGTGTAAACCACATAGTTTTTGTGTGCAAATGAATGACTTGTCAACTTTTGTGCCAACAAAACACAATTTGCGGGAAAGTTTACTTTTCTGCTTTTATTTTGATGAAAAATGCAGCAGAAGGCCATCGAATGCTGCAAGAAGCTTACGGGGAATATGCTTCAAGTGCTGAAAATCCTACGGTCCGACCGGGCCATACGCCAAAAATGGAAGCTAAAGCCGCATATTCACGGTGGCAAGGTCATGCTCTGTATTTGGAGGGACCAATTGAGCGCGTTGTACTCTGTGCTGCTACAACCGGGTGAAACCATCACAGGGCAACTCTACCGAACTCAATTGATGCATTTGAGCCCAGCATTGAAGCAAAAACGCCAGAATACGAGCAAAGGCGGCACAAGGTAATTTAGAAACCTGACAAATCTCGGCCACATGCTGCGCACCCGCTCGAAACACCCGTCTTATAGCCCAGACATTGCACCTTCCGACTACTATTGGTTTTCATGGATGAAAACTCCTGCTACTCGGAAAACTGGTATCCGAAAATGGCCACAAAAGATGGGGCAAAAGTAGTGCCTAGAGATGGACAATATTTTGACAAATTAATTTGGTACAAAATATGTTAAGTATGTAATTTATTGGCAACCTTTCTAATGTTTAATTAGTGAGTTTAGCTGGCTCTAGGTCCGAAAACAATGCATAAGTTGTTTACAGTTGTGAACAAACGCAACTTTTTCGGACCTAGAGCCAGCTAAACTCACTAATTAAAATATGTTAATAAAATAAAAAAAAACGTGAAAAAATATTTTTCAAAACACGATTTTAAATGATTCTTAATACGATTACAAAGCTATAATGAAGAGTTGGGATTGAATTGAATCTGAACAGGTAATATATCCATCCGATTTTAATCAAACTCTCCAACATAGAGTTTTTCTCACTAGAACTACTTTTTCGAACAATCTTTCCTATGGCAATCTATGCTATGGCATTTCCTATGGCAGCTATATGCTATATACATTCGATTTGGATCAAACTTATCAGAATTATGTGTAAGCTCTGTGTAGAAGATGAGAAATCGGTCCTAAGTCTGGAAACTCGTCACAAACCGAAGCGATTTGGTTCAGCATTAAGGTTTTTAACTAGAAAATGCGGTTCGGTACCGGTATGAGCATATATTTTTTAGCTCTGCCATTTTTAGCCATTTATAACTCATTTAGCCACTTTGGGGTTCTTCCAAAATACGAAAATTACATTTTTCGAATTCGATTGGCAAGACGAAGATTGCGAACCTCGGCCTGCGTTCATGAATGAAACAAAAATCTGAAAACCTATCGAAAAAAACCTAATTTGAAACAATCTAAATTTGTAGCTACTTTTATATGCATTCTATTCCACTTTGAACATAAATCTTTGCCCAGACTGTGATTCCATTAACATCTTATTAGCATTATGTAAAGTTAACAGAGATGACATCAAACATGCTGTTATATGAAAACCTTTTGTTAAGCTAATCGACTTTACTTTGGCACATTATTTTCTTTCAGGAATATCTCATTGACTTTGCCCTAGACTATCCTGCTGTCCATGATACTGGGCTTGCCTTCGAGCTGAATATTAACCGCCACCGCATCCATGGTAACCCTTTAGGACACCACATCAGTGTCTACTTAGAAAACCAATTCTTATTCTTATTAAGCAGCTGGCTACTCTACAAATCAACAGCATATCACCTTGGTCTTGTGTTCAAAAATTCTTATTAGAAGATGTGCAGTGGAATTCGCAAGATTTGCATAACATAAGGCGAGACGTTGTTCCAATCCCATTGAAAGCCGGCAACTAAGATGCACAATGACACCACCACTTCCGATGATATCCACTTTTGTACACTCACAGTCGTTGGAATATGCCAAAATGCTTCCTCCACCACAATAATCTCCACTATTCGTTTACTGTTTGAAAAGTAAAAACCAATTTTCTTTAATTTTTTCACATTTGACCGGCGCAGCGCAAACCACAAGAAAATCACGTTCGTCTATTTAAAACTACGGGAACTAAGCAGCAAAAAAAATGGGAGCATTATATCCATTGTTTACTGTTCCTTGGTCTCACGCAGACGACGCACAGCAGAGCGCACGGACGCGGCAGCTGTGGTGGAGTACACCCAAGCGCCACCGGCAACGGTGCGCTTGCAACGTTTGCAGGACCAGATGCCGACAACAGCGCGCTTCATGGAATCCTAAAGAAAAAAAAAAAAAGAGACAATTTAACAAGAGCGGCGGCGGCAATTTGTGAACAAATCACTTACCTTGCCACAGAACGAGCAAGTGTATTTGCTGTGCTGGGTGATTTCCATCTTCTTGACCATCTTACGCAGCGAGGCACCATAACGGGTACCATATTTACCAACGATTCCAACCTTCTTGGTGCGCTTGGCCTGCAACAAAATAAATTGTTTAGCAACACACAATTTTAGACTAAATAATAAGGCTTTTGCAACAAAATTTATATATTTGCAGTTAGCTTACAGTATGTGTAAGTTTATTTCAACATATTTAAAGCATTTGCACAGAGGATTGCATAGAAATTTTAATATTATTTTCGTACCATTTTTCTGTTGTGTTGTTGATTTGTCAAAAATCTCAACCGGAAAGAGTCGTGAGTAGAGAGGAGCGGCGATAAGTCTAGCTATTAATTTGTTATCGATATATCGATAAGTATTTATTAGGGGTGGTCACGGGGAGAAAAATAATAAACAAATTACAAATATTTGAAAATATTAGTTTATTTAATTTTTTAAAATAGAACAACATTTTTTGGGTAATTTTTTGGAAGCGCTCTTTGTAAGCCTTTAAAGCAGGGCCAATACCATTTTCACACAGACGCGAGCCGAACTCATGAGAAAGTGGCGTCAAGTGGCAGGAACGACTTTAGCGAGACTATTTAAAATGCCTCTTAATCAGTGTTGCCAACTGTTGAAGCTCAAAAGTAGCTAAATTTACTGTTAAATATAGCTAAAAATGGCAGTGTAATATAAAATAGCTATAAAAAAGCTTAAAAATGTATGCTTTAATATTGGATTATTCCTACAGCTCGCACATATACTTATTTCCTTCGATGTTTCAGTGGGGTCTGCAAATAAATACTGAAAAATCGAGAATTATGTCCATTGGAGCACAAAGAAGCAGGCTAAGAGATGGGGAGTGTCTGCACATAAATGGAAGAACGCTAGAGAAAGTGCGGTCCTACAAATATTTAGGCGTCACAGTGGCCGATAATATGAAATTCTCAGATCATATAAAAGGGAAAGTTGGAGAAGCAAAAATTGCTATAAACGCTACAAGGAGGACATTGCTGAGTAGAGACAACGTGAAGCCAAGCTGCAAATATAAGGTGTTCCAGGCAACTGTAAGAAGCATCAAGTGCTATGCTGCTGAAATTTGGGGATTTCTTAGATTCGACGATGTTGAACGCTTGTTGATGTTTCTAGCTACTACAGAATACGCCAAATTACGAGATTTATATAGAAACTGGCCATCCAACTCTGTATACGTATACACTGTAACTGCATGTCAACTATGTTGTAGCCAACGTCATGAACATGCCGGAGAAAAGACTGCCTAAGCAAATAATGAGTCAACTGCTACTTGGGAAAACTCAGTTTTTTGACGACTGGACCACCATTTCAAGGATGGGAAGTCATAAGAAAGCTTTGCGAAGAAGAGCCTTAAATCTTTATAAACCGAGCTAGACAGAGCACTGAAAGGTGCACTTATAAAAAGCTGACTCACAACCAAACAAACCAATTTCAAGATAGCCTAGGAACAAACTGCATTAGCAATATTTTTATGGCGAGGTGAGAAATGATTGCATTAAACTTTAGGCCACACAGAAGGGACTTGGAGGAAACCTGCAGCCTTTATAACAGGCATGCCCAAAAGCAGCAAACAACAGAGCACTCACCAATAGTCACAAAGATAAGCACCAATTCCAATAATGAAATTGTTGTTGGCCAGTTTGCTTGCGCTCGCAAACACCAATCAAAGAGAACAAAACCGGTTTTTGTTCTTCGCGTCGCATACACACGAAATCGTTAGCATGTGTGTTCTTTCATATGCCTCGCGCCCTGCATGTATACGATCATGCGAGCATGCGGCACTTGTCCAATCCTTAGAGAGGTGCGATATCTCCACTTCCGTCGCATCACTTTAAACGAGTTTTTGTTTTCTTTTTTTTCTAAAACTGTCTGTAGAGCCTCCTTCACCCACCAAACATTTTATGAAATTTTTGCTCACACTCGAGTCTATTTCGAGTCGTCTGTCTGATTAAAATAGTCATAATTGCGCTCGATTTCTGATTGTAGTGATACTTTGGTCGGGAGAAAATGGTAACCTAACCGCGATTCTTCTTGAAGAGTCGCTTACAACCCGTTTTTCTAAGCAGCTTCTACCCATTTTTGAGTCGTATTTCCAAACTTTTTCGAGTCATATTTGCAATCATTTGCGAGTCATATTTTCAATTATTTCAGAGTCTTTTTCGAGTCGTATTTCGTTTGCAGAAAGCAAACAAAATAAAAGAAATATTTAATTTAAGAAAAATATTGAAATAAATTTAATTACATATTATATAAATATTCATATTTATTAGTGTGAGTTGGCTGGCTCTAGGTCCGAAAAAGTTGCGTTTGTTCACAACTGTTTGTTTTGCTTTCATTGCTTATAGCAGTTCCCAACTGATCTAAGCAATGATTGTATGGAGAGGCAGTTGGCAATCATGCTTTCTTCAGCAAAAAGCCTACTGAAGAGTCGTTAGGGATAACGATGAAACAGTTCTGTATAGGCAACCAGCTCTTTTTGGTGGTACAATGCATAAGTTGTTTACAAGTTGTGAACAAACGCAACTTTTTCGGACCTAGAGCCAGCCAACTCACACTAATTAAACATTAGAAAGGTCGCCAAATAAATTACAAATTAATATTTATATTTCTGTATAATAGTATTTTAAGTAGTATAAAGAAAACTTAATAATAGAGGTTAATATATCTTGGATAGATTTAACAAGAATTCATCTTATGAAAATTTAACATATTAAATCAAAAATTCATAAAATTCATTACACTCCGTTTTTGTCACCCTATTAATATAATAATGTTTTAATACTTGTTTATATAAAATACAATAATAATATACAAATTTATATAAGTACATTGAACATATGTTTCAATCTTTTTGAAGCCGAATGGATTTAAGTTACCATTTTTGATTTATATCATATAGCTGCCATACGAATGCTATGATTTATAGCATTTTGTTGTGGATGGAGGGTGACCATATTTTTCAAACCAAATGGCACCACAACCAAACCAATTTTTATACCCTAGAAATATTCATTTTCGACCCCATAAACTACACACCTGATCATATTAATAGGTACACATCGGAATTTTTTAATTATAGATGATTTTTTCGTACTTTT